>CM069932.1:25975241-26490010 GCA_036172225.1 Cryptocoryne crispatula var. balansae
ACAACGTACGGTTGGTCTTGATCGGGCGAGTCGCAATCGTAGTCGTTATAAGCTTAAGTATGCATGATTAGAATTTTATCCAACTAAGCATTCTTGTTGCTCGACTCGGTTGCTTATCCACGAATTGTAAAACAACTCTACTAGCAGAAGAAAAAAAATATTAAACATTATATAAATAAGGCGGTGAGCTTTTAGAAACATAAAAGATTGAATATAATAATGAGATTAAATAAACTATCAAATACCATCTAGCAAACCAATACAACATTTTAACTTATTATTTAAAATATCAAAAATCAATTACACTATTCGACACAATATAAGTACACATGTCAATATAAATATAAAAATAAATAATCATAAATTACTGCTTCTGATATATTTGTTTTTGATATAAAATCAATTATAACCAGGAATTCATAATCTGAAATACAATAAATACATTTTTAATCACATGATGGACTTTTTGTTCATAATGTCCAGCACTACTTTACTATACCCTTGTAAATATAAATAACTCAAATAATATAATACATAGATTAATATTAATAATTTTTTAGTTACTAAACACATATAAAACAATTGAATTCCTGGATATAACATTTTTTAGTCGTCAATCAGAGTATAACAACAAACCTTCGTGTACTAAAAGTATTTCTAATGAAAAATATTTTTCATTTCGAATACATAATAATATTAATAGCAGTTATAAAATAGAAAACACTAAAATTTTGTTAAGTATAATGTTTAATAAATTTTATCAGTTTTACAATTTAATATGAATTAGATATAATAATTTTTACTTTGCCGTAAACTTAATTAACATGATGATACTGCAATTAAATAAATATTTAATAATTTATATTTAATTAAATTGTTGAGATGGAAAACAGATAGTAATAATTTTTATTTAAATGAAGAAAATAACACTTTGTAATAAGTAACGATATAAAATATTATTAATGTCTGTATTTATATTGATTCAAAATTGTATATCATTCAAATATATTCTTTTTTTCACCCTGAACAAGGTGATACTTTGTAAAATTCTAATATCGTTTCGTTAAATGTAAATTTGTATTAGATTTGAATTTGATATAAATTATATGTATTTAAATTTGAAAGAAATTTGAGCAATACTTCAGAATATGCATTATTTCTGGAGTGATTTTGTGTTAAAAAGATTTTTAGCGCATACTATTTATTATAAAAGTTAGGTCAATGGATTAATCCATTAAGTAGATTTTGTTAGATGGGTGGCTGAATTTTTCGTTTTAATTTATCATTAAGTATCAAGCCACTGCAATTAGGTAGAAATGCAATCAATGAATAAATGTGAATAAGAAGACATTTGAGCACACCACATTGTACTCACTAATATAAAGTGATTTGATCTTGAGTAGATAGCCAGGCCATGATATGAAATCTACGTACACTATCCCATTTTATTCTTCTAGTTTTATTAATTGTACACTAGCTTACATGCTAAACAAATAATCCACATAAAAAAATTAAAACAACTAGTGTAATCATGCACATGCACCAAGAAAATTTTCGTCACATACCTACTTACTCGAATAAACATTCTAAAAACATATATCAATCACCACGTAGAGTTAAGAATAATACGCAAATATGGGCTTACTCGATTCTTCTTACCTTGGCTATGTCAGAGCCATTTGTAACTGATTTCTTTGTGCAACCAGCCCCATTTTCTAGGATCCCAGCCTTTGCATACGCCCGGTCCCCTTATGCTGGCCATGCTAGTGGCGGAGGGAAATTGCCATTGTTGATGCAATAGGCTAGAGAAAGCAGGACTCTTCCAACCTCTTTATCCCCCACAACAGCCTCTTTGGTTTCTAAGAAGCACCTGCTTACACTCTCTGCCCTTGCCTACCTTTTAGCTTTGGCATGGTGACTGGTGGTTCTACAAACCATGGATATCATCGCCTCCGAAGAATACCATTCTTTTGGCATTCTTTCGAGTGATTTTTGTGTCTTCTAGGTTGAGTCCTCAGGCACATACCAATAATATTTTTCTCGTTCACACTCACCATGAACTTCACCTACCCTGAGTTCTACGTGTAAAACTTGTGGATGATGCATCCAAATTTTTAAAATGACAAGGTAACAAAAGAGGTGGTTCACGGTGCTTGCATACTTCAATGATTCCCAAAAGGACTAAGAAGAAGATGCTGGCCATATTATTGGGTTAGATGTTTTACGCATCATCAATGAGACTCGCTCGCAGCCTCATTGGGTTTGGAAAGAAAGAACATTTGGAAACTATTCTTGCTATCTCGACCTTGGAGGTGGAACATTTGATGTTTCGAGGTATGGATTGTTTTCAATCTCGTGCAACCACTTAATTTTTGCACAATGTTGTCACGTTGATGCCCGGTTGGTCCTTTGTTTCCAATAATTGTAATGTGATGACTAGATGACATAGGGTTTATAAGAAAAATGGTTTTGGTTGCTTTTGAAAATGATTACTTATACTTCTTTCATAAAGTCCATGCGAGATGAGCTATTCTTATGCTCATCTTGTTGAGGAACTTCGTTAATTATTCATTTACATGGAGAACTAATATATATAACCTACATCCCAGATATGACTACGTTAAAGTGCATTGGCTAGATGGGAGTCTTAGATGTGTGTGAACGTTGGGCCTCATTTTCGGGTGACCCTTTATGTTCGTTAGGATGCACTTTTCTATATTCGTTAGCGTTGTTCAATTTTTAACCATATGACTTCTAAATTGCACTTCACCTATTAATCTCTTGCATGGTTGTTATTTTTCACTTGATTTCGGTTCTTGAAGTGGGTGATGGTGTGTTTGAGGTGCTTTTCGACATCTCATGATACACATCTAGGAGGGTGACACGTTTTAACAAGGTTAGATTTGCAATTTTTCTCGGATAATGTGCGTCAATAGAATTCTTCCATCTAATGGCTATTAAGGGCCATTTGGTGGTTGTTCGATTATAAAATTTCGGTACAATTAAAATCTTTAATGGGGTGTTCGGTTGCGTGATAATGGTGAGATTTTTATTTTAATTTTTAAAAATGGTAAGAAAACTTGTTAAAAGTGGTGTTTGACAATCATGACAATTTTATGTTCGGGAAGTGATTTTCTTTCTCTGAACAAAAAAGAGAGGTCTCACCTTTTTTCTTTATCTCGTGCTGTCTCCCTCTCCCACTTTGTTTGGTCATATATATGGTAGTGCTACTCTTTTTTGTTATCACATCCTTCCAAACATGATGATTTTATGTCATTGATTGTCTATATTTTATTTTAATATAATTTGTTATCGACAAAAAATTATCATGCAACCAAACAACTTCCATAAGTGTTATCAAAATGCACCATGCTTTTTTGAGTTGCATGCAACCAAAGATTTGGTGAAAGAAAAAAGGGAGAGACTATACACAAAGTGAGAAATACACAAAATGCTCGAAAAAAAATAGAATTTTTTGCCTTTCATCTTTCTCTCTCTCTCTCTCTCTCTCTCTCTCTCTCTCTCTCTCTCTCTCTCCCTCGTTTGAAATTCTAAATAACAATGACTGCGACCCGTTCATTATAACTTAAATTTGATGTTCTATAAATTCACACGACCATTTGATTTAACTTTAAGTTCGTTATAGGCTGCAGCAATACGTTCCGAGCTTATTGTATTTGCTTTGTTATTCATACAATTGTTACGCCTTCTAAGTTTAAGCTTGATACTTTAGCTTCCACCTGCATCCTACATGGTCAGCCAATACGGGCTATTTTACCCTTTTCCACTTTCTCGTGCTTCTTATTTTTTTAATTTTTCCAAGCATCTTCTTATTTTTAATTTTAATTCTTTTCTATGTCTTCGTTTGTTCCTATGTTAATACGCAACCCTTTTCTCACGGTAGTCTTTTTCTCGGCAGTCCGTAGTACTCAACCATGGGGAACATTATTGGACCGCATCACCAGATTACAAAGGTGTCGGGCCATTGACCCTTGATTATTAACTTTTTATCTTTTTATTTTATTTATTAATCTTTTTTATTTTTTAATTTAAAAACTCTATTGTGGGGACTACTATAGGAAAGTCCACAAAATTCGTAAAATTTCTATCAGAAGTATTATTTGTTTCCACCCAATTTCTTTCCTTTTTAATTGGCTTTGAAAAAAGGTTTTCTTATTTTTTTTTGTGTCTTCCGTACGAACAATTTTGTTAGGTTAGGATCTAATATCAATTGATCTCGAGATCCTTTCAGACCTTAATGCAAAACCGTCGCTATATATGCTGTTTTCTCTTTTTTATTTTAAGTTTTAATTGTCATATTTTTATTCATTTACACACTCTTTCATAACTTCGCTACAAAAAATACCCCACCAAAATTTTTGCTTTGTTAAGATGTCTCTCCGTCTTTTACAAATTTCTTCCTTTTAAAACTTGAAAATTTTTGCAACGTGTGAAAGGACTATAAAAATATAAATATGTCTTTGTTCTTGGTGATTAATTTTCTCTCGTAATTGCCGGTGAGAATTAGAATACTTTACTTTATGTTCCCGGATCTTAAATTCGCCGATTTAGCAAAAAAATTCCAATCTTCAAATGTCGTTACGTAGTGTTATCCGATATGACCAACTATGATTCCTGATAAATGATTATGCCTTCCAATTGATTTGGTTGAAGTTGATGTTTAATAAATCCATTTAGAATCATTGGGTGTAAGATATCATTAGATCGTTTTGGTAAAATAATGTTCAACCATGAGCTAAAATATGAATGTATTTTTTAAGTCTTAAAAGAAAGCTCATTTAATTTTATGTGACTTATTATAGCATTAGTTTTTTACGGTTATGATTGAGTGTTTCTGCTAAATTGGAAATCATAGATGAAATCTGATAGAAATGTATACCCTACAAGCCAATCATATATGATATGATTCGACATTTCTAGAAATATCTCATTCAATTAATCAGGCAAACCTTCATTATAAGCTCTTATTAGATGCGAATATCATAATGAAGTCATTGATCAAATACAATGATGATTAAATCATGATGAGATCATGATAATGAGATTGATCATTTAGAGGTATTTGATCTAAATGTTCCTAGTCATAGGATACTTGAGACGGGACATCAAGGATCCGGATAAACTAGTGTATGTGATGTCTTCTTATGTGATGAGGATGACCGGTCTCATTGGTCATTAGTGTGAAGACACTGAGATACACATACGAGGGTGCTCATTAGTTGAATGAGTTCACCGAATCGATCGAATTAGAAACCCCGGGAACAATGGTATCTTACCGAACCGTTCATCGTGGTTTTCTATCATCACAGAAGCATGGTTGGACCTTTGACTGGTCGCCAAAGATGCCTTGTTGGGTGGAACTGTGCTTTGACCATTGACTTATGGATCACAATTTAGATGGTCCTATATAGCGATGGATCGGGTTCAAGGAAAGTCCGATGGAGGCACCGAGCGGACAACAAGGGATCGTCCACTCTCGGTAAGTGAGAGTGAATGTCCTATGGGATAGTACTCTAAATCCCTGGCCGGGGTAGATAGGATAAGTGGAAAAGGAGTTTTCCAATTGATCCAGTCCGAGTACGAGGATCCTATAGAGTCGGTACACCAAGGAGTCGACAGTCGATGCCGTACTCCTTTCCGACCGGGACATTGGATGGATGAGGGTTTATATCCACGTGGTAACTGATGATGGAAAGGCTCAATGGAGATGAGATTATCCCCATAGCCATTTGGGATCAAGGGATGTGGCTTGTACCCTTCATGATCGGTAGGCCGATTAATTATCGGATAACGGATTTAATTAAATTAAATAGAATTATTCTATTTTATTTAGGCCTCAACCAAATAGGCTATTGGGCCTAGTGGGTCACACACAAAAGGACTTATCCACAAGTACAGGGGCAAGGACGTAATTTATAGAGATTTTGGGTTTTTATGAAAAATTCTATAATTCTCTATAAATACTAATGGAGTCAGCCAAACCCCATCAAGCCAAGGATGAAAACCACGTCCCAAGCCTCCTCCCTCCCTCCTCCCTACCTCCTCCTCTCTCTAGAAGGTGTCCATGGTCGATGGAGCTCCGTTCGGGAAGAGTTCTCGAGGCCGGCGTGAAGGGAGAACTGCGTGGATGAAGTTCGTGTGGATACCGCCGGAGACCTGACACTTGAACGGTTTGAAGAGCTTCGAGAGAAGCTCATCTCCTTCCTCTCCATGGGATTATATGAATCCCTATCAGTATATTCGAACCCGATTTGATCGGTTTTCGATTTTCATCGTTCGGTTCGATTGAGACGGATTCTAAAGGAACCCATAGGAATCGTCGCTTCCGCTCCAAACTTTCATGGACGATTCCTTACGGTGGTATCGCAGCCCGGTTCAAGTCTCGGTCGAAACCAACGTCGAATCGACATTATTTCATGTTATGAGATAATGTCGTGATATAGGCTTTCCAACGCCGCAAATCGTTTGAAGTTTGGATCTCTCGTAGCTGTTCTGGAGAAGCGTCAAAAGTTGCGTGTTTCGTCATGCCCGAACCAATACCCGGATTTGGGGATTTTGTGAAATCTCCGTCCATAGAAGAAATTGAGGCTTGGAAAAGGTTTAGGAGATGGGTAATATGATTACCTAGCCTTTACCTTTGATATCCAGCTTTGAACGACGGCGGAGGATGAGAATTTTTGAGTTTTCCGACGAACTAGGGTTCTGCGGAATCTGGCGGCGCCGGCTTGTTTCTTCCTTATTTCCCGTTGATAGAGAACTTTTCTCTGAAGCAATATATACATATTTGGAAACGTCATATGATGAGGATTCTAAATTGTATTTTTGGAGAATATTTGGCTTCCTGGATAAGGAGTTATCCCTCGTTTCAAAATAGAGATTTCTGCTACGGAATCTGGGTGACCGCCGCCTCTTCCTCCTCATTTTGCGGTCGACTGCAATTTTTCCTGGATATGAGGTCGACTGTTTTGGATTCCTATTTGATAAGGATTCCAACGCATATTTTTTCGGATTTTTCGGAGTCCGGGATAAGGAGATAAATCCGATTCTTTTGGAGGGATTTTTCGGGATGAACAGTGCCCGCTCGGGGCAAGGCGCCGGTGCACCGGCAGCGCAGACGCCGCGGCGGCGCAATGCGCCAGCGCCCGCGGCGCAGTGCGGCGCACGCCGGGCGGCGCAGTGCGCCGCCATACGCGGCGCAATGCGCCAGTTCTTTTTTTAAATGTTTTTAAATTGTTTAAAATCATAGAAAAATCCAAAAAATTGCCATAAAATTCAAAAAAATTCTGAAAAAATTCTAAAATATTATTTAACATGTTTTAAAGTGTTTATTGACATGTTAGATGATGTTTAGTTCTATTTACATAGATTCACTCATGGTTAAACTTTAAAATTGTTTTAAAGGTTTAACTTAAATTATTAGTGTCTTAATTAATTCTGTAAAAATGAGATTTTACAGAATATAAATTGGGACATTAATTTCTGACCTTGCACAGTATTGGGAATGCATGAATGTTCTAAGTAGTTAATTTTGTGTGTTCATTTCATATAAATTGTTTATATGTTGTTATCATGTTATTTTCATGTTATTTTATTTCATGAAAATTCGACATGCATGAAATTTAGAATTTCAAAATAAATTATATATAATTTTATGCTGATATATATGATATATCTCATATAATTATCACGTATGCGCTCTATGTTCATGTGATGAATGTTAGTGTGTGTATGGAGGTGATCATGGACTTAATTGTGCTTGGCTTATGATTGCTTTTAATTGTGTTGGTTATGTTATTAAATGGGGCCTGCGTGTGCCTCCTCTCTCTCTATACAATCTGATTGTACATTCTACCTCCCTCCATTAATGTACTCCCCTTGGTTAAAACCAAGGTTTCTTATCGAGTTATGTACATTTGTGGGTCTGCATACCCTTAAGCCGCTTGTAAGAGTTAGAAGCCGGTTCGTGGAAGGTTGGAGAGTGGGACCACTTGGAGAAGCACCCTTCTGAAGTGGGATACCAACTCAAGCATCTAAAGCAAGGATTTGCACCTATAGGGGTGCCTTAGCCGCATGCTTAGGTTAAGTTCATGATCACCGATTTTGTGCATATTTGATATGTGGATGCGCGCTAAAAGCATGTTATACCTTAGATATATGATATTCCAAAGGTATTATATATACTTAGCACATATTATTGATGAGACTAAAATAAAATCTCTCCTTGTCATAATTAGGTTGATAAACATAAGACATTAAGAATGACTCATGTAGTCTTCCATTATTATGGTCTCAATGAGTCAATCTTAAATTAGATGAGTTTGTTATACTACCACAGGGCCCATGGTGATCATGGCCAAGGCATTTTCTGAACTTTGGGGTGGACCATTTGCTTGACTTTGTTGTACTACCACAAAAGCTGTGTGAAAAATCTATGCTCATAACGTAACAAGGGAGTTTGACCTAACTAGATTATATAGCTAGTTATGCTACCACAAGGTCATATCTCTAGAGGCTAAATGACTAAGAGTTGCAAGACTTGCAACTGGCAATAGTTGCCTACCTATTAAGTATGGGATGATTTGTTGTGCTACCACAAGGTCATCACCATAAAGTTAATAGGGTCTTAGTCCCCACTAGGATTTCATCGTGATATCCCGTATTTGCATAATAAGGGTTATGCAAATTCGTCGAAAATTAGTAGGAGCATAAATTAGGATCAAAGACCATATCTTAATTTTAATGAATGTTTGCAATGTTATATTGATAAAATTATATCTCTCGTTGTAGAATATGATAATAAACCACCATTAGTATGGTATTGGATGCCAAATAGCTTAATGGCTCACACTTCTTAGACTGGTTTAGAACTAAGAGAATTGATCAAAGGCCATATCTTAATTTTAATGAATGTTGGCAACAATATAATCCATCTGCTACTAATTTTAGAAGTTGAGAGAAGATAAAAATCTATCCTTCTCTCTTCTTTAAAGAATAAACCGATCGATCGTTACAATTTAAAAGTCAAAATAAGAAAAAAGATGAGGTTGTGCATTGTAAAAAGATTTTTATTGATTAAAATTAAAATGTTGAATGGAGAACTTTTATTTTGTTGAAAGTGCCTTGCTTGGAATTAATATCCTTTTAGGAAGTTTGGATTAGTTCTCCTCCCATTTACCAAAATTGATAATATTAATCAAACTCCTAGCTACATCTCAATTGACTTATAGTAATATATTAATATCAACTTCAAAATGGATGATATCCGAGCGGTGTCTAATACACTTAATTATTTGTGCTATCCAAAACATGCATTTACGAGAAAAACTTCATTAACAAGGTCTTGAGAGAATTGATGCTAAATACCAAACCCTTGGATACTTTAACCTATAGGGTGTTTGGTTGCATGATAAATTGAGTTTTTGTTGTAAATTTATATTTTTGTAATAAAATTTGTTAAAAGATGTGTTTGGCAACCATGAAAATTTTATGTTTTGAAAATGATTTTCTTCTTACTCAAAAAGAGGGTCTTACCCCTTTTTTTATCTCGTGGTCTCTCACTTTGTTTGGTCATATAAATGGTAGTTACACCTTTTTGTAATCACATCCCTCCAAACATGATGATTTTATGTCATTGATTGGTTCATATTTTATTTTAATATAATTTTTTATCATGAAAGTGTAAAGAAAATTATTGTGTAACCAAACACCCCATTACCTTTTGAACTTTTTCATATGATGATGACTTTCTCAAACGGATGTTAAACTATACTATTAGGCAATATGCAAAGAGGTTCCATTTTCAAACTAACCTTTTGGTTACTTTTTTTTTAATATTTCAATGTGGTATGGAGTTGGTTATATTTCTTTAAACTATTTGCTTATCTTAGGGCAATAATTGTTAGAAAAATGTGCTAACATCACCCTTCTTGCTCTTTGATTCCACATGCACCATCTATGTGACTCTTTACCCTTGAGTGTTTTGAGAGTAATGGTGATAAAGTGTGATAGCATTTTTCGTATTTATGATGGCAGTAGTTTAAAGAGATCCTTTGCAATATCTGTTAAACCCCAAGATTATACAAACTATAATGTTACAACTGTATAGAAATTGATACTGGTCTTCTGAGTTTTCTGTTTCTTCCATAGTGCTCACGCTTGATGGACATATCTTAGATAGGTGTAAAATTTTTAAGAGCTTTTAACAGTTTAATTTGTAGGCTCTTACTTCTTTGATTCGTTATTTACTTTTAAGTTTAATTAGTGGTGGATTTCATTTTTAAATCTCTTGATATAGTATTTTATAAATTTTGTGTGATTACTAGATATTCTGCTGATAGCAACTATATTTTGTTTGCCAACATTGTTTGTCACACTTTTCTATTTTAATGACAAAAGTTCTAATTTATTTGAAGAAGAGTAATAGGTAAATTTATTAGTGCAAATTTGATGGTGCTTTACATTAAATATATAATTATTTAAAATATTTTTAATTCGTCCATCCACGTGCCAAGCACATTTTTTTAACTAGTGTCCACAAACATAACAATATCTCGTAACTAACTAGAATCAATTATTCCTTATATTTGTTGCAAATAAATATGTATGATAACAAGAATAATGTAGGTTTACAAACGCAAAGCACACATTAAAATTGTAAATACTTAGACATGCTCCATCAATCAAATTCTATTATATTGGTGATGATAAAAAAATTGAGCTGTCCCACTTAAGCATACTTTGATTCGTTGGAAGGAAAAAGAACATGACTATGATTACTAATTTATTTGTGTATTTGAGAAGTAAAATATAACATTTATAATATAACATATTTTTTATAATATATCTATCATGTATATACATCATAGGAATTTATCTCATCTATTATGTGAATTTACATCTAATTGGTATACAATATATTACTCAAACTCAAAAATCAAAAGAATAAGTCTATTTGATAAGATGACCTTTCGTATTAATTAAATTTTCAATTATTGACAATCTTCCACAAACTATCTTTCCTATAAATATTTGAATCTTAAATTTCAACCTAAATTCATTATGGTAATTGTCTTATCGCCTTTGATAATTTTAGTATTTCGTTGCATTATACAATAATATATTATGTTCTATATAAATGTCTCTCAAATTGATGTCAATTTACAAACACAAAGCACACATTACATTGATAAATACTTACTTGGACTTACTCCACCAATCAAATTTTATTAAATTGGTGGTAGTAAAAAATTGAACTGTTTGATTTAAGCATATTATGATTCATTGAAAGGTACAAGAATTTGACTATCATTATTGATTTGTGTTTATATTTAAGAAATAAAATAAAATATTTATCATATAACTTATTTTTCATCATATCTATTATAGGTATCATGAAAATTTTATCTCAACTATCTTGTGAATTTATATTTGATTGATATATAATATATTATTCGAACACGTGCGAAGCGCATGATTGGACTAGTATATTATGTTAGAGAGTGATAAGAATTTACACATATTTCTTACCTTGATGCAAGAAGACCTATGTTGTTGGCAACAACTTGGAAGCCATCGTCAACAAGGGAAAAAGTCATCACTAATGCATATTGGCAATGGCTCCCAGTTGTTGCAATCACAAATAAACCCGTCACCATTATGATTAGTGATAGGTAAACATAGGCTATCGTCAAAACTAATAGTTGTGATGGCTAAATGCCATTGCATGTAAAGTTACTAATGATGGCTAAAGTGTCGTCACCGCTATATTATTTGTGATGGCTAAGAGCTATCACAACAATTGGTTTTGGCGATGGCTTATGTCCATCGCAAGAGGACATTTGGCTAAAATTCATCACCAATAAATTAGTTGCGATGCTTTCAATCGTCACCGGTAAATTAGTTGTGACAATCTATAGCTGTCATGAAGCTAGATACCTCGACTTCGATGATTTCTATGTTTTAGCTATTGTTGAAGCAATTATTGACGATGACCACAAGCCATCGCTAAAGCATACATCTCGAACATTTGTTGAAGTGGCATTACTTTTTCTGTAAGTTGCGATGACTTGTAGCCATCGTTAATGCTCTTTAGCCATCACTGAGGCAATTACTGGTGATGGCTAGAATTTATTTGAAAAAAATAAAATTAAATGGTCCATAAATAGGGGCACCTAGTGTCCCGTAATTAGAAGAAAATCTGAATCCAAATTTTCATTTTGAATTTAGATTCATATTAAAAACTATTAGATGATTTAATTTAGGTTGGATGTGTTTATGGTTTCATATGGTTTGGATTTCGAGGTTTTCTTTTTCAAAACCAAGCAAATCAAATGACCAAACCAAACTAATAATGTTATTTTAAAGTATGTAAGCTAGTATATACTATATTCTATTTTAACATAGTTTGGTTTTATTTGATTTGGACCAATTCTTTTACTATGATATATTGTTATATTATATATGCCAATATATAATTTTATTGGTTCGTATTAAACCAAATTTAATAAAAAAATTTATTTATATTTATACATTTAATTATGTTAGCTAAACAACTATTGAAACAAAATTTATTTCTATCATAAAATATATAAAAAACATTGTCATTTATCAAGGCTTTGTCTAGTGTGGTCTAGTTCAAACCATAGTTTTATTATGATGTAGTATATGTAGATGAATATTTTTTTGTTTTGTTTTAAATAATTTTCTAATAAAATTTGATATATGTATTTTTACATTTAAAAGTTTTATTTTAAAAACTTTTGAAACAAATGTAGTTTGTTAGGAAAGGTATATAAATATTTTCATTTATCATGGTTTGGTTTGGTTTGGTTGAGCTTAGTTCACACTATATCTTATTACAATGTAGTACATATTTCAATATATGATTTCATTCATTTTTTTAATAACATTCTATTAAAATTTAGAGTATATATTTATAAAATTACTAGTTTTATTTTAAAAACTCTTCAAACAACTTGTTATAAAAAATGATATATAAATATTGTAACTATACACTACAGAAAAGAGGGTACTAGAGATGGGTTGTTGGTGATAACTTCTAAAAGTTGTCACCAATAATGGTGTCCACAACGGCTTTATTAAAACCATCACAAAAATTATGTAAACTGACAATGGATTTTTAGAGTCATCACAAAAAGTTTATTCGCGATAAATCATAGCTATCATGAATGTAGAAGAAAATAATTTGACCATTTAATGATCGACATTCATTGGCAATCTGGTGTAACCCGCCACCAATGTAACATATTACGTACACAGTTGGCGACGGCTCATCTTCCATCCACAATAAGTTCAACGGTAGACATTATTAGCCCTCTCGCTCATTGGAAGCAGGAACAATTAATTACTAGGTATAATATGTAGGTATAAGTTTTATTTACCTACTAATTCTTACCTAGTCAACGGGTCACGTAAGAATTTGGCATATTTTAGGAGGTTATTCTACTCCAAATTAAACTATTTTTCCCACTAGAAGACAACGACGTTTATCCCCCTTTTCTATTAGAATTAAAAGGCTACCATCATTATTTTATTCTCTATTTGGTTATAATATCAAAAATGATACTCTACCCATTTTGATATTAATAATTGTTAAAGATAGAATATATAACAATGTCAACATTGAGACAAGGGGACAGCTTGTTACATGTCATGTTTTCTTTGTGCTAAAGACATTAATATTTATATTCATAGTCAAATATTTGTCAATGATTTTATATTTATTAATTTCAAAATTAATAGTGACGTTGAATATAGTTACTACATGGGGTCTTATATAAGATCACAATTCTTTTAGAAAACGCCAACCATACAAAATATATACAATTAACAAAAAGATAGTTCTTTTATATGCTATTTATTATTTAACATATTTATTATATATTGTTATATTATTTATTAAATTAATTTTAATTTAATTTATCACTGTTCATGGTATCAATTGGCAAAATGGGTGCCGATTTTGTCATCAAAACATAAATATCTAACCTAGTATATAGAAGTGGCGATCCCATTTTTTTCGTCCTCCCGATTGTCACCGTCTGATCACCTGAATTTATTTTACATTCGTCCGATGGAGTGCCACAACGTCTTCGATGATACCGCGGCTTCTCTCGCCCTTCTCCGCCGTTTATCCCGTCTGCCGTTGCCTACACCGGCATCGCTTCGTCTCCTTCTCCGTCGCCTTCTCCGGCGCAGCACGTGGCATTGGCGCGGCCTACACCCTCATTGGCCCCGGCACCGTCCACCGCCCCCCGCCATGCGTGCGATGGCGGCCCCCACGTCGGCACAGGTATCCGCCACCGCATGCCACCTCCGTTGCCGGATCCCTCTCCTTCCCTTGCCCCACCACGTCATACGACACGCTTCGCCTCAATCCCGTCGCCACACCCGCACCACATCCTCCCATCTCCTTCCCCTGTCCCACCTCCACCCTTGCCGTCGCCTCGGCCATACTTGCCCTCTCAAGCATCGGCTGTAACGTCCGCCAATTTAAAAATAAAATGAAAAAAATGAAAAATTCTTACCATCTGCCACGTACCCCCTCCACCGCCTCTCCGTTGCCGCCTTCCCATCCTGATTTCTTCCGCCGGACCCCGCCTCACCGCCGTTAGTTTGCCATCGACGTTGCCGCCATCCACCGCCGCGGACGTCGCCGCCGCTCTCCCTCTCTCCTCCCGCCGTTGCCGACGCCGATGTCGACGCCTCCGACGCCGCCGTTGCGGCCGGCGCCGCGCTTCCCTCCGCCGCGCTCCCTCTCTCGCGTTCTCCCGCTCTCTCTCCCTCCTCCGCCGCGTGCTCTCCCTCGAGCTCCCTCTCTCTCCCCTCTTCCCCCCTCCGGGCGAATTAGCCGCACCTCCGGCGACCAGCCGCGCACGCGCGCCCCCGCGCGCGCGTCCGCGTGGAGGCCGGCGGCCGCCGTGCCACCGGCGCATGCGGCCGTGCCGCGGGGTGGGCCGGCGCGCGTGCAGCCCCCGGCGGCCTCTCTCTCCACCCCCCCCCTTCGCTTTCTCTCTCCTCGTTTCTCTCTCTCTCCTCCCTGTCGCACTCTCTTTCTCCTCTCTCTCTTCTCTCTCTCTCTCTCTCTCTCTCTCTCTCGCACACTCTCGTTCTCTCTCCTGATTAACTCCCTCTCTCTCCTCCTAATTATTTCATTAATTAAATTAGGTGAGTTAATTAATCAATTTACCATTTTTTAATGCCAATAGGATTGGAGGATACCTCAGCTCCGCAATCGACTTGGCCACCTCGTAATTGAACCGGTTTGGATTTCCAAAACTTGGGAATTTATCGATCGCCTTGAGGTAGGCATCCCAACTTATCCTTAGCATACCGATATACTAATTAACATGTTAAAATATGTTTATTAGATAAATAGTTAGAAATTAGTGATAAATGGTAGTTTAATTATTTAATTATCTGCATGTGATTATTTAAATGTCAATCATGTCATTCATATGTGTTTGCATTCATTTTTATGAATTGGTTTAGTTAGTCATAAACGTGATTAATTATTGTTTAGTAATCATAGAATTTAGTTAAATATTGTGGTGATCAAATATATTGGTTATATTAATTTATAGAAATATAATTATAATTTTTTTATGAACATAGTTATATCCGATCTATGTTATGAATGATCTTGATTTATTTAAGTTAATTGAGATAGCTTTGAAATTACTTGATAACGAAAGAATATGATTGATTAATATTAATAACTGCATGATCATGTAATATGCATCATTTTATGAATTGATATCGAATTGTAATTAATTGAGTTTAATCTGTTTAATTATGTTGCATATTTCTGATTGGGTCAATTGCATGAATTGCAGTATAATTGAATTATTGTTCTTGATTGGGTCTTTTGCTTGAATATATGCATGAATTGGATGGTCTGCATGACTTGGTACTGTGTAAATCTGGTTTGGTAAATTTGCATATTGAATTCAATAATTGTGTGTATTGGCATATTGAATTGAAATGGAATTGTCTGAGTAATTGTATGGCTTGCTTGTGAAATGTTATTGATGCTGTGATGCATGTGATGTAATGTTTGCTCCTCCAGCCTATGATAGAATCGCCCGTGGGCAGCGGTGGAAATAGATTGATCCGGTGCATCCTTCGATCCCGGATACCGCGGTTTATCCTAAGTACGCCCCTGCCTAGACGTACTTTGGGATTTAGCTTACTATATGGTACTTCTTATATATATTTAGAGCTGGAGTGACGATCGCCAAGTATAGCATATGATTTACTCAGACATATGAAACTGAAATAGTATTGAGACATGCATAGTAGGCTCATATAAGTCCAGATGGCATGGCATATAGAATAGATCAGTTGGTTAAGTGATAAATAGTTTGGTTCATGTAGAGTCAAAGCTCATTCGGTTAATCGATTTTGGAAAGGACCTAGAATAAATAATTGAATCATGATAATTAGTTTAGTGATTATGATATAATCTCGATTTGTGTTGATTTTATCATTTATTGCTACCATTTAGGTTGATTAATATAATAGGAAAGTTGGGTATAAGTCCTATTGAGTCCGTGTGACTCATTCCTATTCCATTAACATTTTTCTGTAATCAGGTAGCGCAGCAGAAGCGTAGTGGATCAGGTTTAGTGCAGAAGAGGCTTAGAGAATTTGGTTTATGAATGGTTTATATTGAAATCAAGGTATGACTTATTTTTAGATTGAATTATTTATTTTAATGAAATGGGACATGTGATTCATTACTTTTCCCAACCCGACATAGCTTAGGGGTTAATTCCCACACCCCATACCCGGATTTATTCCTCCGCGCAGTTAGGAAATCCGGGCGTGACACCGGCGCCAACATCTCCGGCACCCTCCCCGTCTAAGCCGTTGCCATCGCCTACACCGGCATCGGTGTCACCCTACATCACTTCGTCTCCTTCCTCCACTCTAGCCTCGCCGTCTGAGCCATTGCCATCCCCTGCGCTGGCACCGCATCTAACACACATCAGTTCATCAATGTCCTACCCCGAACCGGCACCATGGCTGGCGCCTCGTCTCCTTCATTCGCAGGCCGCTGCTCCGTCCACCGCAACAACCATTCTTTCTCCCGCATACAATCCACCACCCCGCGGCTTCGACGTGACGCCCGCCTTGCCCCGTGAAATGCCCGGTACGTCTCTTTCCCTAGTGTCGCCTGCCTTCGACGATCCTCTGAAGACAACCTCATCGGATGTGCCCGCCCTCTCCCCAAGCGCCATCGGCGCCTCCCGTTGTCTGGCGGTTACTTCGGCCGTCTTGGCTGATCTGGTGTTGTTCTCGACGACGGAGGCTCTGGTCTAACGCGCGATTTTAATATCTCCTTTGTTCGAGTGTTCATGATCATCTCATATCAATATCATCAATGTCTTTAGCTTATATCGATTTTTTAGCCAATCTATTATGCATTTCTTGGGTGGTCGGTCAATGCTCTTCTTCTTCAATGCAAAATGGAGCCGTGCATTTGAATGAATATGTTGACAAATATGTATCAATCTGTGTACATATACGTATGTTTGTTCGCACGTATGGTGAAGCTACAGTCAATCTGAAAATATGTCGTCTTGTGATACTAGCAAATGCACTTTAGAGCGTCGTTGAGTCATAGCCTGCCATCCTAACAGAGCTTACTTGTTCCAAGAACTTACAAATGAATTTACAAGTATCAATTTTAGAAAGTGTTTCAATTTCTTTGAATCTTACAACTTTTAGATTATAGATTTGTCTGGGTTCTTCCTGATTTGTATTTGATTGATTTGGGGAATTTGATTCAAGTTAATTTCATTTGATTTGAGTTAAAAGTTGTTTTGTGAATTTGAATTTGTTTTAGAGTTGGAATTCAAACTCGATTTGAGAATTGATTTTGATTTTGGTTATGAATTAACAATCTTAAAATCTGGTTTTAGATGCATGCTTCTGTGAATTTGGCTTTTCCAGTTTGAAACCAAACAGGTTTATGATAAAACTTTATTTTTTTACTTGAGGCTATCCTACTTCTTTTGAAAGTTCTATATGAAAGGGTGCAGAATCATAACTATATTTTGGTTTCCAATTGTGTAAGGGGAAGAAATTTGTGTTGCTCTTCGGACATGCATAAATGATGTAATGCTCCGTAGATACTCAAAAGCATGATTTGATGCTAATGGATCAGTTAATGGAGACTATGCCCAATCTGTCAAGCCCCAAAATCTTGATGTATACGAGAAACATGCACAGGAGTTATCTAAGGCATATGAGGAGTCTAAAAAGAATGATGATCAGGTAAGTACATTAGAGTTTAGACCACTATTTCTCACTTTGTTTCTCGCTTCAATTCTTACATTTATTCTTTAGTTATTAGGCTTTAGTATGTAACGAATTCAATACTTTTCTACATCATTTGAAATCTTGACCTATTCCATCTTGTGCTTCAACATCTTGTGCTTCATTGCCATTTCTGAACTTATTTGTATTCGTATTTTTATTTGCTTCTAACCTTATGCAATGTTAATGCAGTATTTAGTGCAGTCAGCAGTAGATGGGTATAATGTGTGTATTTTTACATATGGGCAAGTGACTCTGGAAAAAGATGTACAATATATGGTTCGAAGGGTAATCTTGGACTCACCCCAACCATGACGTGCACATAGTCAAGAGATAGACCGGCTAATTTTACACTCAAATGACCCTCACAATTGAAATTCGATTATGTTTACAGTGCACGACAAGGTACTTTGTCTATACAGAGGATTGTCTTGAGAGGAAAGGATGAGTACTATTGGAGGCATAAATGTTTCAATTTTCAAGTGATGCACTCTACATGAAATTTTGTTGCATGATTTTGTCTTGTGTGTGTTCAACTCTTTATATTTCTATCTTTTTCCATTTTTGTGCATTTAATTTTTAAACAATAAATATATGCGGTTGGGTATCATAAGTGTGTAGTTGACACTTGACACCAATTTACAAGGTGAGCAAATAGACCATGAAGTAGAAGAGTTCGAGCTCCTTTAGAGGTTGGTAGTTATTCACACTACTTAACAATAACGTATGATAACATACAATTCCGCAAAGAGGGGTCAAGACGACATTTTGCCGTAGCATACATGTGACTCGGTAGTCATTCGTGTTTGTAATCTTAGGAGCGTTGGGACTAATTTTCCAAAATCATAAACATAGAATATCTACATTTCTTATGCATGATCAATGCAAGCATCTTACTTTACCTACGGTGATCGGAAGAATTATGAAGCTGAAGTTAATTCGTTAATTTAAGATGCCAAATTCACCTTTGCTTGAAGTTAGAAATGATCAATTTAAAGGTTAATGAATGACTAAATTTACCTTATTATTATTTTTAATATTGATTCACTTGTGATAATTGTTATACGTATCTTAATGTTGCATGGTTTTCAAACTGGTAGTTTTTGCATAACTATACATCGAGCTGATGTTGCAAATGAGCCTCATAGGTGGTGGTTGAACGATTGCCCAAGTTATCTTGTAAACTTTTACCAAATATGATGTATGGTGTCATGTGTATCAGTCTGATACGAGATTTTGTTTGACATACCGCCTTCTATTCAAAGGATCGTGGAATTCTCTACTTAACATGGTATTTGCTTAACTTGGGAATAATGGAGAATTCTATTTTTGTCTTTGTTTTTGTACCAAAGATCAGCCTTGGTTGAATGTCGATTTGCTATGCAAGTGTTTGAAGGAATGAATGGGTTCTCGCTCACCGCCTGCAAAGAGTATATGCTTAGTGAAGTGGACCGGGTTGTGAGCTCTCTCCCACATGTGGTCTTAGTGATCCGATTCCCTTTCCAAAGGATACTTTCATTCCATCTTTGTACCCACGATGTGTAATTTATCTTGTAGTTTACACTTAGAATTTTAAGATGCTAGATAGTCCGGTTTTTGTCCATGTATAATTATGCAAGTTTGGCTCTAGAGATTTTCGGAAAGAAATGTTTAAATTTAAATCATCATGTGCACCTTGTTAATTTAATACAAATTTTCTTTGTGCGTGACCTGAAGAAAATGTTTCTCAAGACCAAACAAAGCTGAATTTTCAGGAATGCATATTAGTAAAATGCACCTTCTCATGACAACTATTGTCCGGACCTTATCCATGATTTAAATTGTGATGTTCATTTCCTAAACAAACTTATGCATCGACGATTCTATTCATTGCTTATTTTTCTTCACTATGACGGCGTTTAAAGAGTAATTTTCTTTTTAAGAATTCTTCGTACCCTCTCGCTGAAGTTTATTTGATTTTTTTATTTATATTCAACTTTTATTCATATTATAATCTTTGTTCTTTTCTTTCATTATCAGACCCTCAAGTTTATGAACTTCCAACGTTCGTACTTTCAATTTTTTAATGTTTTATGGTTTAAATGTCTCTGGTTGACGTATTTTGACGTATTTTTTGTTTTACATGTTTTCGCATTCTTGGATTCTCATATCGCGTACTAAGTTTCGATTTTTAAAGGATTGCCAGATTCCCGTACTTCTCAGATGCCTCATCTTTTGGAGTCTTGGATTTTGTCGATCTTCAATACTTCAGGTTTAGACAATCTTGAAGGATTTCCATATCTCATGAAAAGGCATTTACATACTAACAAACCTGACTCTTCTCTTCCATATACCCCTTAGCATTCCTGACTGTATTCTTTTTTACACCCGTTTCTTCTATTTCAAGTGATGGTCTTTCATAGATCTGTTCTTGGTCTTCTCGTGTCAACGAACACTGCCCTTCTATGTAACCCGTTTGCTTCCAATTGAATGGGACCATTGTCTACCTACCTACCAACTCCCTTCCGTTCGCCGCATTCACTTGTCACACCTTCACCATTTTGTTTGTTTTTTTTTTCGCTTCTCTTCTCTACTAGCATTAATCGTCGTATGTTTTTCATGAAATTACTTAGCTGAATACTAGAATTTTGAGCCATAATCGATCTCATTTTGACGCTTTCGATATGTCATATGTGGCAGGCACTTGGAGCACTTGGTGCTTTGGTGATTGTGGAGTACATGCCCCCTTAATGCAAACATATGATAGGGCCATCTGTGAAGGTTGATCGCTGCACACGGCAGCCATCGCCGAGGGTGAGGTATTTTATCATGATGTCAGATATAAAATGTTTTCACTTTCTCTTTTGATGAAATCAATGTCTACATCTATCATCTCGCCCTTTCTGATGGTGGAATTAATCATGCACTTTGTAACCCTGTATGTTATCCCCAGCCCCTTGGTTTTAGTTTTTGGATTTGATGGTGTTTGGCTTTTTTTTTCGTTAGGAACTTTGAGATCTGAGATCTTGAATCGGCCCACACGCAACATATGTGCATCTTAGTGTATGGATCACCTGTTGCAACCCACGCACAAATGTATAGAAACTCTATCTCGTAAAAGGAAAAAAATGAATTATTAGAGAGTTGTCGTTAAAACAAGTAAATGAACTTAATCACGATATTTTAATTTTACATTAAAAATAAAATATTTTTTATATCTACACGTATATTTATATTTTTCTAAAAATAATGATGTTATGGTCTATCAAAGTAAATTTTTTAAATTTATTTTCCAAGTGAATATATTAAAATGATAAGATGAATTTTAATTTAATGTTAAATCGCATAAATTTTTTCATCTACATTTTTTAACAATAAAAAGTAACTTAAAATTTATCAACTATTAGTTCATACTTAAATTAACTATAAATATTGTTTTTTTAAAAAAATATTATTTTATAAATATCAAAATTTTGTGCGCACACGTGCGAAGCACGTAATTTTAACTAGTCTTATTAACAAATCCCAAACCCATAGCATTGGACTTACAGGAGAAAATGGCGTGACCAACGGATGGCCCTCCAGGTAAATGTGTCCGGTTGTTTGATGAACTTTTATAAATTAAATATATAACTTCAACCCTTAGAATAGATATCTCTTCAAGTATGCATGTTTTTAAAAATATACAAAGTAGAATAAAACAGTTTTAAAAAATTGGGATAGTCGTGAAGAATAAATACATCCGCTGGCAAATCGGACTCGACGCAACGAAACATCTACGAATTTTTGTTACGGTTTTTTTATAAATTAAAATATAAGAAAACTTTATAAAATTCTTCTGAACGTAGTTTCTCCGTGATCTCACTCTCGCCCTCTCGCTCATCGGAAGCAGGGATGAAAGCGCCCGTCGTTGCCGCCCTCCGGGTGCTGCCCCTGATGAAAGCGCCCCTCTCTGCTAGCATGTGCGCGCCGCTCGCCAAGGCTTCTTCACATATGGACCACCCTTCCGCCACCCTCCGTCCCTGCGACGGAGACCAACACGACGCCACGATGAAGCTACGCCGGGGTCCGTCCTCCTGGTGCCTCCACCTGCGGGCACCGCCAGCGTGCAGCCGCTTCACGGCGAAGTGAAGCGGGTGGTGCCCAGCAGGCCCAACCCTCTCCACAACTAGCGCCGCCCGTATGTGCCAAGAACGGATGCTGCCGCCACCGGCTGGCTTCCTCGCTACTCTACTATTCTTTTCCATGTAATTCTTTGCACTGTACTCGGAGCATTTGACTTGTGGAGGATTTTTTCAGACTCAATATAATGGTCACATCGATCTTTCTCCGGTCCGGTTGAGTTGTCATGACTGAATGGTTTCACGTTCTTACTGGATGGCGGAACCTGATGATATACGTGGATATTGCGCTGTTGTCGCTGAATTTCATGTTTCTCCTTAATTCCTTCTCGACGGTACCATGATTGCAATGTATATACAAAGATCTTGATCGATCGAGTTTGTTATCGTTGAATTACGCATGATTAATCACCGTAGTTAGCTTGTTCTTTGGACCGGTATACTTATCCGGCCGCTACTGCTCCGACTACTCTCTATGCAGAGCCGCAAATTTATGATAAGTGATTAATATTAACCTAGGTAATTTACGGTTGTGATGCAACAGGTTCAGTTCCATTTGTTCTTTTAGCAAATTTTCTCAAATTGATTTTCATGCAATCAAAATCAAATCTAAAATTTCTAATATATTATTTATTCAGAATCTGAGAAAAAGATCTGTTGACATTGTGTATTAGTTTATCTTATTTTAATAAATATATGTGTAAGAGATATTATTATAATAAATAAATAAAATGTAAGTCTGTAAAATTATAAATATAGATACTATAAAATAAAATTAAAATTCTAAATATACCATTTTAAAAAAATAATGGCACAATAAAAATGTATTTTTTACTTTTTTGATGATAATTAATATATAATATATATTTCAAATTTATTAGATTATTCCAATTCAGATAACAAAATAAAAATTGAAACAAAAATAGAAGGCAATAACACATTTAATTAGATTTGAAATCAAAACAGCTTAAATCTTATAAAAATCATAATTTAATGCAGGTAATATGGAGACTCAATTCTATCCCATTACGAGTTTATGCCTGGACCGGTGATCCTTTCCTTACTTCTCTTATCATGTGTTACAGGGTTGGATGGGAGCGCTAGCGATAGTTAAAGCCATCGCTATTAACAGTCAGTAGCAACAATCAAGCCATCGCTACTGATCCACCGTGGTTCTGGTAACTTCAATTGTATTGGTGATGGCATAAGCCATCGCAAGTGACAATCAGTAGTGACGGCTTTAGCAAGTTGTCGCTACTCATCCCCATAGACTAGGGTCTGGAAAAAAGAATTGTTAACACGATGGCTTAAGTCATCGTAAGTAGACATGATAGGGACGGCTCCTTTGAGCTGTTACCCATAATTGAGTATGTGGTGATTGTTTAATTAGGGACGACTTAAGTCGTCATGACTAACTTTTTTTAAGATGACTTATTGAAGCTATCACCATTATGCCATCCTCAATAACATCATTTCTTGTAGTGTGAATATTGAATTGAGTTGTAGTTTGAATTGTATTTAGCGATGGATTCAATCTGAATAGGTCGGATCTAGTCGGTTAACAGAGATTGAGGAAAGAGAAACATGAGAAGGTGAAAGCAACATGGGAAGATAAAAATATAGACGCAAAGCATGCATTAGGTATGAATTTGCAAAGGGACTTCAATCGTTTGAAATCGTAATGAATCACTCAAATTATGTTTGGTTCGGAGACAAAGATGAGCAACAAAAAATCAAATCAAACATCAATTTCATTTTGACATTTTCAAGCAAAAGTAATAGAGATATATTACCATGTGGGGAAAGAGAGACACAAATTTCTGTGTCAAAAAAATTCTCTAAATACTCATTTTTGAAATAGAGTGGCATTTTCATGATTTTTTAAAGAAACTTGAGACAACAAAGTCATAGTTGTCCTTGAGGCAAATGACACGGACAAATATTTAAAAATATTAAAACATAGTCACTTCTTTCTTTTACTTCTTGAGAGCCATATAAGTTAATGTCCAGTTTTCTTAAAAAAATAACATTTCACTTTCCTTCTTTGCTCCTATTTTATATTTTGGACAAAAAGAGAGAAAAATATCAACTAAAATTTATTAATAAATTTTTTGATAAAATCATAATTTTATAACTTGTTTTACAATTTACAGTTTCATCTCCGGCACAACGGAAACCTTCCAATTCATTTAACTCTCATAGTTTTCTTTTAATTTACGGTCAGTCCTACATTGTAATATAATGTGTTTTTTATTTTTTTCTACTTTAATTAAAATTTTTTATGATTATTTTATCATCCATTATGTTAGAATGTCAAAAATGATGCTCTATCAATTTTGATATCAATATTTGTTAAACATGACATAATAAAATTGAGACAAGTGGACACTTATTACATATCATGTTTTCTTTGTTGTAGGAGCTTCGATATCGATATTGATAGTGTCCAACATTTATCAATGATTTTACAATTATTAATTTTAAAATTGGTAGTGACAAAATATGTAATTAGCAGCAAAGTAAGTACATTTTCATGTTATTAATTATTTAACATATTATGCAATATTATATTATTTAATAAATTAAGTTTAATTAATTTATTGCCGAGTCAAGTTGGCATTTGGCAAGAGGGGTGGTGAATTTGTCATCAACTCAAAACATGAAAATTGTATAGCATTGGACTCAACTCAACCCTTTCTCATCGATGAAATCAAGTGACCTATGGCCCCTCCAAATGACGTCACAACAAATATGTCCATTATATGTTATGAGAACGTTTAGGAATTAAAAACATGAATTCCACTGTAACAATAAATATCTCTTCAAGCATGTCTGTAATAATATATAAACAAAAAAAACATGAAAAAATCGAGTCAAGAAGGATAAAAACATGATCCGCTGAAATACTAGATTGATGCACCAAAAAGTCTGGATTTTTCTTATGATTTTTTATTTTAAAACAAATCTAACTGAATCAAACTATTTGTTTGATTTGGTTTTTTGGGTTGAACGAATAGTGAACCACCCTAGTTTCGATTGGTCTATGTATGTAGAGAAATATATTCTATACAACTTTTGCAAAATATTTAATTTTTGTCTAAAGTTTACATATTTATATCCAATATTTTCTTTGATATTAATTTGTCACATCATAAGATATCACTAAAAGCACAAAATATCTCAACAATGAAAATGCCTATGACACTTCCAAGCAAAGCATTTACATGATAAAATACCTTTTAAAAATTTTCAAGTTATCGCTATATAGTTTGTTAGATTACATCTGTGTGTAACTAATGTTCAAATTGCTTAAAAGGTTTTGAGGGAGGGCCTAATGAATTATTCCAGCAATCATTACAATTGTAAAAATATGTAGAAACTCATCTTTTAAAAGATGAAAGGAAAATCTAGAAAACAATAGAAGTAACAGCTAAGGACTTAGACAACAAAATCCCATGTTAGCTTCAATCAAATAACTAAATTTGAAAAGAACAAGAGCGGCAGTAATGAAATGAAATTTGTTTTTGGACAAGCTGCATATTCATGTTCATAACACTAGAGAATATAAGTACAATATTACAATAACATACTTAAAAGAAAAAGGATACATAACAAAACTAAACATGAGGACTACATGCCATTCATCCACAACCAACCAAATAAGTTGTCAGAAGTTGGGGATCATCAATGCAAAGTTTTTATGGACATTTGGGCAGCACCTTATTTCATGAATGAAAGCTCGAGGATGGTGGAACCACATATGCCCAATAGTTAAATGTTAGAGACTTCTTGGTGCTTAAATGCAAGGGCTGCTTGATATTCTAAGTCACAGTTGGTCTAGCAAAAGACAACTACCAAGTCAAACAAGAACCATATACAAATCATGTCCATCCTTATTACTAGCTTTCTATCTCCACTATATGACAAAAAAACCTGCCACGTCGAGCACTATGCTTAAAACATTGTAAAATTGTTGATGTTTTCTTACAACCCACATGATTAGTTCCATGAACAGGAACCATTGGTGTTGCCACACAAATTCAGTCTCTCCAGGGTTTTACACTTTTACTTTGTTGAGGAACACACACTTTCAAAGGTCTGCATAGATCTACCAATAGAGGGCCAGGGGGAATAAGGGTGAACGAGGGGGCAAAGTACAAGGGGGGAGCCGCCAAGGCAGATCTGTCAAAGGGGTGCCATAGGAACTGATACAGAGTGTGGGTATGAGTGCGAGTGGAGGATGGAGGAGTGGGTGTAGTTGAAGGGGGGGGGGAGGAACCACAAGGAGGTGGAGTGAGAGGAGCATGAGGAGAGTGAGAGGGGGGAGCCGCAAAGGCAGATCTGCTAGAGGGGGTTGTGGGGAGCCTTTTGGAGTGTAGGGGTGAGAGGGAGACTAAGGAGAGGGGTCCACTGAAGAGAGAGGAGGTGGCGAGGTTTGCCTAAAGGGGCCGCGAGGATTGAGGGGCAAGGCGGCGGGGGAGCTTAAGGTGCATAGACTAGCTAAAGAGGGGCTACGGGGAGCAAGGGGGCACAAGCAGTGGTTGATCTAGGATTTTAGGTTAGTGGGGTCATCTTAAATTTTTGGGGTCATTCTTTATAAATACTTTATAATTCATTTTATTTTTGATAAAATCATATAAACTTGTAATATATTTCTCAAATTTAAGTGAGGTCACTTAACCCCACTATGCTCAACATAGGTCCGCCACTAGGCACAAGGGATTTAGGCAAGTGAGAGGGGTGTTTTAGCCGGAGGGGTTAGGTGATGGTCGACGAGGTGACGGGAAGTGGTGTAATATCTGGCGTTTTTAAAAAAAAATTAATTTGGTAACCGCCCTCCCCCTTTCCCTCCCCCTCTTGGATTTCTTTCCACCGTCCCCGCTGTAACGCAGCCCCCCCCAGATCGTCGCAATGCCCCCCCTTGCCGGTTACGCAGCCCCCCCTGCTGGATCTCTCTCTCTCTCGCTCATGCTGTCTCCTCCGCTACGAACCGCCCCTCTCTTTTTTTTTTCCTTCTTCCTCCATCACCGTCGCCCTCGCTAGTCGCGACCGCCATCGCCACCGGAAGTCGTGCCGCCGAGCTCCCCTTGCCTCTGCAGCCTTCGGCCCCTCACCCCCATCGCTGTCTCCAGCCTCCGGCGCCTCTCTTGCCGTTGAGGTTGTCGCCGTCCAGCCCCTTTCCGCGCCGCCCATTGCCGTCGCTGAACCGCCGCCGTTGGCTTCCCCTGTTCCGGCCATAAGCGCCGCGAGAGGTCCTCTCGCCCCCGTCGTCTCTGGCCTTCGCCTTCCTCTCGCCGTCACCGTCATGGCCAGCCCCTCCCCTGCTCGTCACCGTCGCCAGAGCCATCACCGTCGAGCGCCGCCACGAGCTCCGCCAGCCGCCTCCGCCGTCGCGAGCACCGCCGTGCCCCGCCGTCGTGAGCTGCAGGTCGAGCCAGCCCAGCACCCCGGTCCAGATGCCTGTTCAGAACCTTCGAACTGCCCTGGTTCAGCCGGTCGAACCTCCCGGTTTGGCACCGGTTCAGCATTTTCTGATTTTTAGAATTATTAAATCTGAAAATTAGATTTAAGGCCAAGAAAAATAGCAGAAAAATCTGGAAAAATCAAGAAAATTCACAGAAGATTTCAAGTAGGTTTCTCATGCTCTTCTATGTATTTGACTCCATTTTGATTAGAAAATATGCATGATTTAACTTATGGACATTGTTATGACTAGTTTAGACTTTTGACTTAAGATTAGTGATTTTTCTCAAAAATTCGTGAAATCATAACCTTGAAAATGATATTTTGAATATTATGAAACATTTTTGACATGATTCTGGATGGGTAGAAACATTTTCATGAGATTTGACCATATATTATTTATGTATATGATTATGTGCTAGAATGGACCTATAATTGAAATATAATTATGTGGAGGTTTGGAAAAACCAAAAGTCATCAAATTACACTTTTTGGAACCTGTTTAGGTCAGATTATGGATGTTGACATCAGAACTTAGCTTGTTTTGGTTATGCCAAAATTGATTTAGATTAATTGTCTTGTATATGTAATTAAGCATGTCTAGTTTGATATTGCATGTGCATGGATCATAAAAATTTTGTTTGGTTTGGTTCCAGATTATGTAATATGACTTGCATGATATGATTAGGTTCATATTATCAAGTTTGATATGAGTTTTGATTAGAATATGTTAACCATGTCGGTTAGTGCAAGTCTTGTCTAGTTTATGATAAAAACGAGTTTGTTTTGCATGGATGACATTAGAATGAGATGTTTATTATGCCTTGTGTACATGGTATGCAGGTGTGTCATGATCTGAAAAATTATTATGAACTTTTGTACTACATGTTATGAGGCTTCACTAGCCTATTCTAGTCAAATTGCTCGTGGGCAGCGGGTATCTTAGATAAATTCGGCCCTCCCACAGATCCCGTATTACCGCAGTTTTTCCCTTAGTGTCAGCACAGCCTAGGTGCACTTTGGGCTAGCTTAGTATATGCTATTACTATATAATTTAGAGCTGGTGAAAGTGATCTGGATATGTGATGTGAAAAGGCAAGACGACCAATTCCTTGCTATATGACTATGGGTTTAGAAAGAACATGAAATTATGCTCATTGCATGTTATGTTTAGATGTTAAAGCATGATAATGTAGAAAATTTCAGATATGTCCCATTTTAGATTGGTCATGTTAAGTTAAGTCTGGAGGTCATCTAGTTGATTTTTGTTTAGTTTTATGGTCTTGTATGCATTGGTCTAGAATTAATTGGCTTTGGCATAACCTTTTCTTTGAAGATAATTATGTTTGGATATGGGTTGTGAGATTAATATAGAAGACATTCTATACTTTTGTATTACATCTCAATTTAGATATGTTACATACCATTGTTTGATTATATGTTAATTACCCGATTGATGGGTGAAGGGTGTAAATCCTATGGAGTCCCTAGACTCACTCCGTTGTGGGTTAATATTTTTTAGCAGGTTTTGAAGATCAGGAGGTTGGCTTGGAAACTCAAGTAGAGGCCATGGAAGAACCAGAATCTCCTGGAGTTGGAGTAGAGTGATATATTTTATTTTCATTAGGTTGCTTGTTTTGGACTCTTAGGTTGTTGGGTACTTAAACAATCTAGTGGTTTTTCTTTAATGATGGAACATATGAATGGACTTGGTTTGGAATTTAGGAATTTAGTTGTTTTGAATGTTTAAGTTTTGGTTGGAGTTGGACTAGATGAAGTTGGCTTGGTTTTTAAGTTGTTGACTCCATGTTTTGGAAATCTTGTGGAATTTTGTAGACTTGTTTGTGTTTGTCGATCTACATGCTTGTATGGGTTATGAAATCCGAATGATGGATTTCTCTCACTGTCACAATGTTATGTTTTCTGCTACATAGTTGTGGTTTTATGTTGTTTAAATTCCATGTCGTGACAGGAGTTGGTATCAGAGCATAACCCGGCCGGAAGGTTTAATTTGGACCTGCCCGGGTTGATAATGTTGGTTGAAGAGATAAGCATGATTAAGTTTTATTAAATTGGAGTATATGTTTTAGATTGGAAGTTATGATTTATTTTTGGTTATGTGTATGAATGATAGAATACTTAAGTCTTTTAATTTCTGTGAATAGGATGGCATCTCGTGGTAACCCTCATAGAAGTGATAATGGGAATCTACATGATGTTCCAGTGCATGAGGGAAATCCTCAAGATGCTGGGAATCAAGCACCAGCCCAGAATGAGGGACAAGCACCTGGTATAAGAAATTTAGTAGAAGCTATTCAAGGTCTATTCTAGACTGTGCAAGCTCAGTTTCAGGCTCAGCAGGGCTTGGATGCTGCTATGGCTCAGGGTTTGATGCAGTAGGCTAATGCCAGAGCAGATCACCAAACTGTTGGAATGGTGGAACATTTTCGACGTCTAAGTCCACCCTCTTTTGCATAGGACAGGGATCCAACTCTGGCAGAGAACTAGATCAGAGAGATTGAGAAGATTTTCAATGTGATGCAGTGTCCTCCAGAGGATATGGTCAGGCTTGCTACCCATGTGCTCCATTTGACAGCTGGAGCTTGGTGGGAATCTGTACTTCCTACCCATTTTGCTGGAGTTCCAGAGGAGGAAATCACTTGGGAGGAGTTCATCATGCTATTCAGGGAGAAGTACATTTCTTTACATGTTCGTCATGCCAAGAAGCAGGAGTTTTTACAGCTTGAGCATGGTACCATGTCAGTCATGGAGTATGAGAGTAAGTTCAATGAATTAGAAGCATATGCACCACATATATGTGAGAATGAGGTAGAAAGAGCTAGGAAATTTGTTGATGGGCTCAGAGGTGGTATTCGTGGTAGACTCGTTGCTGTAGTCTGGCCCACGATGGGAGCAGCTTTTGAGGCAGCTTGCAGGGTAGAGAAGGACCTTGGAACTTTCAGAGCACCAGGTCAAAGCAGCAGGGCACCATCCAGGGGCCAGCCTCAGCAGTCTCTTGACAGGAAGAGGAAGATGCCGAAGTCACCAGCTCAAGACCCCCACCCAGGCAGAGGGGATGTGATTTCTGTGGGAAGAACCATGCTAGTAGTGAGTGTCGCCGCAGGTCAGGAGCATGCTTTGGTTGTGGGCAGTTTGGGCACCGTGTTGCTGAGTGCCCTCTTTCCAGGCAGAGGCGAGGCTACTCCAACTATGTCATCTCGACCATCTCAGACTCAATCTAGTGCTCCGACTCGTAGTGCAGCAACTCAGGTGAGGCAGGCACCAGCTCAGAGGCAGACATCTTCTTATAGGGCCCCACCTCAGCAGTCTCGCAGTGCCCAGGCTAGGGTTTTTGCTATGAAGCGCAGGGATCTCTCTCAGGATTCACATGCAGCAGAAGGTACTCTTCTAGTCGATGGACTTTATGCTCGTATTTTGTTTGATTCAGGAGCTACCGATTCTTTCATATCATTCTGTTTCTTTGCTTTCTTATTTAAGAATTGTGACTATGCTGTGGAAGAGTGTGAACCTATGGGAGTTAGTGTTCCATCAGGGCAGGCTATGGAGGTGTCTTACTTTATACCCCATTGTGAGATTGAGATCAATGGGAACTTTTTAGGGGCCAGATTGTATGTGCTAGATATGGAGGACTTTGATATTATTTTAGGGATGGATTGGCTAGAGCACCACCATGCTATACTTGATTGCCATAGAAAGAAGGTTATTTTTCAGATTCCTGTAGAAATATCTTCTCCTATAGATGCCCTTATTACAAGAAGTCCAAGATGTTGATCTATGCCATGAAGACAACAAGGATGATGGAAAATCAATGTGATGTCTATCTTGCATGTGTATCTATTGATGGTGATGCAGATGTTAAGAAATATGTAGATGAGGTTGATATTGTTTGTGAGTATCCAGATGTGTTCCCTGAGGACTTACCTAGGTTACCACCAGCCAGGGACATTGATTTTGCTATAGATCTCGTTCCTGGATCTGCTCCTATTTCTATTGCTCCATATAGAATGGCACTTGCAGAACTAAGAGAACTCAAGCAACAGTTAGAAGAGCTTCTGGACAAGGGGTTTATTCGCCCTAGTGTGTCACCATGGGGTGCACCTAACTTATTTGTCAGAAAGAAGGATGGATCTTTGAGACTTTGTATTGATTATAGAAAGTTGAACCAGATTACTATAAAGAATAAGTACCCATTGCCACGTATTGATGATTTATTTGACCAGTTGTAGAATGCCAAGGTGTTTTCCAAGATTGACTTGAGATCAGGGTACCATCAGCTGAGGATCAAGGATGAAGATATATCTAAGACAACTTTTCGTACTCGATATGGTCACTATGAGTTCTTGGTGATGCCCTTTTGTCTCACTAATGCTCCTGCAGCTTTCATGAGCTTGATGAACCAGACTTTTAGGGAGTATTTAGATTGCTTTGTAGTAGTTTTCATTGATGATATTCTGATTTACTCTTCTAGCTAGGAAGAACATTGCCAACATCTGAGGATTGTGTTGCAGACTTTGAGAGATCACTTGTTGTATGCCAAATTCAGCAAGTGTGCATTCTGGCTTGAGAGTGTGAATTTCTTGGGCCATGTTATATCAACAGCAGGTGTGTAGGTGGATCCTGCTAAGGTTGAGGCTGTGCAGAATTGGGAGCAACCTACAAACCCAACAGAGGTGAGAAGTTTTCTTGGTTTGGAAGGATATTATCGTCGTTTTATTGAGGGATTTGCTTTTATATCAGCTCCTTTAACAGCTTTGACCAAGAAGGGAGGATTTAAGTGGTCAGAACAGTGTGAAGAGAGTTTTCAGAAGTTGAAAGAGAAGTTGACAATTGCACCTGTGCTTGTTTTGCCAAATGGTACAGGAGGATTTGTTGTTTATACTGATGCATCTAGAGTAGGACTAGGTTGTGTGTTGATGCAGCATGATAAGGTTGTGGCCTATGCTTCTAGGCAGTTGAAACCTCATGAAAAGAACTACCCAATTCATGATTTAGAGATGGCAGCTATTGTACATGCATTGAAGGTTTGGAGACATTATTTGTATGGTGAGTCATTTGATGTATTTACTGAACATAAAAGCTTGAAGTATATTTTTACACAGAAGGATCTTAATTTGAGGCAGAGAAGATGGGTGGAATACCTAAAGGACTATGATTTTAGTCTAAACTATCACTTAGGTAAAGCAAATGTGCTGGCAGATGCACTTAGTAGAAAAAAAGTAATGGCATTGCAGATATGTCAAAAATGGAAAGGCATGGAGCTTACTACCACTTATGCACCTAAGATTTCTGTGAATCATCTAACTTTTTTCATGGCTCAGATGTCTATCAGGTCATCTTTGGTGGAGAAAGTGAAGCTAGCTCAAGAAGGGAACCCAGAAGTACAAGGCTTATTAAAGAGGGCTGAAATTCCTAAGTATGAAGATGAAACCATTCAATATCAAGGGAGATTGTGTGTAGCTGCAGATTTTGACTTGAGGCAAGAAATTTTGGCAGAGGCACATAAGTCTCAATATTCTATTCATCCAGGGGCAACCAAGATGTATCATGACTTGAAGAGGCAATATTGATGGGAAGGTATGAAAAGAGATGTAGCAGATTATGTTTCTAAATGCCTTGTTTCCCAATAGGTGAAGGCTGAACACCAGAAACCAGGAGGACCTTTGCAACCATTGGAGATCCCATCATGGAAATGGGAACACATTTCTATGGATTTTGTCACAAGATTGCCTAGAACTAAGAAGCAATTTGATGCTATTTGGGTTGTGGTTGATTGGCTTACTAAATCAGCTCATTTTATGCTGATTAAAGAAGCTCAACCTACTGATAGTCTGGTCAGGTTATATTTTAATGGTGTGGTTAAGTATCATGGTGTTCCAGTTACTATTGTTTTAGATAGAGATCCTCGGTTTACTAGAAGAGTTTGGAAGGACTGCAAGAAGCTTTGGGTTCTAAACTCAAGTTTAGTTCAGCATATCTTCCTCAGACAGATGGTCAGTCAGAGAGGACAATCCAAACCTTGGAGGATATGTTGAGGGCTGGAGCACTTGAGTGGCAGGAAAGCTGGGATCTGCGGTTACCCTTGGTTGAGTTTGCTTACAACAATAGTTATCATTCTAGCATTGGAATGGCACCATTTGAGGCTTTGTATGGTAGGCCTTGTAGATCACCTCTTTGTTGGGAAGAGGTTGGAGAGAGAAGTCTTATTGGGCCAGATTGGGTGCAGGACAGTAATGAGAAGATCCAGGTCATTCAGCAGAATTTACTCATAACTCAGAGCCGTCAGAAAAGCTATGCAGATTTGAAGTAGCGTGATATTCAATTTGAAGAAGGAGATCATGTGTTCCTAAAGGTCTCCCCCACTAAGGGAGTCATCAGATTTGGTCGCCGTGGTAAGCTGAATCCGACGTATATCGGGCCATTTCAGATAGAGAAGAAGATTGGGGAAGTTGCTTATAGATTGTCTCTACCACCTGCTATGTCCAGAGTATACCCGGTTTTCCACGTATCATTGCTTAGGAAGTATATTTCAAATCCTACACATGTCATTGATTTTTCTGAGGTTGAGGTGCAACCCAATATAAGTTTTGAAGAGAGGCCTATTCGGATCATAGATCGCATGGTGAATCATCTTAGAAAGAAGACAATTCCGATGGTCAAGGTGTTATGGAAGCATCACACATCTGAGGAGTCTACTTGGGAGATCGAGGAGGATATGAGGCAGTCTCACCCCCATCTTTTTGGTAAGTAATTTCAAATTTCGAGGTCAAAATTTTTTTAAGGGGTGAAGAATGTAATATCTGGCATTTTTAAATTTTTTTTTAATTTGGTAACCGCCCTCCCCCTTTCCCTCCCCCTCCCGGATTTCTCGTCGCCATCCCCACCGTAACACAACCCCCCCAGATCATCGCGATGCCCCCCCTCGCCGGTTACGCAGCCCCCCTGCCGGATCTCTCTCTCGCTCGTGCTGTCTCCCCCGCTGCGAATCGCCCCTCTCTTTTTTTTCCTTCCTCCTCCATTGCCATCGCCGTCGCAGGTCGCGACCGCCATCGCCACCGGAAGCTGCGCCGCCAAGCTCCCCTTGCCACTGTAGCCTTCGGCCCCTCACCCCCATCGCTGTCTCCAGCCTCCGGCTCCTCTCTTGCCATTGAGGTCGTCGCCGTCTAGCCCCTTCCCACGCCGCCCATCGTCGTCGCTGAACCGCTGCCGTTGACTTCCCCTGTTCCTGTCGGAAGCGCCGTGAGAGGTCCTCTCGCTGCCGGCCTTCGCATTCCTCTCACCGTCGCCGTCATGGCCAGCCCCTCCCCTGCCCTTCGCCGTCGCTGTCAAGCGCCACCGCGAGCTCTGCCGGTCGCCTCCGCCGTCGCGAGGGCCGCCGTGCCCCACCGTCGCGAGCCGCCGGTTGAGCAGGCCCAGCACCCAGGTCCAGCTGCTGGTCTAGCACCTTCGAACTGCCCCGGTTCAGCCGGTCGAACCACCCGGTTCGGCGCCGGTTCAGCATTTCTGAATTTTGAAATTATTAAATCCGGAAATTAGATTTAAGACCAAGAAAAATAGCAGAAAAATCCGAAAAAATCAGGAAAATTTACAAAAGAATTCAAGTAGGTTTCTCAAGCTCTTCTATGTATTTGACTCTATTTTGATTATAAAATATGCATGATTTAACTTATGAACCTTGTTTTGACAAGTTTAGACTTATGACTTAAGATTAGTGATTTTTCTCAAAACTTCGTGAAACCAGAACCTTGAAAATGATATTTTGAATATTATGAAACATTTTTGACATGATTCTGGATGGGTAGAAACATTGTTTATGAGATTTGACCATATGTTATTTATGTATATGATTATGTGCTAGAATGGACCTAGAATTGAAATATAATTAAGTGGAGGTTTGGAAAAACCAAAAGTCATCAAATTACACTTTTTGGAACCTGTTTAGGTCAGATTATGGGTGTTGACATCAGAACTTAGCTTGTTTTGGTTATGCCAAAATTGATTTAGATTAATTGTCTTGTATATGTAATTAAGCATGTCTAGTTTGGTTTGATATTGCATGTGCATGGATCATGAAAAATTTGTTTGGTTTGGATCCAGATTATGTAATATGTGTTGCATGATATGATTAGGTTCATATTATCAAGTTTGATATGAGTTTTGATTAGAATATGTTAACCATGTCGGTTAGTACAAGTTTTGTCTAGTTTATGATAAAAACGGTTTGTTTTGCATGGATGACATTAGAATGAGTTGTTTATGTCTTGTGTACATGGTATGCAGGTGTGTCATGATCTGAAAAATTATTATGAACTCTTGTACCACATGTTATGAGGCTTCACTAGCCTATTCTAGTCAAATTGCCCGTGGGCAGCGGGTATCTTAGATAAATCCGGCCCTCCCACAGATCCCGGATTACCGTAGTTTTTCTCTTAGTGTCACCACTGCCTAGGTGCACTTTGGGCTAGCTTAGTATATTCTATTACTATATAATTTAGAGCTAATGAAAGTGATCTGGATATGTGATGTGAAAAGACAAGATGACTAATTCCTTGCTATATGACTATGGGTTTAGGAAGAACGTGAAATTATGCTCATTGCATGTTATGTTTAGATGTTAAAGCATGATAATGTAGAAATTTTTAGATATGTCCCATTTTAGATTGGTCATGTTAAGTTAAGTCTGGAGGTCATCTAGTTGATTTTTGTTTAGTTTTATGGTCTTGTATGCATTGGTCTAGAATTAATTGGCTTTGGCATAACCTTTTCTTTGAAGATAATTATGTTTGGATATGGGTTGTGAGATTAATATAGAAGACATTCTATACTTTTGTATTACATCTCAATTTAGATATGTTACATACCATTGCTTGATTATATGTTAATTACCCGATTGATGGGTGAAGAGTGTAAATCCTACGGAGTCCCCGGACACACCCCGTTGTGGGTTAATATTTTTCAGTAGGTTTTGAAGATCAGGAGATTGGCTTGGAGGCTCAAGTAGAGGCCGTGGAAGAACCAGAATCTCCTGGAGTTGGAGCGAAGTGATATATTTTATTTTCATCAGGTTGCTTGTTTTGGACTCTTAGGTTGTTGTGTACTTAAACAATCTAGTGGTTTTTCTTTAAAGATGGAACATATGAATGGACTTGGTTTGGAATTTAGTTGTTTTGAATGTTTAAGTTTTGGTTGAAGTTGGACTAGATGAAGTTGGCTTGGTTTTTAAGTTGTTGACTCCAGGTTTTGAAAATCTTGTGGAATTTTGTAGACTTGTTTGTGTTTGTCGATCTACATGCTTGTATGGGTTATGAAATCCGAATAATGGATTTATCCCATTGTCACGATGTTATGTTTTTCGCTGCATAGTTGTGGTTTTATGTTGTTTAAATTCTGGGTCGCAACACATGGTATCTGCAGGGCAAGTTTTGCCGGATGAGGGCGGAGGGGGGGACGTCAAAAGAGGGTGGAGGGGTGTTAGAAGGGATTGTAGAGCCTATGAGGGGGCAATTTAGACTCCAACGATGGCTAGGGGGATTACAGAAGGTTAGGGAGACACTGAGGGAGCGATGGAGACACTAATGATGGCGAGGGAGACGCCGACCATGGTTGGACAAGACTTCAACAATGTCACCTAACAACAAAATGAAGCCATAGAAGATAATTCTAATTTTATAGGAGGTTCACTCTCCAAAAAAGAACAGGACCTATGATTGTTACAAATAAAAAAATTGTGTTTCCAAGGCCATGTTCGAGCATTTCCCATACAATATGTATACTGATATACTATGCTTATCGAAGACAAGTTGCATAGAGGTTGAAATTATACTTTAATTTTGTTCTATACATAATTATGTTAAAACCAAACTTGCCCATGGAAGATTTGATAATGTTCATTTTAATATTGATATTTCCTTTTTTTTCTTTACTAATATCGTCATTGATGCTACGTAAGATTTAATACCAAAATACATATAAAAATAAAAAATTAGAAGAGTTAGATATTTGAGAAGGATACTTGCTTCAGTTGATTTAATGTGATTATAGAGGCCATAACTGCACCTCATCCCAAAAGTTTTAAGTGATAAATTTACATTTTACCATAACGTGTTTATCCTCTTTTTTTCTACTCGAATTAAAAGGGTTCATGATTATCTTATCGTCCATTAGGTTAGAATGCCAAAAACGATTCTCTATCACTTCTGATATTAATATTTATAATTGATGGAATAACAAAATTAAGACAAGTAGACACTTGTTACCTATCATGTTTTCTTTGTGGTAAGAGCTACGACATTATTTAACATTGATAGTCCAACATTTATCAAAAAATTTATAATTGTTGATTTCAAAATTGATAGTGACAAAATATATAACTAACAATAAGATAATTACCTTAACATGTTATTGATTATTTAACATATTTATTATGTATAATTATACTATTTACCAAATTAAGTTTAATTTAACTTGTTACCGACCTGGGTATTAACGAGCAAGAGGGATGGCGAATTTGTCATCAAATATAATCATAAAATTTTATCAACAACTTACGGTGAAAGTCAGCTCTCTCATCGGAGAAATCACGTGACGAATGACCTTCGGGATGAGATGATGTCACAAGAAATGTGACCCGTTATATGTTCAGAGAACTTGTATAAATTAAATAACATAAATTTCGTCGTAACGATAAATATCTCTTCATCAAACATGTCTGTAATAATATATAAAAAATAAAAAAATGAAAAAAAGTAGTTAAGAAGGATAAATACACCGGACTGATAGCACCGAAAAGTCTGGTGGTTTCTGTTACGTTTTTTTTTTTATTTTAAAACAAGAAATAATGAAACTTATAAAAAGCATTGGACCGCAGAGCCTTCAGGCCTACGCCTTCTCCTCGCTCTCTCCCTCACACGTCGGAACCAGAGAAGAGAATGAAAGGGCCTGTCGCCACCTTCCTCCGGGCGATGCCCCTGGTCGTGCTCATCCTCTCTGCGGGGATGTGCGCAAGGCTCGCCAACGCTTCACCACAGACGGACCCCTCTGCCACCCTCCGTCCTTGCGACGGAGACCAACACGCCATGAAGTTGCGCCAGGGTCCATCCTCCTGGTGCCTCCACCGCGGGCAAATCTGCTTGGCGTGCAGGCGGCGGTGAAGCGGGTAGTGCCCAGCGGGCCCAACCCTCTCCACAACTAGCAGCATCATCTCCTTTTCCCCGCCGACGCTGCCCGTATGTGCCAAGACCGGGCACCGCCGCCACCGGCTTCCTCATGGCCCTGGTATTCTTGTAGTTGTCTGCTACGTTCTCGGATGAAAAGTGTTAACAATGGAGGATTTTTGACTCAAGGTCACAGAGATCTTTCTCTTGGCGTGCATAAGGTGTGAATCTTGGGTTCTTGCCAGTTAATTGCAAGATCAAGGATTGTCCTTCTATATATATCGATGTTTGATGACTGCAATACCGGACGTAGAACTTGAGTTGTTATGACTTAGTTGTATCATTAGGATTTCACTTCTTGCTGGACGGCACTGCCAGAAGATATACGTACGTGGATATTACGTACTCTAGTTATTATCATCGCTGAATTGCATAATGAAAATTTCTCCTCCTTACTCGACGTCCGGCGACTGCAGTCTTGGACAACATACGGTTGATCTTGATCGGGCAAGTCGTTATCGCTTAATTATGCAAGATTAGAATTTTATCCAACTTACTTGTTCTTGTTGCTCGACTCAGATGCTTATCCACAGGTGCTCCGGCAACTCTGAACACTGAAGAAAAAAAAATTCTGTATTATATAAATAAGGCAGTGAGAACTTTTAGAAACATAAAAGGTTGAATATAATAATAAAGTTAAATAAACTATCAAATACCATCTAACAAACCAATACAACATATATAAAATGGACCTAGCATAGCTAAGTGACAGATAGTAGGAGTGATGTGAAGTGCAAAAATGAAGTGATGGTGGTGATGTGATGTGAGATTGATGAGAAACTGTGATGTGAGAAGTCAGGTAAGCTGCATCGACCGCCTGATTCCTCAGCATCTATGGTCCATCCTTGTCTTTCCTTCTGACGGAATACAGCACCACGATAAGTAGCGCTTCCTCTCTTTTCGCCACAAGGTTGGCATGACGTTCCTTGGAGAATACTGATCTCACCAATTCACCTGTTAGGACTAAAAAGGTTGCCTGCACATTTCTGGTTAGTACCCAACAGACAGAATTGTCATATGAAGCAGATTATTCATGAAATGATCAACTGAAGATTTTACTATTAGAACCATCATTTGGATGTCAAAACAAAGTTTTTGATGATGGTTCCTTTAGCAAAAATGTCACTTTTAACATTATAGACAATTTCTGAATTTTTGAGATTTTTCTGAATTTTTCGAATTTTTTGTTCAAGTGCCCCCGATCGGGGGCACCTGGCCATGCGCCCAGGGGGTGGGGCACCTGGCCATGTGCCCCCAGATGAGGGCACATGCGCCCTGAGGCCAATTTTTTTTTATTTTTTTTATTTTTTTATTTTTTATTTTTCAGAAAAAAATTGTACCTGATCGCCCTTCTCTTTTTGCTTCTTCAGCTCCTGAAAACACTTAATGAAAATGATTAAATTTTTATCATTACTCATCCCTTTGCCTGTATATCGTATGCCTTGATTTTGAGTTAAAGGGAGGAGCCTTCTTAACAAGGTGGAATAAAACAAATGACTAAAATGAAATGTAAGGGTTAAGATAACTTACCTGCCGTGGTGTGAATCTTCTCCTCTTCTATATTGAAATGCCTGAAACACTTGACAGAAGGAGATTAGATCTTCACCGTGACTCATCCCTTTGCCCATTATGGTCAACTTTGACTTAGGTCAAAGGGAGGAGCCTTCTTAACAAGGTAATTAAAGTAGAAGGATATGTAATGCAGGAATGGAAATATGCATAACAGAAAAATAAACATGGATGCAACTAAGGCAATGATCATGACTGAGCATTTTTTTTGGATTTTCTTAAAAATATTCATTTTTTCGGATTTTTGAAATATTCATTTTTGTTTGGATTTTTAAAAATATGTATTTTTTTTTGGGTTTTGAAATATTCATTTTTTTGGTTTTTGAAATATGCATTTTTTTAGTTTTTGAAATATTCTTTTTTTTGTGGATTTTGAAAAGATTCAATTTTTTTTGGATTTTGAAATATGCAATTTTTTTTTGAATTTTGAAACATGCAATTTTTTTTATGGAGAAAATGCTAGTATTTGAGACAGTTCATCGATCTTTGGAGTTTGTCAAGACTCAAGTGGTAGATGCCACGTGCAAAAATAAAGTTCCCTACCTAGAATCCTTCTAACCTTCTTCCTTTGATCGGCTTGGATTCCACCTGGATTTGGTCGGTTTACCCTACCCAAGGGGTTTAAGGAGGAAGAGTATAGAGGAAGTCCTTGATAGGGTTTGGAGATGTTGAGAGGGATTTCTCTACTCTCACTCAAATTACCCATTGGGGTTCGGCCTCTTTGGGTTTTTTCTTTCTTTTTTTGCTCTTTTCTATGTGGCACATATTTGGACAGGTTTTTGACCCGTGGGGACATTGCCCATCTTTTAGTGCCTTTTGCCTTGACTATCATTCTGGGTACTCATTCAGACAAAGTTGATCATTTTTTTTCTTTTCTAACCTGAGGGGTTCATTGCCCATCTTTTGGCACCCTTTTGTACCCTCTGAGACGGCCTCCTACTAGGGTGGGAGTGTTTTCGATACTACCCCTCTCTAATCTTCTCTCCCTATCTTGGACCGAGTAGAAGAGAATAGGGTAAGGGTACTCCTTCCATTTCTAGATTTCTGCCTTGCCTTTCGCAAGTGTCGGGTTGTCTGGATTCTAGGATCGAGAAGTGTTGTGTGTGTAGGATGATACCTACCCTTGACTTCTCACGAACAACCTAGGATCGATGACTTGAGATTATACCAGTGGTTTCTCCATTTTTATGGAAAGTACTTTTTGAGGTAAACTTCATTCCAAGGATGATTCAATTTTTCTCCATCTGCATTAATCAATTCATATGCATTACCTGGATACTTTTCAATGATTACAAAAGGCCCTTCCGAGTTAGGTTGCAACTTGGAGCGGGGACCCCCTGGCTTAACGAATATGCGTTTGACTACCATCTCACCGATCTCGAATTTTCTCTCGACCACCCTCTTTTGATAAAACCTTTTGAGTCTATTCTGATAAGTCCGGGCATGTTCAGCGGCGGCTAGCCTTCTTTCATCCAAGAGTTCAAGCTGTGCAAGAAGAGATTCTCGTCTCTCATCAACAGGAATATACCTGTCGAGCTGAACTCGGAGAGATGGAAGTAATACTTCGTAAGGGACCACTGCTTCCATCCCATATGCCAAAGCATACAGGGTTTGTCCAGTGGGAGTTCTTAAAGAAGTACGATAAGCCCATAGAGCATCTACAAGCTTATCAGGCCAATCGGCAAACTTGCTAGACTTACAAGATTTCTTGATGATTTCGATTAAGGTTTTGTTGGTGGCTTCTGCTTGACCATTGCCTTGAGGATAGTATGGTGATGAATGATGCAATGAAATGTAATACCTGTTGCAAAGATCACGCAGATCTTGAGAAAGAAATTGTGGCCCATTATCGGTGACAATGTCGCTGGGGATCCCGAACCTTGCAATGATGTTGCGCTTGATGAAGGAGCAAACTGTTGATGCTTTAATCTCCACGAATGCTTCCGCTTCAGCCCACTTTGTGAAGTACTCCGTTGTTGTCAGAATGAATGATTTTGAGCGCATTTCAGAGTTGAGGTCACTCAAGGGGCCAATGATATCAAAGGCCCACATGGAGAAAGGCCATGGGGCATGAATTGGATGAAGGGAAGATGCGGAAGAGTGAATCTTGTCGGCATGGAGTTGACATGAATGACAATGCTGGACAAAGATGGAGCAGTCTTCTTCTAGAGTTGGCCAATAATACCATTGTCGGATGATTTTCTTAGCAAGGGCTTGGGCATTCACATGACCACCACAAACTCCAGAATGTGCTTCCTTCAGCACTAACTCAGCTTCTTCTTCATCAAGACATCTGAGTAAGATTCCACTTAGGCTTCTCTTATAGAGCACTCCTCCTAGGATTGTATACCTCTGGGATACTCTTCTGATTGCCTTCTTTTCCTTGGTGGTTGATCCAGGCGGGTATGACTGATCTTGACAATACCTCGCAATCTCGTCATACCAAGGTCTCTCACCTTCTTCTAATTCTTCTAACTCAATCAGGGAGATTTCTTCTTTATGTTCCAAGTATTCTTTTCTGTTGAATCTCTCCTTAACTTTCAAAAAATGTCCATCCTCAATTGCTGGAATTGTCCTCTTACAGATGTGTATAGTCCGCACTTGCCTGCCTAGCGGGACAGATAGAGATGAAGCTTGTGAAGCTAAGGCATCGGCGAGGATATTCTGAGAACGGGGGACATGGACAAAGGTGAGTTTGAAGAATAGCTTGATGTAGCGGGTGATGAGCTCTTGGTAGGGTTTGAGGTTTGGATGAGAAGTTCAGTACTTGGATAGGACTTGGCGTAGGATCAATTGACTATCACCTATCACCCTCAGTTCGTTGGCACCATGGAAATGAGCGGCCTCCAGTCCGGCCAGCAAGGCTTCATATTCAGTTATGTTGTTGGTTGCTGGAAAGTTAAGCTGAAAAGCCTGTGGAATGGTGACACCTTCAGGTGACAGAAGGACAATACCTATCCCTCTACCATGAGAGTTCAGAGCCCCGTCAAAATATAATGTCCAAAGATTGGAAGATCGGACTGACATTAGTTCGTCATCCGGGAACTCCGACCGGACTAGGTCAAAGACGGGTATGGGATGATGGGCAAGGTGTTCAGCGATAGCATAGCCCTTGATTGCCTTCTGTGGGACATAAGTGATATCAAATTGGGATAGGAAACTCTGCCATCGCCCTAACCGATCAGTCAAGACTGTCTTATCTAACAGAAACCTGATAGGATTGATACGAGCAATGAGCTTGACTTGGTGAGCAAGGAAATAATGTTTGAGTTCTGGACCACCCAAACAAGAGCAGCACAGGTCTTTTCTACCACAGTGTACTTCAGCTCACAAGCATCAAACATCTTGGACAAGTAATAAGTAGCTCGTTCTTTTCCTTCTTCATCAACTTGTGCAAGGACTGCCCCAAGAGAGTTCTCGAGAACTGAAATGTAGAGGACCAAGGGTTTGTCGGGAATTGGTGGTCTAAGTACAGGGGGACTTGCCAGGTATGTTTTCAACCCATCAAACGCCTCCTGGCACTTCGAATCCCATTTAAACTCGGCCCCCACCATAGTTAACTCATAGAAAGGTTTACACCTTTGGGATTGTTGTGAGATAAACCGGCAGACAAATTGTAGCCTCCCAATCAATCCTCGAAGTTCTTTCATATTCTTCGGAGGAGGCATACCAATAATTGCTTTGGCCTTGTTTGGGTCGATCTCTATGCCCCTTTTGCTTACTATGAACCCAAGTAGCTTTCCTGATGAAACTCCAAATGTGCACTTCTTAGGATTCATTTTCAGCTTATATTCTCTAGATCGTTGCAAAACCTTCCTCAGTACTTCATAATGATCTTCTCAACTCTTGGACTTGATAACCAAATCATCCACATACACCTCTACAAGGGTGTGCATCATGTCATGAAAGATAGCCATCATAGCCCTCTGATATGTAGCACCAGCATACTTTAACCCAAAGGGCATGACAACATAGCAATATGTTCCCCAAGGTGTAGTGAATGAGGTCTTCTCTTGGTCCTCCTCAGCTAACCGGATCTGATTGTATCCAGAATAGCCGTCCATGAATGAAAGTATTTCAAATCCAGCTGTGTTATCAACCAAAACATCGATATGAGGCAAAGGGAAATCATCCTTAGGACACGCTCGGTTCAAGTCCCTGAAATCTATACAAATCCGAATTCGTCCATCCTTCTTCATAACAGGGACTATGTTAGCCACCCATTGCGGATATAGGACAACCTTAATAAACTTTGCTTGATGTAGTTTGTCGACCTCTTCTTTCATTTTGAGTGCAATATCAGGGTGGAACCTCCTGAGCTTTTGTTTAACCGGGGTAGTTCCAGGTTTCAAGGTTAATCTATGTTCAACCAATGAATTATCTAATCCCGGCATGTCTTCATATGTCCATGCGAACGTGTCCTTATATTCTTCCAAAACTTTGATCAAACGTTGTTCTTCTGAGGGAGTGAGGTTTGCACTAATGAGGATAGTCTTAGGATCTTCCAGGGTTCCTAAATTCAGTTCCTTGGTTGGTTCATTCCCTGTGGCTGATGGTTCTTCAAATCTTCTAAGTCCAGATGCATATGCATCAGCCAAGTCCTCGATTTCATCCTCGAATTCGGGATCCTTCTCTGATACCACCTCATATACTCCCAAAGTATGATCTATGTTATGCTCATCCTCATATCGGATTTCATCTAGTTGGATGGTATTATCCAAAAAGTTTGGCAGCCTTGCACACTCTACGCATTTCTGTGCCAATTGTTGCAGATATCTATTTGGAACTCGCTTACCTCTGACTTTTCTATTTCCTAACCTAACTTGACCTACTGAAGATAAAGTTGGAAAAGTGGTATTTACAGCGGAGGGGGGATCGAGTAAATCGATCAACGATTCAGAAAAGAGGGATCCCTGATTCGGAGCACCCTCTGGGATGAGTAGAGACGTCTCCTCGATGGAAATGTGAGTCTCAGAGAAGACGTTTTTTTTTTGAAAATTTCAAGTAAAAAGATAGAATGAGCCTGAGTGACTCGAGGTTTGCTAGAAACTAATTGAATTACCAGAGAGAAAAACTTAAGAAAAAAGGAGAAAAAAGGGCTCGTGGGTCCAATGGTAACAGAAAGTGGACACATGGGTCCAAAGCTGATGAAAAAAGTAAACGGGTACATGGACCCGATCATAGAAATAAATGGGCATGTGAGCCCATGTTGAGAAAAGCCCTCAGTTCTGAAGTTGATGAGGGAGGCAAATGGGCAAGCTGGCCCAGTAAGAGTAGAAGGTTGAAGAGGGCACATGGGCCCAAAGTGGGTAAGTGGGCCCTGAAGCCCATCCAAAAGGTCTAGAAACAATGGTACGAGGTTCAAACATGGCATTGTTGTATTTGGGCCTCGTGGAATGGTTTTGACTTGGGTAACATGTTTAACTAGATGATCCAAGATTGGTCTGCCCTTGAGTGGTTTCTGGTGCTCTTCCCCACTTGAGAACAGACGAGTCAAAGATAAGCATAAGTCTTCCAAGTCTTCTTCTTCATCTAGAGCCTTCCTTCTCTTGACAACTGTATTGAAACTATTGTCATCTTCAGCCATCATCATGGTCTCCCCTTTGATAAAGAAGGTGTGGAGTCCCATGGCATATCCTGGCTGGAAGATCCTCCTTGGAATGGAATCCTCTTCATATCCCAACCCCTGCATGCGTGGCCTTTTCACAGTTTCAATTGGCTGAGTGATCCCTTGAAGATCCTTGCCTAAACCTCTTCCAGGCTGATAGCTCAATTTCATCATCATCTGCCATCCCAGTGTGTCTGGTAGAGAGGCGGTCATGCATCTGACTTCTGGCAATTCTCCCAATGAGATCTGGGGTTGTATTGACAAACCAAGGGGTGATGTAAAAACATCATTTATCTCGTCCCTTATAGGCATGCTAGTCACCTTGACCACTTGTCCTTTAAAGGGAAACTTTATGCACTGGTGGTTTGTTGAAGCCACAGCTCCTATTGCCTCCAAGTATGGCCTCCCAAGTATAGCCCGAAAAGTTGGATCCAATTCTAGAATATGAAAATCTGTTGTGACCGTACATGGTCCAAGTTTGACTTCTAGTGTGACCACCCCACGTGCAGACTTCTTGGAGTTATCATAGGCTGTCACCATGGCACAAGATGGCTTGATTTCTTGCTCAGAAATGCCGCACAACTGCAAAGTTTCTGACGGCATAACATTGATAGAAGCTCCAGTGTCAACTAAACATGATTTCACTTCGACATTGCATATGATAACTGCCACATGTAACGCATATCTCCTGAATTCTAGATCTGCTAATTCCTCCTGAGAGAAAGTGAGTGTTGGGTGCTCACTTCTAGGGGCTAACACTGTAGTGATCTTCTCAGGTGGGAGATCTTCATTCACCATGACCCTTTGCAAGTACTGCTGTAGAATCTCCTGGTGCACCTTTGATCTTTTGATCAACTCCAGTATGGAAATACGGGCCGGTGTTTTATCTAAATGCTTCAACAAATCATACGCCGTGCCCGGCAATGGTTCTTCCACTTGTTCCTCCTCCACTGGATCTTGCGGTTGAGTACTGGCTTGGGGAAAGAGCCGCTGGAACATCCTCCCACTCCGAAGCACCGGGGCTATTTGGCGGTCGGGTACAGGTGATGGGTTAACTGGGGTGGGAACCGGTGGTGTAGGTGCAGGTATGGTAGGCAATGGGATTGGTGGTTCTAGGATGATTGGGTTAGTTGGTAGAGGGGTAGGATTTGGAGATGGTAATGATGGTGATACCGGTGGCCTAATAAGAAGAGGCCGGGGTGCAGAAGTGGTTGGTGAGTTTAATGAAGGTGTAGGTCGTGGGATTGGTTGTGGTGTAGGTGGTATGATAGGTTGGGGTTTTGAAATGGTAGAGCTCGTAGGCTGGGGGTTCAGGTTTGGTGGTGATTGTGGTGGCCGGATGAGCAAGGGCCGGTGTGTAGCAATGGTTGAAGGAGGTGTAGCTAGAGAGGGGGCTGGCGAGAAGAAGTGGCGGCCAGTGGTTGGGTTATTGAACTTGATGGTGGTTGTGGAGTAGCAGGTGCACGGATTATTTGTCTAGGAGGGTTCCTAGCAGGAGGCCTAGCCGGGTTGATAGGCATGGTTGTATTGTGGCTTTCTAGTTGCCAACCTTGAGCACGGCTGGCATCTCCCTGGACAATGGAGTGTACTAGACCAATTCCTGGGTTTGGATGTGCTGGTGCCAGTGCTGGAGCGGGAGCATGTAACGGGAGCGGATTCTGAACAATCTCCAAGCCTGGTTGTTGTTGAGGTTGAGCCAGTGGACGCTGCCGCTGCTGCTGCCTAGCCTTCATAGCTTGTATGCATTCCCCCATTTGGACCCAATCAATGCTACCTTGGTCATTCAGATCGTGGATGTAATCCTTGAATTGAAAACACACTTCAACAGTGTGACCAGGACACCGGTGGTAAGCACAGTATCGGGACATATCTACATTTGTTGGCCAAACCTCTCTTTCCTTGGGTAGTTCCAACTGTTTCTCCGCCATGAGTACATTGAAGATGTCGGTTAAGGAGTAAGGGAGTTGTTGGTAGTTCTCTCTCCTAGGACCTCCCCTTCGTGGTGCCTGATTGGGTGGTGGCGGTGCCCTATTGTAGGTAGGTTGACGAGGTTGCTGGGGTTGTGCTACTGGCTGAGGGGGTTGTTGTGGTTGTCGTGGTTGTTGTGGCCTAACTTGTTGCTGAGGGGGGGTAATAGGAATGGTTTTGTGGTGAGTTTCTGAACTGGTTTTGACGATTCCCTCCCTGGTTCCCCACAGTGTTTATTGCTTCGTTGTTAACCACTCCCTCGGTTGTAGGACCAACTGGTGCAGAGGGGTTTTTCCTGAAGTTTCTAGGTTTAGGATCAAAAGGGTTTATCATGGTGGCATCCTTGAAGTGGGCTTGCAAGTATCGGGCACTGTCATAGAGTTCATTCATGGTGGTAGGACGGTGCATGATCAATACATTTCTCAAGGCAGGTGTAGTGTTCCCAATAAGCATTTTCACTTGTTCCCCTTCAGAAATCACATCTGTTAGTTTTTCTGCCATTCCCCTCCAGCGATCAGCAAACTTTATGAAGTCCTCTTCGGGCTTCATCTTCTCAGCAATCAAGTCTGTAATGGAGCATGCTGGTGCCACCCGGTCTCTGTATCTCTGCAAGAATTTGGTCTTGACGATATCAAAGTCTCCTGCCTCAAAGGAGTCGAGTGAGTAGAACCATTCCAATGCAGACCCTTCTAATGATCGGCGGAACAAGAAGGCAAGAACCCTACGATCATCTTTCCAGAATGAGGATTCATAGAGAAAATCTTTAAGGTGGAGAAAAGGGTTTCCAGTACCATTGTAACGGCGATAAACTGGTAGCTCAGAAGGTGGAAGGTGTAAGACTGGCAGGGAAGGAATGGAAATCTCAGGAACTGACTTGGAGTCCAGGCGACATCTCAGCTCTTCATAACGTTCATTCATCTGGGTGAGCTGATCCATGATTGCCTGGGTGAGAGCATGTTCTTGGTTGATGGGTTAACATGACCATCTGACGGATTTGGTTAACAAATGGGTTAACATGGGTTTGATGGGTTAACGTGGTTGATGGGTTAACATGGTTAACAAATGAGAGCGCTTCTGATTCAAACAATGGGTTAACATGACCATCTGACGGATTTGGTTGATGACCCATCTCGTGCTCTCGATGTTCAGCTTGTTCCGCCATTCCAACGTGCCTTCCAGACCTTAGTTGCATTGAACTTTAAGGAACAAAACAAACAAGTTGACAAAGTAAACAAAGAACCTTTTTTTGGTTTTTAGTATTTTGCAAAAAGTTAAAGGTTTGAATTTTTGTTTGACAAGCAAGTTATGCAAAGACTTGAAAGCAAGATTACGCAATGATTTTGATTAAACCTTAGGTTTATGAATTTTGTTAAGAATTGTTCTCTCAACAAATGGGTTAGGATCCTAACTCCAATCTCCAATGACCTAGGTTTCACACAATCTCACCACGTGTAGGTAACATAGGATGCTTCGGGTTTTGGGGAGTGTTACAACCAACCCGATCGTGAAGAGGAATACTCCACGTATGAGGAATTACGGAGGGCTTGATGAAAGCCAACCAAGTCAACTAGGAAGGAATATCCCAGAAGAGAGGTCAGAATCCACCAAGAGGGTGTTTTGGATGGGAGGGGTAAATGGGAGAGTGAGCTCCCGCCTCAAAAAAGTGTAAAAGAAGGAGGTAGAGAGAAGGAGCAGAGAATGCAATCAAGTAGTAAAGCAAATAATAAGCAAATCATGAACTCAAATAAACAAGCAATCAACAAGATAAGCAATTAGAAACTAGACAAGCAACTAAAAACTAGAATCTAGACTTGTTTCTTATGTGAGCCAAATGGAGATAGTGAAAAGGTGATGGAAAGAAGAGGGTTCAGATCTGATAGCCAAGCAAAAGGGTGATCCACGTGGGGACCGATGTGGGAACTGGGGTAAGAAGCAAAGGTGGTTCACGTGGGAACCGGTTTTGGGTAAGAAAGGGTGGTTCACGTGGGAACCGGTTTGAATGGTCAAAAGAGGGCCACGTGGGGCCAATTAAAAGTGGGTAAAGATTTGATCCAAGTGGGGATAGATCTGAAAAAAAGTGGTTTGGTTCACGTGGGAACCGAAGTAAAGAAAGAGATTGGTTCACGCGGGAACCGGTTTAAAAGGAAAATGGTGGTTCACGTGGGAACCGGTTTAAATAAAATGACAGAAATTAAATGGCATACTTGGCACTTCAGATCTGATGAAAGATGGATGAAATCAGAAATTTTGAGATGGCATGAAGTTTAAGAAAGGTGTAAAGAAGGAAAGGCTCACGTGGGAACCGGTCTAGAACTAGAATTAGTTGCAAACAAAACACTAAGCACCCACGGTTGAAGACATTGCTAGTCCCACCGTGGTCGCCACAAAGCTGTCGACTCTGAAAATTCGATGGGGAGTCCTCTCCTTTTCAGGGAAGTCCGTGAACCCAGATCGTCACCTCAAGAGGGGATGAGAAAAGAAAGGAATAAAACTCGGAAAGCAAATCTCACCTCGGTCCCACACTCACATTGATCCCCGAACTTTCATCCCTTGGCGTCGCTCGATCACCAAAGAGACGGTTCGGGTCATGTGGGAGGAGGGTGAGAAGAAATAAACGTGGTCGCCAGGAACCGCGGGTTCCGATTTATGAAATTAAATTGAAAGATGACCGTGTGTACCTTAGCGTGAAGAGTGTGGGTTAAAGCTTCTCCTTCTTCGGCCGGCCGATGAAGAAGAGTCCTCAACGCGGTGGGTGCTTGATATTCTGTGCAACTAGATAGACAAACAAGTGAAATAGACAATTAGAACTAGACAAAGTGGAGTATATGTAAAGAGAATGACATGAAACACACAATTGACAAGAAACTGACCGGATTCGGGTTATCTCTAACCCTTTTTTTTATTTTTAGGATTAACAAAATAAAAGTATTTCAAAAAAATGTAAAAAAAATGATAGGATGATTTATAATCACTAAATAAAGAGATAGAAAAAAAACAGCAAGATTCTGAGTTGAATAGATAAAGATATAGCCAAATCTGTGTTGTCGAAAAAGCCGAGCAGCAGTCCAGGATCTGTCAGGCGCGACTTTGCTTCTGCGCTCGTCACGACCAGCCCCAACCTCGGAATCAAGTTCCGTCGATTTTAAACTCAAGAAGACTTGGAGATGAAGAACTTTGATGAAGAGAGCTCTGGCAGCAGACGTCCACACGCTGCTGTAGAGGCCGAAGAAGAGAGACTTGACTGATCACCTGCAGAACAGCCTTCCTCTCTCTTGAACCGACTTTTCTCTCTCTAAAAACTCGAAATTCTCTCTCTAAAAATCACAAAATCGATGCAGCAGGGTGCTAGGACGTCTTGAGATGCCTGGGGGGTCGTGCTCATGCCTTTGGAATGACCGGAATCGGATTTAATTTATAGGAGAACAGAAGACGTTATCAAGGCTAAAAAATAGGGGGCCTTGCGCCCCACTGAGGGGCGCAGGTGCCCCCCAATGAGGGCGCATGGGCACAGTTCCCGAGAAAAGAAGCCTTATCCAGTCCGTCCGTTCAGTGGTAGAATCCGGGTGAAAAACTGGGTCCCTCGTGCCTCAAAGGTGGGGCGCATGTGCCCTCAAGTGAGGGCACAAGGCCACGTGCCTCACTGGTTGGGCGCATGGGCACGTGCCCTGGGTCCCGGGCGCATGTGACCAGGAACCCGGGCGCATGGGACTGGTTTCGCGCGTCCTTCTTCCGGAAGCCATTGCGAACACTCCCGAACTCGGAATGCGACGCCGTTTGTTGCGTTGGAAAGATAACAGGCCGAAGAAGCTTTCTATAGCATCGGATCAGCCATCACACCCTCCAAAACTTCAGAATTTTGTCCGGAAGTTAGGGTAGTGAACAGAAGATCCGATACAGGTCAAAATGACTCCGACGGCAAACCGGAAAGGCACGGTATGCAACAAAACTTGTCCGGGGTATGAATATGACCATAACCTTCAATGCATGATCATTAGGCATTGGTCATCCAGCTAATTTCCGTGTTTACATGATTTACGTGTGGCTTTCGCTCGAAAATTACGGCTTTTTGCGGAAAACATCGGAAAACATCCGATTTCGTTCGACAAAGCTCCAAATCAAATTTAGAAGACCCGGCATCATTCAACGGTCAATCATACATGTTACCCTATAAAACATGAGTTTTATGCTCTGAATTAGGCGAATTTGGCGTGTCTACAGCTTGCCTCGCCTTGATGTCGGCTTTGTAAGGGAGTGGCATGTAATGAAGCGGAGTGATTCGTAGTGAACTGTAATGGAATGCAAGTGAGCGTAGATAAATGTAGCGGAATGGAATGGTGATGGACTGAAAAGGTGGCATCAAGGTGTAGATATAGACACGCTTATCTACCCGATCCAGTAATATGAATCTCTATGAGTATTCTAGATCACTTTCATGTTCTTTCAAAACCTCATATAATTGACTGGTAAAAGACATGCCCTTGGCACGAGAGATGAAAAAGTAAATGATAAAGGATAAAAGGATGTAGCCAACCCTCAGCGTGGTGAGGAGTCCTTGAATTCGTAGGTTCATCATCAGCCAGCAACCCGAACTTTGCGGTGTTCTTGTACTGTGATGGGCTAAAGTTTGGTAAAAGAGAAGTTGATCTTAAAATGAAAAGAATACCAATCCATCATATTTGGGATCTCAAGTTCATTCAAGTTTCACCAAAATACTCAGTTTAATTCTGAGTGGAAGAACCTCAAGTTCTAAAAGGGTTTATTTTAAGCATAACAAAATTGCTCGGGTATCGTGAAAACCATGAATCACGCTCTAGCAGAAAACTCAAGTATTCGGAAAATGACAAAACAGACTTAAGCCATAGTGAGATTGAAAGACAATGATAGGACTAACATAGAATGATGGGAAATAAGAAACAATGGCATGACAAATATGACACGGTGGGTATAAAAGACACGGTGGGATAAAAGAAAGGAAAAAATAAAACATGGTGGAACAAAAAGAAAGGAATAAAACATGAAGAGATAAAATTGGTAATGATGAAAAAGAAAAGGAGATGGATGTGAAAACATAGAAAATTATGTAGAAAATAGTTGAAGATATAGATTGTCAATTGGAGGTCAAGACACCCGGTTAGGAACCATCGTCCCTGCAATGTTCAATTTTGGCTTATCCGTGAGTGTGAAGAAATGACTAAGCCATCGTAGATTTTGTTAAAGGGGACCTCGGGCCCAGTCATCTTCACTCTCAAGGTCTTCAACATTAATGCATATAATAGATATAAAATGGACCTAGCATAGCTAAGTGACAGATAGTAGGAGTGATGTGAAGTGCAAAAATGAAGTGATGGTGGTGATGTGATGTGAGATTGATGAGAAACTATGATGTGAGAAGTCAGGTAAGCTGCATCGACCGCCTGATTCCTCAGCATCTATGGTCCATCCTTGTCTTTCCTTCTGATGGAATACAGCACCACGATAAGTAGCGCTTCCTCTCTTTTCGCCACAAGGTTGGCATGACGTTCCTTGGAGAATACTGATCTCACCAATTCACCTGTTAGGACTAAAAAGGTTGCCTGCACATTTCTGGTTAGTACCCAACAGACAGAATTGTCATATGAAGCAGATTATTCATGAAATGATCAACTGAAGATTTTACTATTAGAACCATCATTTGGATGTCAAAACAAAGTTTTTGATGATGGTTCCTTTAGCAAAAATGTCACTTTTAACATTATAGACAATTTCTGAATTTTTGAGATTTTTCTGAATTTTTCGAATTTTTTGTCCATGTGCCCCCGATCGGGGGCACCTGGCCATGCGCCCAGGGGGTGGGGCACCTGGCCATGTGCCCCCAGATGAGGGCACATGCGCCCTGAGGCCAAATTTTTTTTATTTTTTTATTTTTTTATTTTTTTTTCAGAAAAAAATTGTACCTGATCGCCCTTCTCTTTTTGCTTCTTCAGCTCTTGAAAACACTTAATGAAAATGATTAAATTTTTATCATTACTCATCCCTTTGCCTGTATATCGTATGCCTTGATTTTGAGTTAAAGGGAGGAGCCTTCTTAACAAGGTGGAATAAAACAAATGACTAAAATGAAATGTAAGGGTTAAGATAACTTACCTGCCGTGGTGTGAATCTTCTCCTCTTCTATATTGAAATGCCTGAAACACTTGACAGAAGGAGATTAGATCTTCACCGTGACTCATCCCTTTGCCCATTATGGTCAACTTTGACTTAGGTCAAAGGGAGGAGCCTTCTTAACAAGGTAATTAAAGTAGAAGGATATGTAATGCAGGAATGGAAATATGCATAACAGAAAAATAAACATGGATGCAACTAAGGCAATGATCATGACTGAGTATTTTTTTTGGATTTTATTAAAAATATTCATTTTTTTTTGGATTTTTGAAATATTCAATTTTTTTGGATTTTTAAAAATATGTATTTTTTTTGGGTTTTGAAATATTCATTTTTTTGGGTTTTTGAAATATGCATTTTTTTAGTTTTTGAAATATTCTTTTTTTTGTGGATTTTGAAAATATTCAATTTTTTTTGGATATTGAAATATGCAATTTTTTTGGGTTATTTAAATATGCAATTTTTTTTTTGAATTTTGAAATATGCAATTTTTTTATGGAGAAAATGCTAGTATTTGAGACAGTTCATCGATCTTTGGAGTTTGTCAAGACTCAAGTGGTAGATGCCACATGCAAAAATAAAGTTCCCTACCTAGAATCCTTCTAACCTTCTTCTTTTGATCGGCTTGGATTCCACCTGGATTTGGTCGGTTTACCCTACCCAAGGGGTTTAAGGAGGAAGAGTATAGAGGAAGTCCTTGATAGGGTTTGGAGATGTTGAGAGGGATTTCTCTACTCTCACTCAAATTACCCATTGGGGTTCGGCCTCTTTGGGTTTTTCTTTCTTTTTTTGCTCTTTTCTATGTGGCACATATTTGGACAGGTTTTTGACCCGTGGGGACATTGCCCATCTTTTAGTGCCTTTTGCCTTGACTATCATTCTGGGTACTCATTCAGACAGGTTGATCATTTTTTTTCTTTTCTAACCTGAGGGGTTCATTGCCCATCTTTTGGCACCCTTTTGTACCCTCTGAGACGGCCTCCTACTAGGGTGGGAGTGTTTTCGATACTACCCCTCTCTAATCTTCTCTCCCTATCTTGGACCGAGTAGAAGAGAATAGGGTAAGGGTACTCCTTCCATTTCTAGATTTCTGCCTTGCCTTTCGCAAGTGTCGGGTTGTCTGGATTCTAGGATCGAGAAGTGTTGTGTGTGTAGGATGATACCTACCCTTGACTTCTCACGAACAACCTAGGATCGATGACTTGAGATTATACCAGTGGTTTCTCCATTTTTATGGAAAGTACTTTTTGAGGTAAACTCCATTCCAAGGATGATTCAATTTTTCTCCATCAGCATTAATCAATTCATATGCATTACCTGGATACTTTTCAATGATTACAAAAGGCCCTTCCGAGTTAGGTTGCAACTTGGAGCGGGGACCCCCTGGCTTAACGAATATGCGTTTGACTACCATCTCACCGATCTCGAATTTTCTCTCGACCACCCTCTTTTGATAAAACCTTTTGAGTCTATTCTGATAAGTCCGGGCATGTTCAGCGGCGGCTAGCCTTCTTTCATCTAAGAGTTCAAGCTGTGCAAGAAGAGATTCTCGTCTCTCATCAACAAGAATATACCTGTCGAGCTGAACTCGGAGAGATGGAAGTAATACTTCGTAGGGGACCACTGCTTCCATCCCATATGCCAAAGCATACGGGGTTTGTCCAGTGGGAGTCCTTACAGAAGTACGATAAGCCCATAGAGCATCTACAAGCTTATCAGGCCAGTCGACAAACTTGCTAGACTTACAAGATTTCTTGATGATTTTGATTAAGGTTTTGTTGGTGGCTTCTGCTTGACCATTGCCTTGAGGATAGTATGGTGATGAATGATGCAATGAAATGTAATACCTGTTGCAAAGATCACGCAGATCTTGAGAAAGAAATTGTGGCCCATTATCGGTGACAATGTCGCTGGGGATCCCGAACCTTGCAATGATGTTGCGCTTGATGAAGGAGCAAACTGTTGACGCTTTAATCTCCACGAATGCTTCCGCTTCAGCCCACTTTGTGAAGTACTCCGTTGACGTCAGAATGAATGATTTTGAGCGCATTTCAGAGTTGAGGTCACTCAAGGGGCCAATGATATCAAAGGCCCACATGGCGAAAGGCCATGGGGCATGAATTGGATGAAGGGAAGATGCGGGAGAGTGAATCTTGTCGGCATGGAGTTGACATGAATGACAATGCCGGACAAAGATGGAGCAGTCTTCTTCTAGAGTTGGCCAATAATACCCTTGTCGGATGATTTTCTTAGCAAGGGCTTGGGCATTCACATGACCACCACAAACTCCAGAATGTGCTTCCTTCAGCACCAACTCAGCTTCTTCTTCATCAAGACATCTGAGTAAGATTCCACTTAGGCTTCTCTTATAGAGCACTCCTCCTAGGATTGTATACCTCTGGGATACTCTTCTGATTGCCTTCTTTTCCTTGGTGGTTGATCCAGGCGGGTATGACTGATCTTGACAATACCTCGCAATCTCGTCATACCAAGGTCTCTCACCTTCTTCTAATTCTTCTAACTCAATCTGGGAGATTTCTTCTTTATGTTCCAAGTATTCTTTTCTGTTGAATCTCTCCTTAACTTTCAGAAAACGTCCATCCTCAATTGCTGGAATTGTCCTCTTACAGATGTGTATAGTCTGCACTTGCCTGCCTAGCGGGACAGATAGAGATGAAGCTAGTGAAGCTAAGGCATCGGCGAGGATATTCTGAGAACGGGGGACATGGACAAAGGTGAGTTTGAAGAATAGCTTGATGTAGCGGGTGGTGAGCTCTTGGTAGGGTTTGAGGTTTGGATGAGAAGTTCGGTACTTGGATAGGACTTGGCGTAGGATCAATTGACTATCACCTATCACCCTCAGTTCGGTGGCACCATGGAAATGAGCGGCCTCCAGTCCGGCCAGCAAGGCTTCATATTCAGCTATGTTGTTGGTTGCTGGAAAGTTAAGCTGAAAAGCCTGTGGAATGGTGACACCTTCAGGTGACAGAAGGACAATACCTATCCCTCTACCATGAGAGTTCAGAGCCCCGTCAAAATATAATGTCCAAAGATTGGAAGATCGGACTGACATTAGTTCGTCATCCAGGAACTCCGACCGGACTAGGTCAAAGACGGGTATGGGATGATGGGCAAGGTGTTCAGCGATAGCATAGCCCTTGATTGCCTTCTGTGGGACATAAGTGATATCAAATTGGGATAGGAAACTCTGCCATCGCCCAAACCGATCAGTCAAGACTGTCTTCTCTAACAGAAACTTGATAGGATTGATACGAGCAATGAGCTTGACTTGGTGAGCAAGGAAATAATGTTTGAGTTTCTGGACCACCCAAACAAGAGAAGCACAGGTCTTTTCTACCACAGTGTACTTCAGCTCACAAGCATCAAACATCTTGGACAAGTAATAAGTAGCTCGTTCTTTTCCTTCTTCATCAACTTGTGCAAGGACTGCCCCAAGAGAGTTCTCGAGAACTGAAATGTAGAGGACCAAGGGTTTGTCGGGAATTGGTGGTCTAAGTACAGGGGGACTTGCCAGGTATGTTTTCAACCCATCAAACGCCTCCTGGCACTTCGAATCCCATTTAAACTTGGCCCCCACCTTGGTTAACTCATAGAAAGGTTTACACCTTTGGGAGTGTTGTGAGATAAACCGGCGGACAAATTGTAGCCTCCCAATCAATCCTCGAAGTTTTTTCATATTCTTCGGAGGAGGCATACCAATAATTGCTTTGGCCTTGTTTGGGTCGATCTCTATGCCCCTTTTGCTTACTATGAACCCAAGTAGCTTTCCCGATGAAACTCCAAATGTGCACTTCTTAGGATTCATTTTCAGCTTATATTCTCTAGATCGTTGCAAAACCTTCCTCAGTACTTCATAATGATCTTCTCGACTCTTGGACTTGATAACCAAATCATCCACATACACCTCTACAAGGGTGTGCATCATGTCATGAAAGATAGCTATCATAGCCCTCTGATATGTAGCACCAGCATACTTTAACCCAAAGGGCATGACAACATAGCAATATGTTCCCCAAGGTGTAGTGAATGAGATCTTCTCTTGGTCCTCCTCAGCTAACCGGATCTGATTGTATCCAGAATAGCCGTCCATGAATGAAAGCATTTCAAATCCAGCTGTGTTATCAACCAAAACATCGATATGAGGCAAAGGGAAATCATCCTTAGGACACGCTCGGTTCAAGTCCCTGAAATCTATACAAATCCGAATTCGTCCATCCTTCTTCATTACAGGGACTATGTTAGCCACCCATTGCGGATATAGGACAACCTTAATAAACTTTGCTTGATGTAGTTTGTCGACCTCTTCTTTCATTTTGAGTGCAATATCAGGGTGTAACCTCCTGAGCTTTTGTTTAACCGGGGTAGTTCCAGGTTTCAAGGTTAATCTATGTTCAACCAATGAATTATCTAATCCCAGCATGTCTTCATATGTCCATGCGAATGTGTCCTTATATTCTTCCAAAACTTTGATCAAACGTTGTTCTTCTGAGGGAGTGAGGTTTGCACTAATTAGGATAGTCTTAGGATCTTCCAGGGTTCCTAAATTCAGTTCCTTGGTTGGTTCATTCCCTGTGGCTGATGGTTCTTCAAATCTTCTAAGTCCAGATGCATATGCATCAGCCAAGTCCTCGATTTCATCCTCGAATTCGGGATCCTTCTCTGATACCACCTCATATACTCCCAAAGTATGATCTATGTTATGCTCATCCTCATATCGGATTTCATCTAGTTGGATGGTATTATCCAAAAAGTTTGGCAGCCTTGCACACTCTACGCATTTCTGTGCCAATTGTTGCAGATATCTATTTGGAACTCGCTTACCTCTGACTTTCCTATTTCCTAACCTAACTTGACCTACAGAAGATAAAGCTGGAAAAGTGGTATTTACAGCGGAGGGGGGATCGAGTAAATCGATCAACGATTCAGAAAGGAGGGATCCCTGATTCGGAGCACCCTCTGGGATGAGTAGAGACGTCTCCTCGATGGAAATGTGAGTCTCAGAGAAGATGTTTTTTTTTTTGGAAATTTCAAGTAAAAAGATAGAATGAGCCTGAGTGACTCGAGGTTTGCTAGAAACTAATTGAATTACCAGAGAGAAAAACTTAAGAATAAAAGAGAAAAAGGGGCTCGTGGGCCCAACGGTAAAAGAAAGTGGACACATGGGTCCAAAGCTGATGAAAAAAGTAAATGGGTACATGGACCCGATCATAGAAATAAATGGGCATGTGAGCCCATGTTGAGAAAAGCCCTCAGTTCTGAAGTTGATGAGGGAGGCAAATGGGCAAGGCGGCCCAAGAAGAGTAGAAGGTTGAAGAGGGCACATGGGCCCAAAGTGGGTAACTGGGCCCTGAAGCCCATCCAAAAGGTCTAGAAACAATGGTACGAGGTTCAAACATGGCATTGTTGTATTTGGGCCTCGTGGAATGGTTTTGACTTGGGTAACATGTTTAACTAGATGATCCAAGATTGGTCTGCCCTTGAGTGGTTTCTGGTGCTCTTCCCCACTTGAGAACAGACGAGTCAAAGATAAGCATAAGTCTTCCAAGTCTTCTTCTTCATCTGGAGCCTTCCTTCTCTTGACAACTGTAATGAAACTATTGTCATCTTCAGCCATCATCATGGTCTCCCCTTTGATAAAGAAGGTGTGGAGTCCCATGGCATATCCTGGCTGGAAGATCCTCCTTGGAATGGAATCCTCTTCATATCCCAACCTCTGCATGCGTGGCCTTTTCACAGTTTCAATTGGCTGAGTGATCCCTTGAAGATCCTTGCCTAAACCTCTTCCAGGCTGATAGCTCAATTTCATCATCATCCGCCATCCCAGTGTGTCTGGTAGAGAGGCGGTCATGCATCTGACTTCTGGCAATTCTCCCAATGAGATCTGGGGTTGTATTGACAAACCAAGGGGTGATGTAAAAACATTATTCATCTCGTCCCTTATAGGCATGCTAGTCACCTTGACCACCTGTCCTTTAAAGGGAAACTTTATGCACTGGTGGTTTGTTGAAGCCACAGCTCCTATTGCCTCCAAGTATGGCCTCCCAAGTATAGCCCGAAAAGTTGGATCCAATTCTAGAATATGAAAATCTATTGTGACAGTACATGGTCCAAGTTTGACTTCTAGTGTGACCACCCCACGTGCAGACTTCTTGGAGTTATCATAGGCTGTCACCATGGCACAAGATGGCATGATTTCTTGCTCAGAAATGCCGCACAACTGCAAAGTTTCTGACGGCATAACATTGATAGAAGCTCCAGTGTCAACTAAACATGATTTCACTTCGACATTGCAGATGATAACTGCCACATGTAACGCATATCTCCTGAATTCTAGATCTGCTAATTCCTCCTGAGAGAAAGTGAGTGTTGGGTGCTCACTTCTAGGGGCTAACACTGTAGTGATCTTCTCAGGTGGGAGATCTTCATTCACCATGACCCTTTGCAAGTACTGCTGTAGAATCTCCTGGTGCACCTTTGATCTTTTAATCAACTCCAGTATGGAAATACGGGCCGGTGTTTTATCTAAATGCTTCAACAAATCATACGCCGTGCCCGGCAATGGTTCTTCCACTTGTTCCTCCTCCACTGGATCTTGCGGTTGAGTACTGGCTTGGGGAAAGAGCCGCTGGAACATCCTCCCACTCCGAAGCACTAGGGCTATTTGGCGGTCGGGTAGAGGTGATGGGTTAACTGGGGTGGGAACCGGTGGTGTAGGTGCAGGTATGGTAGGCAATGGGATTGGTGGTTCTAGGATGATTGGGTTAGTTGGTAGAGGGGTAGGATTTGGAGATGGTAATGATGGTGATACCGGTGGCCTACTAAGAAGAGGCCGGGGTGCAGAAGTGGTTGGTGAGTTTAATGAAGGTGTAGGTCGTGGGATTGGTTGTGGTGTAGGTGGTATGATAGGTTGGGGTTTTGAAGTGGTAGAGCTCGTAGGCTAGGGGTTCAGGTTTGGTGGTGATTGTGGTGGCCGGATGAGCAAGGGCCGGTGTGTAGCAATGGTTGAAGGAGGTGTACCTAGAGAGGGGGCTGGCCTAATGATGGGCCGGCGAGAAGAAGTGGCGGCCAGTGGTTGGGTTATTGAACTTGGTGGTGGTTGTGGAGTAGCAGGTGCACGGATTATTTGTCTAGGAGGGTTCCTAGCAGGAGGCCTAGCCGGGTTGACAGGCATGGTTGTATTGTGGCTTTCTAGTTGCCAACCTTGAGCACGGCTGGCATCTCCCTGGACAATGGAGTGTATTAGACCAATTCCTGGGTTTGGATGTGCTGGTGCCGGTGCTGGAGCGGGAGCATGTAATGGGAGCGGATTCTGAACAATCTCCAAGCCTGGTTGTTGTTGAGGTTGAGCCGGTGGACGCTGCCGCTGCTGCTGCCTAGCCTTCATAGCTTGTATGCATTCCCCCATTTGGACCCAATCAATGCTACCTTGGTCATTCAGATCGTGGATGTAATCCTTGAATTGAAAACACACTTCAACAGTGTGACCAGGACACCGGTGGTAAGCACAGTATCGGGACATATCTACATTTGTTGGCCAAACCTCTCTTTCCTTGGGCAGTTCCAACTGTTTCTCCGCCATGAGTACATTGAAGATGTCGGTTAAGGAGTAAGGGAGTTGTTGGTAGTTCTTTCTCCTAGGACCTCCCCTTCGTGGTGCCTGATTGGGTGGTGGCGGTGCCCTATTGTAGTAGGTTGACGAGGTTGCTGGGGTTGTGCTACTGGCTGAGGGGGTTGTTGTGGTTGTCGTGGTTGTTGTGGCCTAACTTGTTGCTGAGGGGGGTAATAGGAATGGTTTTGTGGTGAGTTTATGAACTGGTTTTGACGATTCCCTCCCTGGTTCCCCACAGTGTTTATTGCTTCGTTGTTAACCACTCCCTCGGTTGTAGGACCAACTGGTGCAGAGGGGTTTTTCCTGAAGTTTCTAGGTTTAGGATCAAAAGGGTTTATCATGGTGGCATCCTTGAAGTGGGCTTGCAAGTATCGGGCACTGTCATAGAGTTCATTCATAGTGGTAGGACGGTGCATGATCAATACATTTCTCAAGGCAGGTGTAGTGTTCCCAATAAGCATTTTCACTTGTTCCCCTTCAAAAATCACATCTGTTAGTTTTTCTGCCATTCCCCTCCAGCGATCAGCAAACTTTATGAAGTCCTCTTCGGGCTTCATCTTCTCAGCAATCAAGTCTGTAATGGAGCATGCTGGTGCCACCCGGTCTCTGTATCTCTGCAAGAATTTGATCTTGACGATATCAAAGTCTCCTGCCTCAAAGGAGTCGAGTGAGTAGAACCATTCCAATGCAGACCCTTCTAATGATCGGCGGAACAAGAAGGCAAGAGCCCTACGATCATCTTTCCAGAATGAGGATTCATAGAGAAAATCTTTAAGGTGGAGAAAAGGGTTTCCAGTACCATTGTAACGGCGATAAACTGGTAGCTCAGAAGGCGGCAGGTGTAAGACTGGCAGGGAAGGAATGGAAATCTCAGGAACTGACTTGGAATCCAGGCGACATCTCAGCTCTTCATAACGTTCATTCATCTGGGTGAGCTGATCCATGATTGCCTGGGTGAGAGCAGGTTCTTGGTTTACTGGTTGGGGTATGTGGTTAGAGACATGATTTTGAAATTGAGGAACATGACTTGAAGATTGTCCCATGGCTTGGTGGATTGGGGGAGCAACATGGTTAAAATAAGATGGTTGACCAAATGAGGGTTGGACCACAGATGGTTGAACTAGTGATGGTTGAACTACAGATGGTTGAATCATAGATGGTTGAATCACAGATTGTTGAACAACAGGAGGTTGAACAAAGGGTGATTGAATGAGTGGTGGTCGAACTAAAGGACGAGGAGATAAGGCAACTTGATTGGTTTCAGCCTGATCTGAAGCAATTTTGCCCTTCACCATGGATTGTATACGGGCATAGGTTTCTGGGTCGGTATAGAGAGACAACTCCCTAAAGAGTTGTTCAACATCATGAGGAGCAGATGGTTGAGGGACCTCTTGCGCTTCTGATTCAAACAATGGGTTAACACAACCATCTGACGGATTTGGTTGATGACCCATCTCGTGCTCTCGATGTTCAGCTTGTTCCGCCATTCCAACGTGCCTTCCACACCTTAGTTGCATTGAACTTTAAGGAACAAAACAAACAAGTTGACAAAGTAAACAAAGAACCTTTTTTTGGTTTTTAGTATTTTGCAAAAAGTTAAAGGTTTGAATTTTTGTTTGACAAGCAAGTTATGCAAAGACTTGAAAGCAAGATTACGCAATGATTTTGATTAAACCTTAGGTTTATGAATTTTGTTAAGAATTGTTCTCTCAACAAATGGGTTAGGATCCTAACTCCAATCTCCAATGACCTAGGTTTCACACAATCTCACCACGTGTAGGTAACATAGGATGCTTCGGGTTTTGGGAGTGGTACAACCAACCCGATCGTGAAGAGGAATACTCCACGTATGAGGAATTACGGAGGCCTTGATGAAAGCCAACCAAGTCAACTAGGAAGGAATATCCCAGAAGAGAGGTCAGAATCCACCAAGAGGGTGTTTTGGATGGGAGGGGTAAATGGGAGAGTGAGCTCCCGCCTCAAAAAAGTGTAAAAGAAGGAGGTAGAGAGAAGGAGCAGAGAATGCAATCAAGTAGTAAAGCAAATAATAAGCAAATCATGAACTCAAATAAACAAGCAATCAACAAGATAAGCAATTAGAAACTAGACAAGCAACTAGAAACTAGAATCTAGACTTGTTTCTTATGTGAGCCAAATGGAGATAGTGAAAAGGTGATGGAAAGAAGAGGGTTCAGATCTGATAGCCAAGCAAAAGGGTGATCCACGTGGGGACCGATGTGGGAACTGGGGTAAGAAGCAAATGTGGTTCACGTGGGAACCGGTTTTGGGTAAGAAAGGGTGGTTCACGTGGGAACCGGTTTGAATGGTCAAAAGAGGGCCACGTGGGGCCAATTAAAAGTGGGTAAAGATCTGATCCAAGTGGGGATAGATCTGAAAAAAAGTGGTTTGGTTCACGTGGGAACCGAAGTAAAGAAAGAGATTGGTTCACGCGAGAACCGGTTTAAAAGGAAAATGGTGGTTCACGTGGGAACCGGTTTAAATAAAATGACAGAAATTAAATGGCATACTTGGCACTTCAGATCTGATGAAAGATGGATGAAATCAGAAATTTTGAGATGGCATGAAGTTTAAGAAAGGTGTAAAGAAGGAAAGGCTCACGTGGGAACCGGTCTAGAACTAGAATTAGTTGCAAACAAAACACTAAGCACCCACGGTTGAAGACATTGCTAGTCCCACCGTGGTCGCCACAAAGCCGTCGACTCGAAAATTCGATGGGGAGTCCTCTCCTTTTCAGGGAAGTCCGTGAACCCAGATCGTCACCTCAAGAGGGGATGAGAAAAGAAAGGAATAAAACTCGGAAAGCAAATCTCACCTCGGTCCCACACTCACATTGATCCCCGAACTTTCATCCCTTGGCGTCGCTCGATCACCAAAGAGATGGTTCGGGTCATGTGGGAGGAGGGTGAGAAGAAATAAACGTGGTCGCCAGGAACCGCGGGTTCCGATTTATGAAATTAAATTGTAAGATGACCGTGTGTACCTTAGCGTGAAGAGTGTGGGTTAAAGCTTCTCCTTCTTCGGCCGGCCGATGAAGAAGAGTCCTCAACGCGGTGGGTGCTTGATATTCTGTGCAACTAGATAGACAAACAAGTGAAATAGACAATTAGAACTAGACAAAGTGGAGTATATGTAAAGAGAATGACATGAAACACACAATTGACAAGAAACTGACCGGATTCGGGTTATCTCTAACCCTTTTTTTATTTTTCGGATTAACAAAATAAAAGTAATTCAAAAAAATGTAAAAAAATGATAGGAGTATGGATAATCACTAAATAAAGAGATATAAAAAAAAATAGCAAGATTCTGAGTTGAATAGAGAAAGATATAGCCAAATCTGTGTTGTCGAAAAAGCCGAGCAGCAGTCCAGTATCTGTCAGGCGCGACTTTGCTTCTGCGCTCTTCACTACCAGCCCCAACCTCGGAATCAAGTGCCGTTGATTTTAAACTCAATAAGACTTGGAGATGAAGAACTTTGATGAAGAGAGCTCTGGCAGAAGACGTCCACACGCTGCTGTAGAGGCCGAAGAAGAGAGACTTGACTGATCACCTGCAGAACAGCCTTCCTCTCTCTTGAACCGACTTTTCTCTCTCTAAAAACTCGAAATTCTCTCTCTAAAAATCACAAAATCGATGCAGGAGGGTGCTAGGACGTCTTGAGATGCCTGGGGGGTCGTGCTCATGCCTTTGGAATGACCGCAATCGGATTTAATTTATAGGAGAACAGAAGACGTTATCAAGGCTAAAAAATAGGGGGCCTTGCGCCCCACCATTGGGCGCATGCGCCCAGCACCAGGGCGCATGCGCCCCACTGAGGGGCGCATGTGCCCCCCAATGAGGGCGCATGGGCACAGTTCTCGAGAAAAGAGGCCTTATCCAGTCCGTCCGTTCAGTGGTAGAATCCGGGTGAAAAACTGGGTCCCTCGTGCCTCAAAGGTGGGGAGCATGTGCCCTCAAGTGAGGGCACAAGGCCACGTGCCTCACTGGTTGGGCGCATGGGCACGTGCCCTGGGTCCCGGGCGCATGTGACCAGGAACCCGGGCGCATGGGACTGGTTTCGCGCGTCCTTCTTCCGGAAGCCATTGCGAACACTCCCGAACTCAGAATTCGACGCCGTGTGTTGCGTTGGAAAGATAACAGGCCGAAGAAGCTTTCTATAGCATCGGATCAGCCATCACACCCTCTAAAACTTCAGAATTTTGTCTGGAAGTTAGGGTAGTGAACAGAAGATCCGATACAGGTCAAAATGACTCCGACGGCAAACCGGAAAGGCACGGTATGCAACAAAACTTGTCCGGGGTATGAATATGACCATAACATTCAATGCATGATCATTAGGCATTGGTCATCCAGCTAATTTCCGTGTTTACATGATTTACGTGTGGCTTTCGCTCGGAAATTATGGCTTTCTGCGGAAAACATCGGAAAACATCCGATTTCGTTCGACAAAGCTCCAAATCAAATTTAGAAGACCCAGCATCATTCAACGGTCAATCATACATGTTACCCTATAAAACATGAGTTTTATGCTCTGAATTAGGCGAATTTGGCGTGTCTACACTTCTTAAGAAAGATAGTGGGAGCAAGGTATATATGGAAGATGTTCCAGTCCCACAACCCAATAACACTTCTATTAAGGTGCTAGTTAATAATTACACAAAGACAATTCATAGGTCTTTACTTGTGTCCATTCAACCTAAGAGTTATGTGAGACATATCTCTAATAGATGAAATGAGGCATAAGATAATAAGGATATTGATCCTAAGATCTATATAGAACTAATATAAGATATTGATTCATAAATGGGAAGAGACAATAAAATCCGATATAAACTATATCTATTCTAATCAAGTTTAGAACTTGATAGATCCACCTAAGGGTATAGTACCCATAAGGAATAAATGGATCACTAAAGAATAGATTGGAGTAGATTAGAAGGTAGAGACCTTCAAAGGTGAGAATAGTTGAAAAGGGTATCATCGAAGTCAAATGGTTAACTATGATGAGAACTTTTACCTATTCCATGGGTTAATCTATTCGGATTTTGATTGTTGTACACTATGATTATAAGATAAGCTAATTGGATGTTAAGATAGTGTTCCTCTAAGGTATTTTGAGGAACAAGTGTATATGATACAACTATAGGGAGTGAAGTCCCAATAACATCCAAGAAGAGTGTGTTTTAAGTGCATTTATGGACTGAAATAAAATTTTCGATAGATCGTATATAAGGTTTAATGAGATTAAATCTTATAACTTCATTAAGAACGAAGAGGATCCTTATGTATTCAAGAAGATAAGTGGGAATGCTATTACTTTCTTAACATTTTATGTTGATGACATACTACTCATTAAGAATGAAGTAGATGTGTTATCATAAGGCGTGAGCTTAGCTATGAAATTGATCCCCCAAACATAATTTGGGTTTTGAGATCTATAAAAATAGATCTAAAAGCAATGCCCAAATTAATGTACGTAGTCACCATAGTCAAAGAGTTTGACATGATAAACTCCAAGATAGGTTTCTTACCTATGTGGTGTGGAGTTGATCTCTCTAAGTGTTGTCTTTGTAGACTTCTCAAGAGATAAAGAGATCACATGAGTAGAGCCCTTATGATTTTGTCATAGGGTCTGTAACATTTATGATACTACATACATGAAATGATTAAGCTCTAAGTGTTATGAGCATTCATCAGGCAGATCTAGGTGAGAGTCATTGGATAATTTAGAGATATATCATTTGGTACTTGAGAAGCACTGAGAATGTATCTATGTACACTGGAGGATAAGACTTGAAGTCTTGTAGTTTTACAAACACAACCTTCTAATCAAATAAGTTTGATATTAAGTCAGAATAATGATGGTGCAGTGAGCTGAAAGAGTTCTATGTGATAGAACACTGTAAATTTTACAACATATGTAAACAAGTTTACATAGTGGTTGTACACTACTTGAGAAGTAGTCTAAATGAAGATTCTCATCTAAGGTACGGGATTGTCCCAATTTTCTTTGAAAGTGTACCATTGCTTTCTAAAAAATAATGGGGTAGAGCCGTTGTCTCATCAAAAGTTTAGAACTTCTATGGCGATGCCATACAATCAGAGAGATTGCAGCTTATAGAGATATAACTAAAGATAAAGTATCTACCGCTAATAACATCGTAGATCCACTAACTGAAGCAGTTACTCAAAGAGTGTTTGAGCTTCACCTTGAGTTGATACAGATTAGTCAGATGGGTGATTGGCTTTAGTGCAAGTGGAAGATTGATAGAAATGTATGCCCTACAAGCCAATCATAGACGATATGATCTGACATTTCTAGATATATCTTATTCAATTAATAAAGCAAATCTTCATTTTAAGCTCTTATTAGATGTGAATATGATAATGAAGTCCTTGATTAAATACAATGATGATTAAATCATGATGAGATCATGATAATGAAATTGATCATCTAAATGTATTTGATCTAGATGTTCCTAATCATAGGATACTTGAGACGGGACATCAAGGATCCGGATAGAATAGCGTATGTGATGTCTTCTTATGTGATGAGGACGACCTATCTCATTGGTCATTAGTGTGGAGACGCTAAGATACACATACAGGTGCCCATTAATTGAATGAGTTCACTGAACTGACCAAATTAGAAACCTTGAATGGTATCTTACCGAACCGTCAATCAGGGTTTTCTATCATCACAGTTGCATGGTTGGACCTTTGACCTGAGTCGCCAAAGATGCTTTGTTGGGTGGAACTTGTGCTTTCACCGTTGTCTTATGAATCACCGTATAGATGGCCCAGTATAGCGATGGATCGGGCACAAGGAAAACCCGATGGAGGTAATTGAGCGGACAACAAGGGATCGTCCACTCTCGGTAAGTGAGATGAATGTCCTATGGGATAGTACTTTAAATCCCTGGCTAGGGTAGATAGGATAATTGGAAAAGGAGTTTTCCAATTGATCCAATTCCGAGTACAGGATCCTATAGAGTCGGTACACTAAGGAGTTGACAGTCGATGCCGTACTCCTTTTTGACTGGGACATTGGATGGATGAGGGTTTATCTCCATGCGGTAACTGATGATGGAAAGACTAAATGGAGATGAGATTATTCCTATAGCCATTTACGATCATCTGATGTGACTTGTACCCTTCATGATCGGTAGGCGATTAATCTGTTATTGGATAACTAATTTAATTAAATTAAATAAAATTATTCTATTTTATTTAGGACTCAACCAAATAGGCTATTAGGCCTAGTGGGCCACACAAAAGGACTTATCCACAAGTACATGGGTAAGAATGTAATTTATAAAAATTTTGGGTTTTTATGAAAAATTCCAAAATTCTTTATAAATACTAATGGTTTCAGCCAAACCCTATCAAGACAAGGGTGAAAACCACGTCCTTAGCCTCCTCCCTACCCCTTCCTCTCTCTAGAAGGTGTCCATGGTCGATGGAGCTCCGTTCGGGAAGAGTTCTCGAGGCCGGCGCGAAGGGAGAACCTGTTGTGGATGAAGTTCGTGTGGATACCGCTGGAGACCTGACATTTGAACAGTTTGAAGAGCTTGAGAAGCTCATCTTCTTCCTCTCCATGGGATTATGTGAATCCCTATCAGGTATATTCGAACCCGATTTGATCAGTTTTCAGTTTTCGTCGTTCGGTTCCAATTGAGATAGATTCTAAAGGAACCCATAGGAATCGTCGCTTCCACTGTACCAAGTTTTTAAGTATGATTCCTTTCAAAGTTATCATTAGAACCACAAAATATCTCGACATTAAAAAATGTCAAGGACACTTCCAAGCTAAGTGTTTACATGATAAATCACCTTCCAAAAAGTTTCATGTTATCTCTATATAGATTATCTAGTTACATCTACATATAACTAAAGTTCAAATTGTGTGATAGGTTTTAGGAAAGGGCCCCATGAATTATTCCTAAAATCATTGCAATTGTAGAATGTGTAGAAACTTATCTATTAAAAGATGAAAGAGAAATCTAAAGAACAATAGAAGTTTCAGCTAAGGACTTGACAACAAGGCCTAATGCAGCTTCAATCAAATAACTAAATTCAGTAAGAAGAACAAGAGCAACAACAAAGAAATGAAGTCCTTTTTTGGGGCAAACGACACATTCATATTTATAACAAAAGAGAGTAAAAGTACAATATTACAACAACATACTTAAAAGAAAAAAAGACACACAACAAAACTAATATTAACTAATGTTAAATTAGAAGTCATCATCTTTGATAAACACAAACATAGTCACAAATCGACTAGCACGTATAAGTGCTTAAATGGTCTAACAACAAAGATAGGGACTCTCTTGTAAGAGTTTGACAACTACCACATGATCGGATGATCACACTAAATGGGTATGGATATTGTTCATACTAATGGTCACGAAATAAAGAGTTTGACTATGAAGATGATATAGAAAGATAACATGATAAAACACAACCACAACCCATCAAAAGATAATAGAGAAACTCATAGACAAGACTCACATAAATAAGTTGGGCTTCACAGTTCCAACACAACAAAAAGTGACAAAACACCTAAAAGTGTATTTAGGTGGAATGCTGGAATAGGAGCCACACTAGGATAGTGGAGGGATGGTCCCTCTGCCCCTAAATAAAATGTACCTCAACATAACAAGCAACAAACTCCATGATGAAGGTTCCTAGTTAAGGGTGAGACGCAACATTCAGAGCGAGAGCTACCACGAAAGGTTCCAAGCTAAAGGCTCCACCGAAAGAGTGAGGAGAGCCAGGGATTTAGCGGAGTAAGGAATCGGTCCAATCAGATTGACACAACAAAAGATATTTCTTGTATACCAATGTCTTAGTCTCAATCAGAATCGAATGACGTTGCCAAAATTGGCATTCAAAATGATGTCAAATACGAATCTTTATGGGATTTAAATAATCCCTATTGATCAGAGAAGATCGAGTGTTCTCATGCTCCCCAAGCCACTCAAGCGTGCGGCCACCAGTCGTATTCACATGAACCACTTCCAAAGTCAGCTTCTCCTCCACGATGGAGTCGACCACTTATCCCGAACAGAACTCCACCATCGAATGGCGGCTGCTAGGGTAGGATATGGCGATGGAGGGTGGCTAGGGCACAAAGAGCTCTCTTGGCTTGATAGGGTTTGTGCTCTTATCGCTATTATTTATAGAACTCGGAGTTTTTTACAATAGCCCCTCCTTGTTCTATAAATTAACCCAAGCTCCCAAACTTATGGATTAGTCCTTAGGTGTGTGATCTCCTAGGCCCAAGAGCCCATTTGGTCATGGCCTAATTAAAAGAACAACTTCTTTTAAATTAAATCTATTATCTCATAATAAATTTAATGATCTATTGATCATGAATGGTACAAGTCACATCCTATGATCCCAAATGGCTTCGAGGATGAACTCCTCTCCAAAGAGCCTTTTCATCATTAGTTACCACACTACCATAAATCTTCATCCATCCAATGTCCAGGTCGCAAAGGAGTATGGCATCAACTGTCAACTCTTAGATACACCGACACTATGGAATCTTGTACTAGTAATTGGATCAATTGAAAAACCCTTTTCCAATTATCCTATCTACCTTGGCGAAGGATTTAGAGTACTATACATAATATATTCTCTCTCTCCTACTGAGAGTAGATGATCCCATATTATCCGCTCAATTGTCTCCACCAGGTTTCCCCTATACCCAATCTATTAACTATACAGGACCATAATACTAAGTGATCCATAAGTCAATAGTACACCCGGTAAGACATCTTTGATGACTCGGGTTAAAGATCCAACCGTGCAACTGTGATGATAGAATACCCTAATTGATAGTTCGGTAAGATACTATTAAGAGATTCTATACTTGTCAGTTCAGTGAACTCATTTCTCTAATGAGCACCTGTATATGTATCTTAGTGTCCTCACACTTATGACCAATGATATCAATCATCCTCATCATATAAGAAGATATCATATGCACTAGTCTTACTGGATCCTTGATGTCTTATCTCGAGGATCCTACGACTAGGAAAATTTAGAGTACATACTTCTAGATGATTCATCTCATTATCATAATCTCATCATGATTCAATCATCATTACATGCAACTTAGGACTTCATTACAATAGATGCATCTAAATAGTGCAAGTAATGAAGAAAATGTCATTAATACTGAATATGATATTACAAGAAATGTAAAATCATATCACATATGATTGGCTTGTAGGGCAAACATTTCTATCAATCTCCCACTTGCATTAAAGACAATCACCCACATGTCTGATCTCCATCAGCCCAAGGTGACCCTCAAACACACTTTGAGTCAGGGTCTTAGTTAGTGGATCAGTAATGTTTATGGTTTAATATACTTTATCTTTAATCATATCTTCTTGAGTTGCAGTCACTCGAATCAAGTAGTATTGCCGCAGAAGTGTTTAAAACTTCTGATGAGACAAAGGCTCCAATACAAAAGTAATGATCCATCATTTTCACAAAATAATGGTACATCATTAGAGATATTAAGGACAACTCCTTAATATAAGATGAAATTCTTCATCTATACTACTTCATAAGTAGTCAGTAGTAATTATAATTTGTAAACTCCACAGTGTCTATAGCATAGAACTTTTCCACTCACTACACCACCATCCAAGTAAACATGTACCTAAAGTTATCTAGCTACCTGTCATATGGAACTAGAAGCTTAAGTCTAACTCAAAACTTCTAGTCCTATCCTCCATACTAGAAATGCATCTTTGTTACTTCTCAAGTACTTATGGATATACTTCTCAACTATCCAGTGACTCTCACTTAGATTTGCCTGATGATTACTCATAACACTTAGAGTGTAAATCATATCAAGCTATGTACATAGTATACATGGTAAACCCTATGACTAAGATATAAGCTTACAGCCTAAGCAAATGATCCACATAAAAATTTATAACAACTAGTGTAACCTTGCACATGCACCGAGAAAATTATCTTTACATACCTACTTACACAAATAAACATTCTAAAAACATATATCAACCACCATAGAGAGAGCTAAGAATAATATGTAAATATGGGCTTGTTGTGATCTTCATTACCTTACTATGTTAGTCAGCCATGCAAAACTAGTTTCTTTGAGGCATGTGAGCTTCCCTTCACTTTCTTCTTTCTCCTTGGTGGTTTGTGTTTGGAGAAAATTGTCCTTTGAATCTTTGAGCCATAAATTCTTCTTAGATATCTTTGTCAGACCTAAATTTTTATTGTCACATTTTTCTCTATTGGCTATTTGAAAAGATTACATATCTCATGATTGTGACTCATAATATTCTGAAAATGGTCTTAAAGATTTTCTTAAAGGCAACCAAATTCGATAGATTTTGTGCTATCATTTGTCCACCATTAGCTGATCCATAGTCATCCCATGACAAAAAACTTAAGCTCTAAAATTTTAGTCAACTTCTTAAGTTAGATTGGTTGACTGCTAAACTTAAATCTCCCAACTATTTAATGTTTAGACAAATACATAAGTTCTAAATTTTTTTATCAATGTATACTTTGGATTGGGGTGTTCATGGATTCATTTGTTTTGATTTTTGAATATTTTTTTTCAAACCAAACAATCTCCTAAACCAAACCAAACAAAACCATTTTTTCAATATATAATTTTATTTTTTATTTTAAAATATATTCTATTAAATTTAGTGTTTAGCTTTAAACATTTCATTAATTTTATCTTAAAAGTTTTTGAAACAAATTTATTTTTTTAAGAAATGATACATAAGTATTGTATTAAATAGACTTAAAATAAAACATTTAATATAATTCAAGTTATTATGTTAACCGATTTGGTTTGGTTCCAATAGTCTTAGAAGCTAAATCAAACCAAACCAAATCGAATCAAATTACTTGCTTGGTTTGGTTTTCGGGGTTGAACTAGCTTGGAATGGTCTATGTACATAAAGAAATATAGTCTATACAATTTTTGTAGAATATTTAATTTTTATTTAAAGTTTACTTATTTAGATCCAATACTTCCATGACATTATTTTGTCACATCATAAAATATCATTAGAAACACAAAATATATCAACAATAAAAATGCCTAGGACACTTCTAAGAAAACTTTTTACATGATAAATCACATTCCAAAAATTTTCAAGTTATCTCTATATAGTTTGTCAAGTTACATCTGTATATAACTAACCTTCAAATTGTTTGACAAGTTTTGAGGAAGGGCCCGATGAAACGTTCTAAAAATCATTGCAATTGTAAAATGTGTAGAAACTAATCTATTAAAAGATGAAAGGAAAATCTAATGAACAATATAAGTATCAGCCAAGGACTTGACAACAAAACCCCATGCAGCTTCAATCAAATAACTAAATTCAGTAAGAAGAACAAGAGTAGCAACAACAAAATGAAGTCTTTTTTTGGGCAAATGGCACATTCATATTCATAATAGAAGAGAGTACAAGTACAATATTACAACAGCATACTTAAAAGAGAAAAGACACACAACAAAACTAATGTTAACTAATGTTATATTGGAAGTCATCATCTCCAACAAGCACAAACATAGCCACAAATCGACCAACACATATAAGTGCTCAAATGATCTAACAGTAGAAATAGGGATTTCCTTGTAAGAAGTTTGACAACTACCACATGATCGAATGATCACAATAAATGGTGTGGATACTTTCCATACTAACGGTCTCAGAATAAAGAGTTTGACTATGAAGATGATATGGAAAGATAACAGGACAGAACACAACGACCATATGACATCAGAAGATAATAGAGAAACCCGTTGACAAGACCCACATAAATAAGTGGGGCTTCATGACTCCAGCACAACAAAAATAGACAAAACACCTATAAGAGTACTTAGGTGTAACGCTGGGATAGGAGCCACACTAGGATAGTGGAGGGATGGTCCTTCCACTCCTGAACAAAAGGTACCTTAACATAACAAAAAAAGAACTCCGTGATGAAGGTTCCTAGTTGAGGGTGAGCGATGGGGGTGACACATCCAAAGTGAGGGCTGCCGCAATTGGTTCCATGCTCAAGGTTCCGCCAGAAGAGTGAGGGGAACCGAGGATTTAGCGGCGCGGAGGGAGGGAATGGGTTTTTGAGGGGAGGGTTTCAACCAGTTGAGAATGGAGGATAGGTAGCAATCGAAGGAAGAGTTGTGAGGGGGATTAACAAAGGGAAGGAGGTTGTAGATCTACCTGAAGAGGGCTATGGGGAGCGAGGGTTAGTGAGGGAGCAAGTAGGAGGGGGAGCCGCCATGGTAGATCTGTTGAAGGGGTGCCATAGGGAGCGATCAAGAGCATGGTGGGGTGTGAGTGTGAGCAGAGGACGGAGGAGGGAGTGCAGCCGAATGGGGGGAGGAACCATGAGGGTGAGGAATGAGAGGAATACAAGGCGAGTGAGAGGGGAAAGTTGTGGGGGGGAATCTACTGGAGGGGGCTGCAGGGAGCTTTTCGGAGTGTGGGGGTGAGTGAGAAACTACGGAGGGGGTGTGGCCGAAGGGGAGGATGCGGCGGATCTATCGGACGGGGCCATAGGGATTGAGGGGCAATGTGAGGGTGAGTTGGGAGGGGGAAGCCTAGGGTGCACGGATCGGACGGAGAGGGGCTGTAGGGTGCAATGGGGGTGCGGGGGTTGCGAGGCAAGTGAGAGGGGGTTTCAGCCGAGGGGTTTGGGGAGGAGGCCATGGGGTAACATAAGTGGTATCTGGGGGGCAAGTTTTGTCGGAGGAGGGTGTAGGGGGTGTCAGAGGAGGGTAGAGGGGGTGCCGAATAGGACTGTAGAGATGCTGAGTGGCGATGGAGACTTAAATGAAGGCGAGGGGGATGCCGAAAGGTGAGGTAGAGGTTGAGGGGGCGATGGAGACATGGACAAGGGCAAGGGTAATGCTGACCTTGGCAAGACAAGACTTTAGCAATTCCACCTAGCAACAAAATGAAGTCATGAAAGATAATTCAAATTTTAGAGGAGTCTCTCTCCAAAGAGAACAACACCTATGTATTGTTACACATAAAAAGTTGTGTTTCCAAGGCCATGTTTGTGCAATTCCCACATTGTACGTATACTGATATGTATTGCTTATCGAAGACAAGTTGCATAGAGTTAGAAATTATATTTTAAATGTGTTCTATATATAATTTTGTAACAACCAAATATGCGCATAAGATTTGATAATGTACATTTTAATATTTCTATTCCCTTTTCTGGTTTACTAGTATCATCTTTGATGCTACGTAAGATTTAATAGCTAAAATTAAATAGGGCATGTAAAAATAAAAAATTAGAAGAGTTAGATATTTGAGAAGGAAACTTGTTTCAATTGGTTTAATGTGATTATAGAGGCTATGACGACACATCATCTCAAAAATTTAAGTGATAAATATACATTTTAGTATAATGTATTTTATCCTTCCTTTTCTATTGTAATTAAAAGGTTTCGTGAATATCTTGTGGTCTATTTGGTTAGAATATAAAAAATGATACTATGTCAATTTTGATATAAATATTTGTTAAATATGGAATATATATTGAGACAAGTGGACACTTATTACCTATCATGTTTTCTTTGTGGTAAGAGTATTGATATTGATAGTCCAACTTTTATTAATGATTTTATAATTATTAACATCAAATTTCATAGTGACAAAAGATATACAATGAACAACAAAGTAACTTTCTTTATATGTTATTGATTATTTATCATATAGATTATGTATTATTATATTATTTACTAAATTAAGTTTGATTTAATTTATTACGGAGCTGGTAATCTATCCGCAAGGGGGTGGCAAAATTGTCATCAAATCAAAACATGAATATTATATTAACAAATCTCATACTCATCGCATTGGACTTAGGCTTGCAAAGGAGCATAGCCGAACCGATTAGTATGGTGTTCAAGTTTGGCTCATCTATTTTATGTGAGTTCAACTTCAAATTCGAGGTCAAGTTTTAACAAATATGATGAACCCTTGTTGAAGTTTGATTTGTTTATTAATCAAGCGAGCTTCAACTCAAGCTCGAGTTGTAGCTAAACTCGAGCTAAAGTAGTAGCTAAACTTGAGTTCAATATGCATTTAAGCTTAAACTAGATACAAATTCGTTTATAAAATCAAATTTGAATTTGAATTTATTTGTGAAACTCTAAATTTAACTCATTTATAAAATTTTATCTATATTTAAAATTAAAATTAATTTATTTAAAATATTTAAATGACAATTTAAAACTATTAATACTCATAATTTAATTTTTAAAATAAATATTTAATAAAATATTTAAATGAGCTACTATGAGTTTATTGAGTCGAATAGGAGCATATTCAACCTCAGCTCATTTAATGAGTTAAATTTTATTTTAAAAAATAAAAATTTGTAAAAACTAGAGTTAGATAAGGATAGATACATCTGCTAGAATCCCGGATTGATCTTTAAAAGTTTGGTTTTCGGTAAAGATTTTTTTAATTTAAAAGTAAAAGAAAATATAAAAGGCACAGGAGTGCAGAGCCATCATGCCCTTGCCCTTGCTCTCTCGATCTGTCACCTCTCTCGCTTGACTAGGGAATGAAAGGGCCCGTTGACGCCGCCCTCCGAGCGCTGCCCTTGATCATGCTCGTCCTCTCTACTGGCATGTTAACAATGCAGATAGTTGCTCCAACCGGATACATAACTTTGATGCCATCATCTATATTCACAACATTCATTATATTACTGACTTGGATATAATTGTCATCAACTTCTACTAATTCTCCTGTAGAACAAAAATATACAGTAGGTTGATTGGATACAATCTTTTTATTTGCATAGTTATTTATATTTTATAAATTATATCATGTTATATGTAGTTCAAATTAAAGAACTAAAAAAAATTAAGTGTATGTTTTTTGTCAAAACTAATCATTTTTTAAATTCATTGCTCAATCTCTATGCAAATAAGATTCACTCTTTTACATCTTTCCTACACCCTATCCATGTCCCATGACCCTTCTTGGTGTGGGTGTTTGATAGCAATAGACCCTTCGACCGCAACCACTTGAACCATACCAAGTCTTTCATACCGATACACATATGGAGCACTTCACCAAGTGGGCAAAAGAGAGTTTACATAAAGATCAAGACATCAACCGCATGCATTTTCTTCATATTCAAGATCCCATATGACATCATTATTGACAATGGATCTCAATTTCTCTCTTAAGAGTTTCACGACCTTTACTATTACATCAGATTACATAAATAATCTCTATGCTACATGCAAGTCAATGGCTAGGCATAACCACCAATAAATCATTAATTAAAATCATAAAAAAGATATGCTCGTTTATTAAATTCGTAAATTGCCCATATAGCTACTTTACGCAGTGATTTCCGTACGACTCAAATCTGCAATGCTCTTGCACATGAGTTGGCGGCTGTAGTGATTCTTTTCATTTTCACCCCTCACAAACTTATTCACATCGTCTAGTAGATATACATTTACCCGTACCCTATATTTTCACCGCATCATAGCTTATGTAAACGCAAGATTCTTGCCATAATTTCATTTTTAAGAACATTTTCACGTAACGTAAATTGAATCTTACATATCTTTCTAAACTCTTCAAATAATCGGGTCTCTAATTATTAGTCAAAATTATAAATACAGTTAATAATAAAATAATGTTTTTATATTATTTATTATTAAACATATTTATAATATATTATTATATTTTTTAATAAATTAATTTTAATTTAATATCATTGACCATGGTATCAACGGGCAAAAGGGGTAGTGATTTTGTCATCAAAACATGAATAATATATTAACAAATATCATGCCCATTGCAATGGACTTCGGGTGTAAACTTGATCCGATATTATGAAGTTCTGATTCGATTTCAATAAAAATTAATAGCTTAAAAACTATTTTTTATCTTTTAAACTTTTGAAATTGGAATCGGATATTCCGATAATTTATCGGAATCAGAATAAGATGATTTTAATAAAAAATATATATAAATATAAATAATTAAATTAGATTTAAATAAATCATAAAATATGATACAAAAATTGATAAAATGATAAAAATAAAGTTTAAAATTATTATTATAAATTTTAGTAATTATATGTAGATTATTAAGTTATTTTTAAATAAAAAGTAATATTTAATATCAAAATCATAAACTATCGAATTTGATTCTGATTTCGATAACGAAATCAAAAGTAAATTGAAATTAAAATTTAATAATTTTGAAATCATTAAAATTTGAATCCAAACATCTTGACATTTATCAAAATTAGACTTTTATCAAAATTAGATTATGATGATTTCTCTACCATATTTGACCCGCTTGCGCTGCCAATTGCACTCAACCCAAAAGTCAATTCCTTCGTCGGACAAAATCACGTGACGAGAGATGGCCCTCCAGATGACGTCGCTGAAAATTGTGTACAGTTGTTTGAAAATTTTGTATAAATTAAATATAAAAATTTCAACCGAACAATAAATATCTCTACAGTTCTTAATAAAATTAAAGAAACTTGAAAAGTGTCTATTTATATGTTTGTAGAACTTTTATAATAAATACTTAACTTTCGTCGTAACAATTAATAAAAATCTCCACAAGCCAGTCTTTAACGATATATAAATAAAAACAAAAAAACTTTAAAAAATCGAATTAGATAAATACAATCGCTTGACAATTGGACTGGTGCACCGCCTTGAAATTTTTGTTACGGTTTTTTTTATAATTAAAATACAAAAAACCAAATAAATGTTTTCTGAACGCAGTTTCTTTGTGATCACGCTCTCCCTCTGTCTCTCGCCCTCTCGCTCATCGAAAGCAAGGATGAAAGCGCCCGTCGTTGCCGCCCTCCGGGCGCTACCCTGATGATGCTCATCCTCTCTGCTAGCATGTGCGCACCGCTTGCCAAGGCGTCTGCACAGACGGACCACCCTTCCGCCACCCTCCGTCCCTGCGATGGAGACCAACACGATGCCACGATGAAACTGCACCGTGGTCCGTCCTCCTGGAGCCTCCACCTGCGGGCAAATCTGCCCAGCGTGCAGCCGCTTCACGGAGAAGCAAAGCGGGTAGTGCCCAGCAGGCCCAACCCTCTCCACAACTAGCGGCGCCTCCTATTATGCCACCCGTATGTGCCAAGAACGGATGCCGCCGCCACCGGCTGGCTTCCTCACTGCTCTAGTATTCCTTTTCATGTAATTCTTGGCACCGTACTCGGAGCATTTGACTTGTGGAGGATTTTTTCAGACTCTGGTCACAGCGATCTTTCTCCCGTGCGGTTGAGTTGTCATGGCTGAATGATTTCACATTCTTACTGGATGGCCGAACCGGATGATATACGTGGTCATTGCGCTGTTATCGTTGAATATCATGTTTCTCTTTAATTCCTTCTCGACGATCCCATGATTGCAATGGATATACGAAAATCTTGATCGATCAATTTTGTTATCGCTGAATTACGCATGATTAATCACCCGTAGTTAGCTTGTTGCTCGACCGGTATACTTATCCGGCCGCTACTGCTCTCACTAGTTTCTACGCAGAGTCACAAATTTATGATAAGTGATTAGTGTTAACCTAGTGAACTTACGATTGGGATGCAACATGTTCAGTTCCACTTGATCTTTTGGCAAATTTTCTCAAACTGATTTTCATGCTATCAAAATCAAATCTAAAATTTCTAATATATTATTTATTTAGAATCAGAGAAAAAAAATCTGTTGACATTGTGTATTAGTTTATCTGATTTTAATAAATATATGTGTAAAAGATATTATTATTATAATAAATAAATAATATGCAATTCTGTAAAATTATAAATATAGATACTATAAAATAAAATTAAAATTTTAAATATACCATTTTAAAAAAATAATGGCACAATAAAATGTATTTTTTACTTTTTTGATGATAATTAATATATAGTATATATTTTAAATTTATTAGATTATTCCAATTCAGATAACAAAATAAAAATTGAAACAAAAATAGAAGGTAATAACACATATTTAATTAGATTTGAAATTAAAATAGCTTAAATCTTATAAAAATCAAAATTTAATGCAAGTAATATGGAGACTCAATTCTATCCTGTTACGAGTTTATGCCCGGACTGGTGATCCTTTCCTTACTTCTCTTTTCATGTGTTACAGGGTTGGATGGGATCGCTAGTGATAGTTAAAGCCATCACTATTAACCGTCAGTAGCGACAATCAAGCCATCGCTATTGATCCACCGTGGTTCTGGTGACTTCAATTGTATTGGTGATGGCATAAGCCATCGCAAGTGACAATCGGTAGTGACGGCTTTAGCAAGTTGTCGCTACTCATCCCCATAGACTGGGGTCTGGAAAAAAGAATTGTTAACACGATGGCTTAAGTCATCGCAAGTAGACATGATAGGGACAGCTCCTTTAAGCTGTTACCCATAATTGAGTATGTGGTGATGGTTTTATTTGGGACGACTTAAGTCGTCATGACTAACATTTTTTAGGATGACTTATTGAAGCTGTCACAATTAAACCATCCCCAATAACATCATTTCTTGTAGTGTGAATATTGAATTGAGTTGTGGTTTGAATTGTATTTAGTGATGGATTCAATCTGAATAGGTCGGATCTTGTCGGTTAACAGAGATTGGGGAAAGAGAAGCATGAGAAGGTGAAGGCAACATGGGAAGATAAAAATGTAGATGCAGCGTGCATTAGGTATGAATTTGCAAAGGGACTTCAATTGTTTGAAATCTCTAATGAATCACTCAAATTATGTTAGCTTTGGAAACAAAGACGAGCAACAAAAAATCAAATCAAACATTAATTTCATTGTGACATTTTCAAGCAAAAGTAGTAGAGATATGTTACCATGTGGAGAAAGACACAAATTCTATGTCAAAAAAAAATCTCTAAATACTCATTTTGAAATAGAGTGACATTTTCATGATTTTTTAAAGAAACTTGGGACAACAAAGTCATAGTTGTCCTTGAGGCAAATGACACGGACAAATATTTAAAAATATTAAAACATAGTCACATCTTTCTTTTACTTCTTGAGAGCCATATAAGTTAATGTCCAATTTTCTTAAAAAAATAACACTTCACTTTCCTTCTTTGCCCCTATTTTATATTTTGGACAAAAAGAGAAAAAAAATATCAACCAAAATTTATTAATAAATTATTTTATAAAATTATAATTTTATTACTTGTTTCACAATTTACAGTTTCATCTCCAGCACAACGGAAGCCTTCCAATTCATTTAACTCTCATAGTTTTCTTTTAATTTATGGTCAGTCATACATTGTAATATAATGTGTTTATCTTCTTTTCTATTTTAATTAGAAAGTTTTTGATTATTTTATCATCCATTAGGTTAGAATATCAAAATTGATACTCTATCAATTTTAATATCAATATTTGTTAAACATGAAATAATAAAACTAAGACAAGTGGACACTTATTACATATCATGAAATAATAAAATTGAGACAAGTGGACACTTATTACAATTATTAATTTTAAAATTGGTAGTGACAAAAATATGTAACTAGCAGCAAAGTAAGTACATTTGCATGTTATTAATTATTTAACATATTTATTATGCATTATTATATTATTTAATAAATTCAGTTTAATTAATTTATTGTCGAGCTGGGTTGGCATTTGGCAAGAGGGGTGGTGAATTTGTCATCAAATCAAAATATGAAAATTATATAGCATTGGACTCAACTCAACCCTCTCTCGTCGATGCAATCAAGTGACCAATGGCCCTCCAGAAGACGTCACAACAAATATGTCCATTATATGTTACGAGAACTTTTAGGAATTAAAAACATAAATTCCACCCTAACAATAAATATCTCTTCAAGCATGTCTGTAATAATATATAAAGAAAAATAAAAAACATGAAAAAATTGTTTCAAGAAGGATAAATACATGATCCGCTGAGATACAGGATTGATGCACCAAATTTATGATTTTTTTTATTTTAAAACAAATCTAACTGAATCAAACTATTTGTTTGATTTGGTTTTTTGGGTTGAACGAATAGTGAACCACCCTAGTTTAGATTGGTGTATGTATGTAGAAAAATATATTATATACAACTTTTGCAAAATATTTAATTTTTGTCTAAAGTTTACATATTTAGATCCAATACTTTCCTTGATATTAATTTGTCACATCATAAGATATCGCTAAAATCACAAAATATCTCAACAACGAAAATGCCTACGACACTTCCACGCGAAGCATTTACATGATAAATTATCTTTTAAAAATTTTCAAGTTATCCCTATATAGTTTGTCAGGTTACATCTGTGTGTAACTAATGTTCAAATTGCTTAAAAGGTTTTGAGGGAGGGCCTGATGAATTATTCCTGCAATCATTACAATTGTAAAAATATGTATAAACTTATCTATTAAAAGATGAAAGAAAAATCTAGAGAACAATAGAAGTAACAACTAAGGACATAGACAACAAAATCCCATGTTAGCTTCAATCAAATAACTAAATTTGAAAAGAACAAGAGTAGCAGTAATGAAATGAATTTTTTTTTGGACAAGCTGCACATTCATATTCATAACACTAGAGAATATAAGTACAATATTACAATAACATACTTAAAAGAAAAAGGATACATAACGAAACTAAACATGAGGACTACATGCCATTCATCCACAACCAGCCAAATAAGTTGTCAGAAGCTGGGGATCATCAATGCAAAGTCTTTATGGACATTTGGGTGGCACCTTATTTCATGAATGAAAGCTCGAGGATGGTGGAACCACATATGCCCAAAAGTTAAATGCTACAGACTTCTTGGTGCTTAAACGCAAGGGCTGCTTGATCTTCTAAGTCACAGTTGGCCTAGCAAAAGACAACTACCAAGTCAAACAAGAATCATATACAAATCATGTCCATCCTTGTTCCTAGCTTTCTATCTCCACTAGATGACAAAAAGCCTGCCACATCGAGCACTCTGCTTAAAACATTGTGAAATTGTTGGTGTTTTCTTACAACCCACATGATTAGTTCCATGAATAGGAACCGTTGGTGTTGCCACACAAATTCAGTCTCTCCAGGGTTTTACACTTTTACTTTGCCGAGGAACACACACTTTCAAAGGTCTGCATAGATCTACCAGTAGGGGGCCACGGGGAGCAAGGGTGAGCGAGGGGGCAAAGTACGAGGGGGGAGCCACCAAGGCAGATCTGTCCAAGGGGTGCCATAGGAAGTGATCAAGAGTGTGGGTATGAGTGCGAGTGGAGGATGGAGGAGTGGGTGTAGTTGAAAGGGGGAGGAACCACAAGGAGGCGGAATGAGGGGAGCACGAGGAGAGTGAGAGGGGGGAGCCGCAAAGGTAGATCTGCTAGAGGGGGTTGTGGAGAGCTTTTTGGAGTGCAGGGGTGAGAGGGAGACTAAGGAGAGGGGTCCAGCTGAAGAGGGAGGAGGTGGCAGATTTGCCTAAAGGGGCTGTGGCGATTGAGGGGCAGTGTGGGGGCTGTGAGGCAGTGCCGGGGAGCCTAGGGTGCAAAGACTAGCTACAGAGGGGCTGTAGGGAGCAAGGGGGCACAAGCAGTGGTGGATCTAAGATTTTAGGTTAGTGGGATCATCTTAAATTTTTTGGGTCATTCTATATAAATACTTTATAATTCATTTTATTTTTGAAAAAATCATCTAAACTTGTAATATATTTCTCAAATTTTAGTGAGGTCACTTGACCCCACTATGCTCAACATAGGTCCGCCACTGGCACAAGAGCTATTGGCAAGTGAGAGGGGTGTTTTAGCTGGAGGGGTTAGGTGATGGTCGACGAGGTGACGGGACATGGTATCTGGGGGGCAAGTTTTGTCGGATTAGGGCGGAGGGGGGGACATCAAAGGAGGGTGGAGGGGTGTTGGAAGGGACTGTAGATCCTATGAGGGGCAATTTAGACTCCAACGATGGCTAGGGGGATGACAGAAGGTGAGGGAGATGCTGAGGGAGCGATGGAGACACTAATGATGGCGACGGAGAAGCCGACCATGGTAGGACAAGACTTCAACAATGTCACCTAGCAACAAAATGAAGTCATAGAAGATAATTCTAATTTTATAGGAGGTTCACTCTCCAAAAAAGAACAGGACCTATGATTGTTACAAATAAAAAAATTGTGTTTCCAAGGCCATGTTCGGGCATTTCGCATATAATATGTATACTGATATACTATGCTTATCGAAGACAAGTTGCATAGAGGTTGAAATTATATTTTAATTTTGTTCTATACATAATTATGTTAAAACCAAACATGCGCATGAAAGATTAGATAATGTTCATTTTAATATTGATATCCCTTTTTTTTTCTTTACTAATATCGTCATTGATGCAACGTAAGATTTAATACCAAAATGCATATAAAAATAAAAAATTAGAAGAGGTAGATATTTGAGATGGATACTTGCTTCGATTGATTAAATGCGATCATAGAGGCCATAACGGCATATCATCTCAAAAGTTTTAAGTGATAAATATACAATTTAGTATAACGTGTTTATCCTCTTTTTTCTACTCGAATTAAAAGGGTTCATGATTATCTTATCGTCCATTAGGTCAGAATGCCAAAAATGATTCTCTATCACTTTTGTTATTAATATATATAATTGATGGAATAACAAAATTAAGACAAGTAGACACTTGTTACCTATCATGTTTTCTTTGTGGTAAGAGCTACGATATTAATTAACATTGATAGTCCAACATTTATCAAAAATTTTATAATTGTTGATTTCAAAATTGATAGTGACAAAATATATAATTAACAATAAGATAATTATCTTAACATGTTACTGATTATTTAACATATTTATTATGTATAATTATACTATTTACCAAATTAAGTTTAATTTAATTTGCTACTGACCTGGGTATTAATTTGCAAGAGGGATGGCGAATTTGTCATCAAATATAATCATAAAATTTTATCAACAACCTACTATGGAAGTCAGCTCTCTCGTCGGAGAAATCACGTGACGAATGACCTTCGGGATGAGATGACGTCACAAGAAATGTGACCAGTTATATGTTTAGAGAACTTGTATAAATTAAATAACATAAATTTCATCATAACAATAAATATCTCTTCATCAAGCATGTCTATAATAATATATAAAAAACATGAAAAATAGTTAAGAAGGATTAATACATCCACCACTGGACGGACTGATAGCACCGAAAATTCTGGTGGTTTCTGTTACATTTTTTATTTTAAAACGAGAAAAAACGAAACCTATAAAAGGCATAGGACCGCAGAGCCTTCGAGCCTACGCCTTCTCCTCGCTCTCTCCCTCACACGTCGGAACCAGAGAAGAGAATGAAAGGGCCTATCACCGCCTTCCTCCAGGTGCTGCCCCTGGTCGTGCTCATCCTCTCTGCGGGGATGTGCACAAGGCTCGCCAACGCTTCACCATAGACGGACCCCTCTGCCACCCTCCATCCCTGCGACGGAGTCCAACACGCCATGAAGCTGCGCCGGGGTCCATCCTCCTGGTGCCTCCACCTGCGGGCAAATCTGCTTGGTGTGCAGGTGGCGGCGAAGCGGGTAGTTCCCAGCGGGCCCAACCCTCTCCACAACTAGCGGCATCATCTCCTTTTCCCCGCCGACGCTGCCCGTATGTGCAAGACCGGACGCCGCCGCCACTGGCTTCCTCGTGGCCCTAGTATTCTTGTAGTTGTCTGCTACGTTCTCAGATGAAAAGTGTTAAAAATGGAGGATTTTTGACTCAAGGTCACAGAGATCTTTCTCCTGGCATGCATAAGATGTGAATCTTGTGTTCTTGCCACTTAATTGCACGATTAAGGATTGATCTTCTATATATATCGATGTTTGACGACTGCAGTACCAGACGTAGAACTTGAGTTGTTATGACTTAGTTGTATGATTTGGATTTCACTTCTTACTGGACGGCACTGCCAGAAGATATACGTACGTGGATATTACGTACTCTAGTTATTACCATCGCTAAATTGCATAATGAAGATTTATCTTCCTTACTCGACGTCGGGCGACCGCAGTCTTGGACAACATACGGTTGATCTAGATCGGGCGAGTCGCAATCGAGCTAGTCGTGTTACCGCTTAATTATGCACGATTAGAATTTCACCCAACTAACTTGTTCTTGTTGCTCGACTCGAATGCTTATCCACAGGTGCTCCGACAACTCTGCAGACTGAGAAAAAAAATTAAAGATTGAATATATTAATATAGTTAAATAAGGCAGTGAGAACTTTTAGAAACATAAAAGATTGAATATAATAATATAGTTAAATAAACTATGAAATACCATCCAGCAAACCAATACAACATTTAACCTATTATTTAAAATATCAAAAATCAATACTCTATTCGACACAATATAAGTACACATGTCAATATAAATATAAAAATAAATAATCATAAATTATTATTTACAGTATATTTGTTTTTGATATAAGTCAATTATAATAATTTATAACAAATATGATACAATAAATACATTTTTAATCACAATACTTTTTGTTACAAATATAATAAAACCTTACTTTACCCTTGTAAATATAAATAACTCAAATAATATAATAAATAGATTAATATTAATAATTTTTAGTTACTAAATACGTATAAAACAATTGTATTCTCAGATATAACAATTTACGGTTGTCAATCAAGTATAACAAACCTCATGTACTAAATATATTTCTAGTCAAAAATATTTTTCATTTCAAATATAATAATATTACGTATTATAAATAAAAAACATTAAAATTTGTTAAAATTATTATTTAATAATTTTTATTAGGTTTACAATTTAATATGAATTAGATATAATAAGTTTTTGCTGTAAACTTAATTAACATGAGAGTATAATTGATAAATATTTAATAATTTATATTTAATTAAAATGTTGATATGAAAGGAATGTAATACTTTTTCTCTAAATGAAATAACACTTTGTAATAATTAATGATATAAAATATTAATAATATTTAATATTTATATTACATTGAAAATTTTATATCCTTCAAATGTAATATTTGTTTCACCCCAAACAACTTGATACTTTGTAAAATTCTAATATCGTTCCACTAAATGTAAATTTGTATTACATTTGAATTTGATATAAATTATATGTATTTAAATTTGAAAGAAATTTGACATTATGAAATGTATGCGACGCCCAGTGCGGACTGTGTTAAAAAGATTTTTAACCGCCGCACTATTCATTATAAAAGTTAGGTCAATGGATTAATCATTAAATGGATTTTGTTAGGTAGATTAAAACTTAGCTTTCCCTTTAATTTATCATTAAGTATATTTTTACGAATCGGTAAAATCACAATCAATGAATAAATGTGAATAGAAGACATGGAGCACACCACCTTGTACTCACTAATATAAAGTGGTTTGATCTTGATTAGATAGCCAGCCCACCAATGAAATCTACATACACTATCCCATTTATTACTGGATTTATTAATTGTACACAAGCTTACATGCTAAACAAATAATCCACATAAAAATTAAAACAACTAGTGTAATCATGCACATGCACCAAGAAAATTTTCTTCACATACCTACTTACTCAAATAAACATTCTAAAAACATATATCAATTACCACATGCAGAGTTAAGAATAATATGCAAATATGGGCTTGCTCTGATTCTTCTTACCTTGTCATATTAGAGCCATGCATAACTGATTTCTTTGCACAACCAACCCCATTTCTAGGATCAGCCGCGCACGCCCGGTCCCCTTATGCTGGCCATGCCAGTGGTAGCGAGAGTTGCCATTGCTGATGCAGTAGGCTCGAGAAATAGGGACTTTTCAACCTCTTCATCTTCCTGTAGCCTCTTTTGTCTCTGAGAATCGCCTGCCTGCTCCTACCCTTGCCTACTTTTTCGCTTGGCATGGTTACTCGTGGTTCTACAAACCATGGATATCATCGCCTCCGAAGAATACCATTCTTTTGCATTCTTTCGAGTGATTTTTGTGTCTTCTAGGTTGGAGTCCTTGTACATACCAATAATATTTTTCTGTTCACACTCACCATCAACTTCGCCTACCTGTGTTCTCTGCGAAAACTTGTGGATGATGCATCCAAATTTTTAAATGACAAGGTAACAAAAGAGGTGGTTGCGGTGCCTACATACTTCAATGATTCCCAAAGGACTGCAACAAATGATGCTGGCCATATTGTTGGGTTAGATGTTTTACGCGTCATCAATGAACCTACTGCAACCTCATTGGTTTGAAAAGAAGAACAATGAAACTATTCTTGTATCTGACCTTGGAGGTGGAACATTTGATGTTTCAGGTATGGATTGTTTTCAATCTCGTGCAACCACTTAATTTCTGCACAATGTTGTCATGTTGATGCCGGTTGGTCCTTTGTTTCCAATAATTGTAATGGATGACTAGATGACATAGGGTTTATAAGAAAAATGGTTTTGGTTGCTTTTGAAATGATTACTTATACTTCTTTCATAAAGTCCATGCGAGATGCATTCTTACGTTCTACTGTTGAAGAACTTCGTTAATTATTCTTTTTCAAGGAGAACAATATATATAATACATCCGATGACTACGATAAAGTGCTTGGCCTCATTTTGGAGTGATCCTTTATGTTCGTTAGGATGCACTCTATACTTGCAGTCTGTTCAATTTTTAACCATATGACTTCTAAATTGCACTTCACCTATTAATCTCTTATAGTTGTTATTTTTCACTTGATTTCAGTTCTTGAAGTGGGTGATGGTGTGTTTAAGGTGCTTTCGACATCGGGTGATACACATCTAGGAGGTGACGATTTTGACAAGGTTAGATTTGCAATTTTCTCATATAATGTGCATCAATAAATTCTTCCATCTGATGGCTATTAAGGGCCATGTGGTGGTTGTTCGTTATAGCTAGGTACATTTAAAATCTTTAATGGGGTGTTCGGTTGCATGATAATTGAGATTGTTATTTTTATTTTTAAAAGTTATAAGAAAACTTGTTAAAAGTGGTGTTTGACAACCATGTCAATTTTATATTCTTGAAGTGATTTTCTTCTTAAACAAAAAAAGAGGGTCTCACATTTTTTTTTATCTCGTGGTCTCCCTCTCCCACTTTGTTTGGTCATATATATGGTAGTTACTCTTTTTTGTTATCACATCCCTCCAAACATGATGATTTTATGTCATTGATTGGTTCATATTTTATTTTAATATAATTTGTGATAGAAATATATGCCCTACAAGCCAATCATATATGATATGATTCGTCATTTCTAAGAATATCTCATTCAATTAAATAGGCAAAACTTCGTTACTAGCTTTTATTAGAAGCGTATATTGTAATGAAGTCCTTAATCACATGCAATGATGATTGAATCATGATGACATCATGATAATGAGATCGATCATCTAGAGGTATGTGATCTAAATGTTCCTAGTCATAGGATCCTTGAGACGGGACATCAAGAATCCGGATAGACTAGTGTGTGTGATGTCTTCTCATATGATGAGAATGACCGATCTCATTGGTCATCAGTGTGGGGACACTGAGATATACACACAGGTGCTCATTAGTGGAATGAGTTCACTGAACTGACCAATTTAGGAAAACCTGATCGGTATCTTACCGAACTGTCTATCAGGTTATTCTTACATCTCAATAGCACGGTTGAATCTTTGACCTGAGTCGCCAAAGATGTCTTTCCAGGCGTACTATGTACTTTGACTATTAACTGATGGATCACTTAGTATTGTGGTCCTATATAGTTAATAGATTGGGTATATGGGAATCCCGGTGGAGGCAATTGAGCGGACAATAGGGGATCGTTCACTCTCGATAGGAGAGAGAGAATGTCCTATGAGATAGTACTCTAAATCCTTGGCCAAGGTAGATAGGATAATTGGAAAAGGAGTTTTCTAGTTGATCCATTCGTTAGTACAAGATTTCATAGAGTTGGAATACTTAGGGGTTGACAGTCAGTGCCGAACCCCTGACCGACCGGGACATTGTATGAACGAGGATTTAAATCTGTGTGGTAATTGATGATGGAAAGGCTCAATGGATGTTATTTAACTCCCCAAAGTCATTTGGGATCATAGGATGTGGCTTGTACCCTTTATGATCAGAATGCCGTAAAAACTGTTATCGGATAACGGTTTTGATTTAATTTAAAGGAATTGATCTTTTAAATTAATTAAGGCTTCAACCAAATTGACTATTGGGCCTAGTGGGTCACACACAATAGATCTGGTCAATAAGATGTGGGCATGGATGCAATTTTATAGAAGTTTTGGGTTTTTGTGAAAAATTTCATCTTCTATATATAAATGGCTTATGAAGCCAAATCCAAACAAGCCATAGGGATGGAGAACGTCCCAAAAATCCTCTCTTCCTCCTCTCTCCTCTAGAAGGCAATCTCCCATGGTCAAACTTGGATCTGGAAGATTTCTAGAGGCCCGAAGGAAGGGAGAACTCGTCTATTGAAGCAGATCGTGTGGATACTGCTAGAGACCGGACACTTGAACAGTTTTCAGCAAAGAGGAATGTCCTCTCTTTATCCATGGTGAGGGATTTGAGAAATCCCATAAGGTACTATCATTCTACTTCATATTCGGTTCCCGGTTTTACTCGTTCGGCTTCGATCAAGGCAAAAATCATAGTTTTATGGAATCAAAATTTTTCTTCTATCATGTATTGATTTCTTACAGTGGTATCAACACCCGGTTGAAGCCTTGGTTGAGGTTGAATCGAAATTGGCTTGATTTCATTTGATTTCTTGCTTTCCCGAAACTATATACAGAGTAGTTTTGATTTGATCACCACAGTTAGTATGAGATACCAAACTGTGTATGGTTAGTTTCATTGGATTCTCGTGGATGAGATCTTTCCAATGCGACAAACCACATAAATTTTGGTTATCTGGAGAGTCCGGAATGAGTTCGGAAAGTTGCTAAGATGATCATATCCGAATATCCGGCCGAAATTAGGGGAGTTGATGAACTTACCTATTTGGATTCAAATACCTCTGTCTAATGATGTAGGAAGATAGGAAATTAAGTTTTCTAGAGTTTCCATAAGTTATTGGACACTCAACGGCCCTTGAAGGTGCCGGATTCGAGAGGTGTTTGCGTTTTGGGTTAATTGCGGCTGTGGCAACTTCCTCCGTAAACTGCATGTTGGATAAAATTTTTCATGAGATGAAACTTATATAAATAGAATCCTTATTCTTTAATAATTCCAACGCATGTTTTTCCGTATTTTTTGGACTCCGTTTGACCCCCCCAAATAAGGCCCGAAAGTCGGGCGGTTTTTAGGGTTTCCGCATAGCTACAGTACTCCTCCGCCCTTATCGGGCGGAGGAGACGAGTCCGGATTGGATCCGGACTCGGCTGAGGGGGGGGGAGTACGTGGCGAGTGCACAGCGCGCCAAGGCGGGGTACGCGGCTGCACCGCGTTAGCCCCGGGGGTGCGCAGCGGCGCACGTGGGCGCACAACGCGCGGCTCGCGGACGCCGGCGCTTCGGCGCAAGCCGCGGGGTGCGTGGCTGAGCCCCGCTGAGCCCACCGGTGCCGTGGCCGGCGCCAATTGGTCGCCGCAGCGCGCCGCCTGGTAATTTAATTTGAAAATGATTTTAAATTGTTTAAAATTTATTTTTGATCAAAAAAATTGACAGAAAATTCCATAAAAATTCTTAAAATTTTTAGAATTTATTTAATAAATTTTTATAGTGTTTAATGACTTATTAAATATATTTTTACTATTTTTGTCATTGAATTCTATTATTTTGATTTTGAAATATTTTTAAGATCAAAATTAATGATTATATAAGTTTTGAGAAATTATTTAATAGGTTTGTAAAATGTTTATGAACTTGTTAAATAGTTTTGGACTTTGGTTGCCATAGAATAATTTTATAAATGATTTTAAAATTGTTTTAAAATCATTATTGATTAAATTAGTGTTCAAATAAATTCTGAAAAATGTGATTTTTAAGAATTATGATTTGGACATTAATTTAATGCTCTGAGAAATTTTGGAAAAGCATGAATCATTTGAATATTTTGTATTGCTCGTCTTATGCATGTAAATTGTTTATATATGCATTTCATGTTATTTATTTTATGAAAATTCGACAAGCATGAGATTTGGAATTTAAAAATTACAGTATATAATTTTATGATGGTATATATAATATATCTCATATAATTATCACGTATGCGCTCTATGTTCATGTGATGAATGTTGGAGTGTGTATGGAGGTGATCATGGACTTAAATGTGCTTTGCTTTTGATTGCTTGGTTAATTAAGTTGGTTATGTTATTAAATGGGGCCTGCATATGCCTCCTCTCTCTCTATACAATCTGATTGTACATTCTACCTCCCCCCCATTTGTGTACTCCCCTTGGTTAAAACCAAGGTTTCTTATTATGAGTTGTACATTTGTGGGTCTGTGTACCCTTTAGCTGCTTGTAATGGTTAGAAGCCGGCTCGTGGTAGAATGGAGAGTGGGACCACTTAAAGAAGCACCCTTCTGAAGTGGGAGCATACCAACTCAAGCTTCTGAAGCAAGAAATTGCACCTATAGGGGTGCCTTAGGTGTATGCTTAGGGTTAAGTCCATGATCACCTATGTTTTAATGCATATTTGATATGTGGTGTGTGCTACAAATTATACCTTAAATATATGATATTCCAAAGGTATATTAATATTTATATGTAGCACTTATGTTGATGAGACTAAAATAAAATCCCTCCTCATTCTAATTAGGTCGATAAACGTGAGACATTAAGAATGACTCATGTAGCCTTCCGTTGTTATGGTCTTGATGAGCCAATCTTAGATTGGATGGGTTTGTTGTGCTACCACAAGGCCTATTCAGCAAGGGATAAGAGATCATGACCAAGGCATTAGCCGAACTTTGGGGTGAACCATTTGCATGGCTTTGTTGTGCTACCACAAGGGCTATGTTAAGAATCCATTCTCATAATGTAACAAGCGGGTTTGACCTAACTAGAGTATATGATTTGTTGTGCTACCACAAGATCATAACTCTAGAGGCTAGATGACTAAGAGTTGCAAGAGTTGCAACTGGCAATAGTTGCCTACCTATTAAGTATGGGATGATTTGTTGTGCTACCACAAGGTCATCACCATAAAGTTAGTAGGGTCTTGGTCCCCACTAGGATGTTATCGTGATATCCCATCTTTGCATAATAAGGGTTATGCAAATTCGTCGAAAATTAGTGGGAGTATAAATTAGGATGAAAGACCATATCTTAATTTTAATGAATGTCTGTAATGTTGATATAATTACATCTCTGTTGTAGAATATTATAAACCACCATTAATCTAGCATGCAAGATGCTAAGTATTTTAATGGTTCACACTTCTTATATCGATTTAGAACTAAGAGAATAGTTCTCATAGTTGACCTATTGACTATCCTACTTGAGAAGTAGGTATCTCTTACACTATCTACTGATGTGAGAGAAGATAAGATCTTATCTCATTGAGATGATGTATTGATTGCCTTCTATCAGATGTTAGCATCTATCAGATAAAATTAGTAGTGGCAACATGGATAGATGGATATGATATCCATCATGGCTCATGGTGATGAGCTAATTAAAGGCAAAGAAGAATAATACATCTTGAATACTTCTTATTGGTAAGACCAATAGAAAGAAGTAAGATCATTAGATAGAAATAGATGGTGATAGTTAAAAGTCAAAGAAGTGAGTCTAGATATTATAACCCAAATTTGACATAGCATTCTTCTACTATCATGATGATGGTAAGTAGAACAAGAAGTGCAAAGTGTATTACACATAATGCAAAGGTGGAGCTTGAGAAGCTCCATGTATCTATGTCATTAATATTTACTTGTCTTATATACACAGTTGATAGTATAAGATACTATGTATGTGTATTCTAGTATAAGATACTAGGGATGCATATAATAGTATGAGATACTAGATATGCATCATATATCTACAATGAGTTGTAGATAATAGCAAGTAAATGAAGGCTTAAAGAAGATTGTTGACCAACATATGAAATGGTACAAAATGTTGCATCATTACTAGTGGGAGATACAAATTTTCTATAACCTTCTAGAGTTGTCTTAATTATCCTTCTAAAAGAATATTGTTTTCATTTCCTAGTTGAATAAATGGAGATTTATTCTATGGTATGAAAATGATAACTGGTAAAGTGTTTATTAGTAGGAGCATAATAAAGAGTTTATTCATATCAGATATGTATGCTCTTATAATATGTGTGGATAATCCTCATTGGGTGAAGTAGATTGATATTGATCAATCTATTGTTTAGTAGTATGGTCATATTTATAAGAGAAGACTTAAGGAGTACTATTCGGATAGTAACATATAGGTAAATGATTTGGAATCATTAACTATATGTAAGTCTTATCTTATTAAGCAAAATGACCAACTCTTCATTTGTTAGACATGGAGAGAGGGCTAATGAGTTTATAGAACTCATGCATCTAGATGCATGTTAGCCCATATCTATTAATGTTTGAGGATAATATTTCAACTTCATTAATTTTCAAAGATGACTTCTCTAGGTATGGACATATGTACTTTATGAAGTAAAAATCCAAAACCTTTGAGAAATTATTTGAGATTAAGAACGAAGAGGAAATATTAATGAAAAGAGTATTAGAACTCTTTGATGAGATCAAAGAGGGGATACTTAAGTAATAATTCATACATAAATGAAGGATAGTAGAATCTAATTTTGATAGACACCTCTTATACATTTTAGCTTAATTGAGTAGCTAAAATGAGAAGCCATATTGTGTAGGACATAATATGGATCATGACAACCTTTGCAAAGTTCTTCTTTGTCTATTTAGGGGTTAGCACTCAATATAGGCACTTGATCTTAAATCGTTACCTTTCAAGTCTATTCCAATTATTCCATATTAGATATGGAAAGGGGTTAAAGCTTGACCTTAAGCAAGTTAAGGTTTCAGAATGTCTGCCTTGGTTAAGAAGTATAACCCTATCAAGTTGAAATATAAAATTATAAAGTGTTGGCTTGTGGGATATCCTAAGGAAACTTAAGGATATTAATGCCTCCCTTAGGGAGAAGGGTATGAGTTGCTCATCTCTCCATATATCTAAAGGAAGAGTCCCTCCTTAAGAAAGATGGTGGGAGCAAGGTATAAATGGAAGGTGTTCCAGTCCCACAATCCATAGACACTTTTATTAAGGTACTAACTTATATTTACACAAGGACGAATCATAGATCTTTTTTTGTGTCCAATCAACCCAAGAGATATGTGAGACATATCTTTGATGGAAGAAATGAGACATAAGATAAAAGGATAATGATCTTAAGATCTATATTGAAGCAATATGAGATATTGATTCAAAATGGGAAGAAACAATAAAATCCGATATAAACTCTATCTATTCTAATCAAGTTCAGAACTTGATAGATCCACCTAAGAATTTAGTATCTATATGGTATAAATGGATCACTAAAGAATAGATTGAAGTAGAAGATAGAGACCTTCAAAATAAGGATAGTTAAAAGGGATATCATTTAAGTCAAATAGTTGACTATGATAAGACCTTTTACCTATGCCATGGAATTAATCCATTCGGATTTTGATGGTTACACACTATGACTATAGGATATGTCAAATGGATGTTAAGATAGTGTTTCTCTTTGTTATTTTGAGAAACAGGTGTATATGATACAACCATTGGGAATCAAGTTCCAAAACATCCAAATAGTGTGTGCATAAGGTCCATTTATGGACTAAAGTAAAACTTCTCATAGACAGTAGATAAGGTTTAATGAGATTAAATCTTATGACTTCATTGAGAATGAAGATATGCCTTGTATTTTCATATAAGATAAGTGGGAGTGCTATTATCTTCTTGACATGATATATGCATGACATACTACTCATTGAGAGTGAAGTAAGTATGTTATCATAAATGAGCCTAGTTATAAATTAATCCATCAAACTTAATATGGGTTTTAAGATCTATGGAGATAGATCTAAAAGGTTTCTTGGCCTTACCCAATTCATATGCGTAAATACCATAGTCAAAGAGTTTGACATGGCAAACTCCAATATAGGTTTCTTACCTATGTAGTGTGGAGTTGATATCCTTAAGGATATGTCTTTGTAGACTTCTTAAGAGATAAAGAGATCACAATAGTATAGCCCTTATGCTTTTGCAATAGGACCTATCACATTTGTGATGCTACGCACATGACTTCATTAATGCTCTAAGTGTTATGAGCATTCATCAAGTAAATCCTTGTGAGAGTCACAGGATAATTTAGAGATGTGTCATTGAGTACTTGAGAAGCACTAAGGATATATCTCTAATGTATGGAGGATAAGACTTGAAGTCTTGTAGTTTTATGAACACAAGCTTCTAATCAGATAAGTCTGATAATAAGTCAATATAACGGTGGTGCAGTGAGCTGGAAGAGTTCCATGCAAGAGAACACTGCTAATTCTACAACTAATCTAAAGTAGATTGAATAATCACTGTATATTGCTTGAGAAGCTAACTAGATGAAGATGTTCATCTGACTTATGGGATTATCCCAACCTTCTCTGAAAGTGTATCATTGTTTTAAGAAAATAATGGGGTAGAGCCAAAGTCTCATTAGAAGTTTCAAACTTCTATGGAAATACTATAGAATTAGAGAGAATGCAGTTGATAGAGATATAATTAAAGATAGAGTATCTTCCGCTAATAACATTACAGATCCACTAACTGAAGCAGTTACTCAAAGAGTGTTTGAGCTTCACCTTAAGCTGATAGAGATCAGCCAGATGGGTGATTGGCTTTAGTGCAAGTGGGAGAGTGATAGAAATATATGCCCTACAAGCCAATCATATATGATATGATTTGACATTTCTAAGAATATCTTATTCAATTAAATAGGCAAAACTTCGTTACTAGCTTTTATTAGAAGCGTATATCGTAATGAAGTCCTTAATCACATGCAATGATGATTGAATTATGATGAGATCATGATAATGAGATCGATCATCTAGAGGTATGTGATCTAAATGTTCCTAGTCATAGGATCCTTGAGACGGGACATCAAGAATCCGGATAGACTAGTGCATGTGATGTCTTCTCATATGATGAGAATGACCGATCTCATTGGTCATCAGTGTGGGGACACTGAGATACACACATAGGTGCTCATTAGTGGAATGAGTTCACTGAACTGACCAATTTAGGAAAACCTGATCGGTATCTTTTCGAACTGTCTATCAGGTTATTCTTACATCTCAATAGCACGGTTGGATCTTTGACCTGAGTCGCCAAATATGTCTTGCCAGGCGTACTATATACTTTGACTATTGACTGATGGATCACTTAGTATTATGGTCCTATATAGTTAATGGATTGGGTATATGGGAAACCCGGTGGAGGCAATTGAGTGGACAATAGGAGATCGTTCACTCTTGGTAGGAAAGAGAGAATGTCCTATGAGATAGTACTCTAAATCATTGGCCAAGCTAGATAGGATAATTGGAAAAGGAGTTTTCCAGTTGATCAATTCCTGAGTACAAGATTTCATAGAGTTGGAATATTTAGGGGTTGACAGTCAGTGCCGAACCCCTGACCGACCGGGACATAGTATGAACGAGGATTTAAATCCGTGTGGTAATTGATGATGGAAAGGCTCAATGGATGTTATTTAACTCCCCAAAGTCATTTGGGATCATAGGATGTGGCTTGTACCCTTTATGATCAGAATGCCGTAAAAACTGTTATCAGATAATGGTTTTGATTTAATTTAAAGGAATTGATCTTTTAAATTAATTAAGGCTTCAACCAAATTGACTATTGGGCCTAGTGGGTCACACACAATAGATCTGGTCAATAAGATGAGGGCATGGATACAATTTTATAGAAGTTTTGGGTTTTTGTAAAAAATTTCATCTTCTATATATAAATGGCTTATGAAGCCAAACCCAAACAAGCTATAGGGCTGGAGAACGTCCCAAGAATCCTCTCTTCCTCCTCTCTCCTCTAGAAGGCGATATCACATGGTCAAACTTGGATCTGGAAGATTTCTAGAGGCCCGAAGGAAGGGAGAACTCGTCTATTGAAGCAGATCGTGTGGATACCGCTAGAGACCGGACACTTGAACGGTTTTCAGCAAGGAGGAATGTCCTCTCTTCATCCATGGTGAGGGATTTGAGAAATCCCATGAGGTACTCTCGTTCTACTTCATATTCGGTTCCCGGTTTTACTCGTTCGGCTTCGATCAAGGCAAAAATCATGGTTTTATGGAATCAAAATTTTTCCACTGTCATGTATTGATTCCTTATAATTTGTTATCTACAAAAAATTATTATGCAACCAAACACCCCATAAGTTTTATCAAATGCACCATACTTTTTTGAGTTGCGTGCAACCAAGATGTGGTGAAAGAAAAAAGAGAGAGACACAAAAGTGAAATACACAAAATGCTCAAAAAATAACTTTGCCTTTCATCTTCTTTCTCTCTGTCTCTCCCTATTTGAAATTCTAAATAACAACGCCGCGAATGCAATTTTGAGTTCCATGCGTTAAACTTTAAAACCATTGAAATATTCAAGAAACACCGTACAAGTGATTTTGAAAGAATTCATCGACCACAAATTCCATGCGTTAAGTCATACAATTGTTAGGACTTTTAAGCTGCTTGATGCTTTAGGCTACATTTGTTTATTTGGCTTGTACACTGTGCCGAACGATTTGTTATATATACCATCTTAAATTTGATGTCTATCGATTACCAGCCATTTGGTTGCTGTTCGTTATAGCTATGGCAACACGTTCTGAGCTTATTGTATCCGTTTGTTATTCATACAATTGTTACGCCTTCTAAGCTGCTTGATGCTTCAGCTTCCACGGGCCCTGTGGTCAGCAAATATGGGCTGTTTTACCTTTCCTTTCTCGTGTTCTTATTTTAATTTTTAATCTTTCTATTTTTAATTTTAATTCTTTTCTATGTATTCGTTGGTTCCTATGTTAATACGCGACCCTTTTCTCACAGTAGTCTTTTTCTGGCATTCGTTGTACTCAACCATGGGGAACGTTATTGGACCAGATCACTAGATAGGCAGTGTCGGGCCACTGACCCTTATTGTGCTTTTTTATCTTTTATTTTATTTATTAATCCTTTTATTTTTAATTTAAAACTCTATTGTGGGGACTACTATAGGGAAGTCCACAAAATTTGCATTTGTCAAAGTATTCTTTCTTTCACCAATTTCTTCTTTCTTAACGCTTCAAAAAAAGGTTTTGTTATTTTTTGTCTTTGTCAGAACAATTTTGTTAGGTTAGGATCTAATATCAATTGATCTGGGGGATCCTTTCAGCCTTGTTGGCTGCTATGCTATTTTATCTTTTTATTTTAAATTTTAATAGTCATATTTTTCATTTAAACACTCTTTCATAACTTCGCTACAAAATATCCCACCAAAATTTTTGTTTGTTAAGATGTCCTCTGCCTTTTACAAATTTCTTCCTTTTAAAAACTTAAAAATTGCGCAGGTGAAAAGACTATAAAAATAAAAATATGTTTGGTTCTTGGTGACTAATTTTCTTCAGAATTGCTAATGAGAAATAAAATACTTTACTTGTTCCCAGATCTTAAATTCACCTATCCAATTGATTTGGTTGAATTGATGTTTAATAACCACTGAATCGTTGGGTGTAGATATTTAGATCGTTTGGTAAAATAATGTTCAACCCTTAACTAAAATCTGAATGTATCGTTTAACTCTTAAAAACCTCATTTAATTTTATGTGACTTATTATAGCATTTACTTTTTACGGTTATGATTGAGCGTTTCTGCTAAATTGGAAATCCTAGAAGAAATTAAGATTTCAGATATTTTATTAGATCAAATCAAATGGGCATCTTTGCCCGAGGAAGCGATTTTTGATCATCCAAGATCAGGGATCAACCCAGATCGGATCAATTATATATTCGAAACATTTTGATTGATCTTGTAGTTTATCTATTTTTAATGGGAAATAAACTAGAAAGCCATTCTGAAGCTTTAAATTGAAAAGAAGCTACCAGGTTGAAGTTTCGATCATTTTTTTTCCATCATTTTACTCAGTTTAGCCGCGCGTCCATGCGATCGGCGATTTCGGACCAAAAGAGGAAATAATGTTGGCAACAATGTAATCCATCTGCTGCTAATTTTAGAAGTTGAGAGAAGATAGAAAAATCTATCCTTCTCTCTTCTTTAAAGAATAAACTGATCGATCGTTACAATTTAAAAGTCAAAATAAGAAAAAGATGAGGTTATGCATTGTAAAAAGATTTTATTGATTAAAATTAAAATGTTGAATGGAGAACTTTTATTTTGTTGAAAGTGTCCTGCTTGGAATTAATATCCTTTTAGGAAGTTTGTATTAGTTCTCCTCCCATTTACCAAAATTGATAATATTAATCAAACACCTAGTTATGTCTCAATGACTTATAGTAATATATTAATATCAACTTCAAAATGGATGATACCCGAGCGGTGTGTAATACACTTAATTATTTGTGCTATGCAGAACATGCATTTACGAGAAAAACTCCATTAACGGTGCAGAGAATTGATACTAAATACCATACCCTCGGTTACTTCAACCTATAGGGTGTTTGGTTGCATGATAAATTGAGTTTTTGTTGCAAATTTATATTTTAGTAATAAAATTTGTTAAAAGAGGTGTTTGGCAACCATGAAAATTTTATGTTTTGAAAATGATTTTCTACTTACACGAAAAAGAGGGTATCACCTCTCTTTTTTTATCACGTGGTCTCTCACTTTGTTTGGTCATATAAATGGTAGTTACTCTTTTTTGTTATCACATCCCTCCAAACATGATGATTTTATGACATTGATTGCTTCATATTCTATTTTAATATAATTTTTTATCATGAAAGTGTAAAGAAAATTATCGTGTAACCAAACACCCCATTACCTTTTGAACTTTTTCATATGATGATAGCTTTCTCAAACAGATGTTAAACTATTCTATTAGGCAATATGCAAAGAGGTTCCATTTTCAAACTAACTTTACGGTTACTTTTTTTGTAATATTTCAATGTGGTATGAAGTTGGTTATATTTCTTTAAACAATTTGCTTATCTTAGGGCAATAATTGTTAGAAAAATGTGCTGACATCAGCCTTCTTGCTCTTTGATTCCAAACAGACCATCTACGTGACTCATTATCCATTAATGAGGGCATGTTACCGTTATTACAGCTGCCTTGAGTGTTTTGAGAGTAATGGTGATAGAGTGTGATAGCATTTTTCGTATTTATGATGGCAGTAGTTTAGAGAGATCCTTTGCAATATCTGTTAAACCCCAAGATTATACAAACTATAATGTTACAACTGTATAGAAATTGATACTGGTCTTGAGTTTTCTGTTTCTTCCATAGTGCTCACGCTTGATGGACATATCTAAGATAGGTGTAATATTTTTAAGAGCTTTTAACAGTTTAATTTGTAGGCTCTTACTTCTTTGATTCGTTATTTACTTTTAAGTTTAATGAGTGGAGGATTTCATTTTTAAATCTCTTGATATAGTATTTTATAAATTTTGTGTGATTACTAGATATTCTGCTGATAGCAACTATATTTTGTTTGCCAACACTGTTTGTCACACTTTTCTATTTTAATGACAAAAGTTCTAATTTATTTGAAAAAGAGTGATAGGTAAATTTATCAGTGCAAATTTGATGGTGCTTTACATTAAATATAAAATTATTTAAAAATATTTTTTAATTCGTCCATCCATGGGCGAAGCACATTTTTTTAACTAGTGTCTACAAACATAACAATATCTCGTAACTAACTAGAATCAATTATTCCTTACATTTGCTGCAAATAAATATGTATGATAACAAGAATAATGTAGGTTTACAAACGCAGCACACATTAAATTTGTAAATACCTAGACATGCTCCATCTATCAAATTCTATTATATTGGTGATGATAAAAAAAATTGAGCCGTCCCACTTAAGCATACTGTGATTCGTTGGAAGGAAAAAGAACCTAACTATGATTACTAATTTATTTGTGTATTTGAGAAGTAAAATATAACATTTATAATATAACTTATTTTTTATAATATATATATCATGTATATACATCATAAGAATTTATCTCATCTATTATGTGAATTTACATCTAATTGGTATACAATATATTACTCAAACTCAAAATTCAAAAGAATATGTCTATTTGATAAGATGACCTTTCGTATTAATTAAATTTTCAATTATTGACAATCTTCCACAAACAATCTTTCATATAAATATTTGAATCTTAAATTTCAACCTAAATTCATCATGGTAATTGTCTTACTGCATTTGATAATTTTAGTGTTTGGTTGCATTATACAATAATATATTATGTTCTATATAAATGTCTCTCAAATCGATGTCAATTTACAAGCACAAAGCACACATTACATTGATAAATACTTACTTGGACTTACTCCACCAATCAAATTTTATTAAATTGGTGGCGGTAAAAAAATTGAACTGTTTTATTTAAGCATATTATGATTCATTGAAAGGTACAAGAATTTGACTATCATTATTGATTTATATGTATATTTGAGAAAATAAAATATAACATTTATTTTTCATAATATCTATTATAGATATCATGAGAATTTTATCTCAACTATCTTGTGAATTTATATTTGATTGATATATAATATATTATTCGAACACGTGCGAAGCACATGATTGGACTAGTATATTAGGTTAGAGAGTGATAAGAATTTACACATATTTCTTACCTTGATGCAAGAAGACCTATGTTGTTGGCAATAGTTGGAAGCCATCGTCGACAAGGAAAAAGTCATCACTAATGCATATTGGCAATGGCTCCCAGTTGTTGCTAGTCAATCACAAATAAACCCATCACCATTATGATTAGTGATAAGTAAACATAGGCCATCGTCAAAACTGATAGTTGTGATGGCTAAATGCCATGGCATGTAAAGTTACTAATGATGGCTAAAGTGTTATCAATAGTTATATTATTTGTGATGGCTAAGAGCTATCGCAACAAATGGTTTTGGCGATGGCTTATGTCCATCGCAAGAGGATATTTGAGAAAGGCGTTATGCTTATTAGCAATAGCTAAAATTCATCACCAATAAATTAGTTGCGATGCTTTCAATCGTGACCAGTAAATTAGTTGTGACAATCTATAGCTGTCATGAAGCTAGATACCTCGACTTCTGATGATTTCTATGTTTTAGCTATTGTTGAAGCAATTATTGATGGCAGGAACAAGCCATCGCTAAAGCATACATCTCGAACATTTTTGGAAGTGGCATTACTTTTTCTGGAAGTTACGATGACTTGTAGCCATCATCAGTATTCTTTAGCTAGGTGATGGCTACAATTTATTCGAAAAAAATAAAAATAAATGCTTCATAAATAGGGCAACTAGCATCCTGTAATTAGAAGAAAATATGAATCCAAATTTTCATTTTGAATTTAGATTCATATTAGAGACTATTAGATGATTTAATTTAGGTTGGGTGTGTTTATGGTTTCATATGGTTTGGATTTTGAGGTTTTCTTTTTCAAAAACCATCCAAATCAAATGACCAAGCCAAACTAATATTATTATTTTAAAGTATGTAAGCTAGTATATATTATATTCTATTTTAATATAGTTTGGTTTTATTTGATTTGGACCAATTCTTTAACTATGATATATTATTATATTATATATGTCAATATATAATTATATTGGTTCGTATTAAACCAAATTTAATAAAAAAATTTATTTATACTTATACATTTAATTAATTTAGCTAAACAACTATTTAAACAAATTTTATTTTTATTATAAAATGTATAAAAAACATTGTCATTATCAAGGTTTTGTCTAGTGTGGTCTAGTTCAAACCATATTTTTATTATGATGTAATATATGTTGATGAATATTTTTTTTTTTGTTTTAAATCATTTTCTAATAAAATTTGATGTATATATTTTTACATTTAAAGGTTTTATTTTAAAAACTTTTGAAACAAATGTAGTTAGTTAGAAAAGGTATATAAATATTTTCATTTATCATGGTTTGGTTTAGTTTGGTTTGATTGAACTTCGTTCACACTATATCTTATTACAACGTAGTACATATTTCAATATATGATTTCATTCATTTTTTTAATAACATTCTATTAAAATTTAGAGTATATATTTATAAAATTACTAATTTTATTTTAAAAACTCTTCAAACAACTTGTTATCAAAAATGATATATAAATATTGTCACTATACACTACAGGAAAAGAGGGTACTATAGATGGGTTGTTGGTGACAACTTCTAAAAGTTGTCACCAATAATGGTGTCCACAACGACTTTATTAAAACCATCACAAAAATTATGTAAACTGGCAATGGCTTTTTAGAGCCATCACAAAAAGTTTATTCGCGATGGTCATAGCCATCATGAATGTAGAAGAAAATAATTTGACCATTTAATGATCGACATTCATTGGCAACGGTGTAACCCGCCGCCAATGTAACATATTACGTACACAGTTGGCGACGGCTCATCTTCCATCCACAATAAGTTCAATGGTAGACGTTATTAGCCATCTCGCTCATTGGAAGCAAGAACAATTAATTAGTAGGTATAGTATGTAGGTATAAGTTTCATTTACATACTAATTCTTACCTAGTCAACAGGGTCATGTAAGTAATACTCAATTTGGCATAGTGTAGGAGGTTATTCCACTCCAAATTAAACTATTTTTCCCACTAGAAGACAACGACGTTTATCCCCCTTTTTCTGTTAGAATTAAAAGGCTTCCATCATTATTTTATTCTCTATTTAGTTTAAATATCAAAAATGATACTCCCCATTTTGATATTAATAATTGTTAAAGATAGAATATATATCAATGTCAAAATTGAGACAAGTGGACACTTGTTACATGTCATGTTTTCTTTGTACTAAAGACTTTAATATTTATATTCATAGTCAAATATTTATCAATGATTTTATATTTATTAATTTCAAACTTAATAGTGACGTTGAATATAGTTACTACATAGGGTCTTATATAAAATCACAAATCTTTTAGAAAACGCCAACCATACAAAATGTATACAATTAACAAAAAAATAATTCTTTTATATGCTATTTATTATTTAACATATTTATTATATATTATTATATTATTTACTAAATTAATTTTAATTTAATTTATTACTGTTCATGGTATCAATTGGCAAAATGTGTGCTGATTTTGTCATCAAAACATAAATATCTTATTAACAAATCTCATACCCATTGCATTGGACTCAACCCAAAAACTCAGCTCCCTCACAGGAGAAAATGGCGTGACCACAGGTGGCCCTCCAGATAAATGTGTCTGGTTGTTTGGTGAACTTTTATAAATTAAATATATAACTTCAACCCTTAGAATATATATCTCTTCAAGTATGCATGTTTTTAAAAATATACAAAGAAGAATAAAACAGTTTTAAAAAATTGGGACAGTCGTGAAGAATAAATACATCCGCTGGCAAATCGGAATCGACGCAACGAAACATCTACGAATTTTTGTTACGGTTTTTTATAAATCAATAACTAATACATAGAAGTGAAAATCCTGTTTTTTCGTCCTTGTGTTGTGACCGTAAGACTTGAAACGTCGTGTATGGCAAGAGATGCGTCTGTTCAACTTCGACGGTTCGACCATCCTCACGTGGCCACGCCCCCACCATTTTTATTTCATCCCTCCCCTCTTCCTTTCGACATCCGTCCCCATGATCGTACATCGCGCCAACCGTCGCCGCGGCCTGCTTCTCTCCCAGCCACCCACCCCCTCTATTCCCGTCTCTCTTGCGTCACCCGCCCCCATGCCTCTGCTTGTCGCGCCAGCCGTCGCTGCGGCCGGCTTCACCCCATGTATGTTCGCCCATCGTCCACCCTCCGGCGGCCAGTGCCACCCTCGCTTCCCCATGCACAAGCTCGTGCCGTCGTCATCGCCCAACCGTGCTTTGCCTCATATGCCTCCTTGGCCAACCATCCCGCACAGCCTCCCTGCGTTGACAACGCTGCGATGACCGTACCTCACTGCTCCCCTTCCCCTCCTTTAGCCTCATTCCCTCTCTTTTTTGGCATCCGCACGCTTCGTCCTCGTCATCCAGCGTCGCCATCTGCCACTTTGTAGATGCCACACACATCTGCTTTGGGTAATGCATGAACTTCCGGGAATATCATCGTGGATGGATGCCTTCACACACACCCCTTCAAGGGTAATCCAGCAGCAGTGTGCTTGCTGGAATATGGGGATGCACGTGATGCCTGGATGCAATCTGTCGCAGTGGAGTTCAATTTCCATCAGTTTACTCTTCCTTCATATGTCGGTCCAGGGCATATATAACTGCTAACTGCTACAAAATAGAGCGAACATAGTTAATCATTTTTCAAATGTTGTGTGCATATCCATTAGTTGTACTTCATCACATCTATCAGGTTTATGCCACTGGGAGACAAGTCCTGTTGGGCCTTACCTTAAGCCTTTTTTGGGCTTATGGCTTTTAAAAGAAGGCCAATTTCATTCCATTACTGAATCGAGGCCGAACAACCCAAAGGTCTTTGGTTTGGCTTGTTTATAAGCAAAGTGGAAGGAGTTTTGGTACTATAAGAATATTGTAAACTCACCCATTCTCAAGTGGAATCCATCTTCGTCTTCTAACAGAAAAAGTATGCCATGGGGACTTCTTTAATTGTCGATTGCTCTGTTTATCACTCTGTATCACAAGTTGTCCGTACAAAACTTTTTGGATATGCACTGAAAATTATCTCAAATATTTGTGTCTCATTTATAGTTCAAGTATCCTGCTTGAGGTTAAAAGCGTATTGGAGATAGAAATGTTATTGTTAGAAGATGTTCAGTAAGCTTTGCATAATTCCAGGAATATCATATTTATCTAGAGCACAAGAAGCTGAAGCTGTACGCAACATGTATCTGTCATTGGAGGGGGAACCAGTCAGTACTCATCCCCATAGACTGGGGTTTGGAAAAAAGAATTGTTAACATGATGGCTTAAGTCATAGCAAGTAGACATGATAGGGACGGCTCCTTTGAGCTGTTACCCATAATTGAGTGTGTGGTGAAGGTTTTATTAGGGATGACTTAAGTCGTCATGACTAACATTTTTTAAGATGACTTATTGAAGCTGTCACCATTAAGTCATCCCCAATAACATCCGTTCTTGTAGTGTGAATATTGAATTGAGTTGTGGTTCGAATTGTATTTAGTGATGGATTCAATTTGAATAGGTCGGATCTAGTCGGTTAACAGAGATTGAAGAAAGAGAAGCATGAGAAGGTGAAGGCAACATGGGAAGATAAAAATGTAGACACAACGTGCATTAGGTATGAATTTGCAAAGGGACTTCAATTGTTTGAAATTTCTAATTAATCACTCAAATTATGTTAGGTTTGGAGACAAAGACGAGCAAAAAAAAATCAAATCAGACATCAATTTTATTTTGACATTTTCAAGCAAAAGTAGTAGAGATATGTTACCATGTGGAGAAAGATAGACACAAATTCTATGTCAAAAAAATTCTCTAAATACTCATTTTGAAATAAAGTGACATTTTCATGATTTTTTAAAGAAACTTAGACAACAAAGTCATAGTTGTCCTTGAGGCAAATGACACGGACAAATATTTAAAAATATTAAAACATAGTCACATCCTTCTTTTACTTCTTGAGAGACATAAGTTAATGTCCAGTTTTCTTAAAAAAATAACACTTCACTTTCCTTCTTTGCTCCTATTTAATATTTTGGACAAAAAGAGAGAAGAAAATATCAACCAAAATTTATTAATAAATTATTTGATAAAATTATAATTTTATTACTTGTTTCACAATTTACAGTTTCATCTCCAGCACAACGGAAACCTTCCAATTCATTTAACTCTCATAGTTTTCTTTTAATTTATGATCAGTCCTACATTGTAATATAATGTGTTTATCTTTTTTTCTATTTTAATTAAAAGGTTTTTTATCATCCATTAGGTTAGAATGTCAAAAATGATACTCTATCAATTTTGATATCAATATTTGTCAAACATGAAATAATAAAATTGAGACAAGTGGACACTTATTACATATCATGTTTTCTTTGTTGTAAGAACTTCGATATCGATATTGATAGTGTCCAACATTTATCATTGATTTTACAATTATTAATTTTAAAATTGGTAGTGACAAAAACATGTAATTAGTAGCAAAGTAAGTACATTTGCATGTTATTAATTATTTAACATATTTATTATGCATTATTATATTATTTAATAAATTAAGCTTCATTAATTTATTGCTGAGCTGGGTTAGCATTTGGCAAGAGGGGTGGTGAATTTGTCATCAAATGAAAACATGAAAATTATATAGCATTGGATTCAACTCAACCCTCTCTCGTCGATGAAATCAAGTGACCAATGGCCCTCCGGATGAAATCAAGTGATGTCACAACAAATATGTCCATTATATGTTACGAGAACGTTTATGAATTAAAAACATGAATTTCATCGTAACAATAAATATCTCTTCAAGCATGTCTGTAATAATATATAAACAAAAATAAAAAACCCGAGAAAATCGAGTCAAGAAGGATAAATACATGATATGCTGAAATACTGGATTGATGCACCAAATTTACAACTTTTTTATTTTAAAACAAATCTAACTGAATCAAACTATTTGTTTGATTTGGTTTTTTGGGTTGAACGAATAGTGAACCACCCTAGTTTAGATTGGTCTATGTATGTAAAGAAATATATTCTATACAACTTTTACAAAATATTTAATTTTTGTCTAAAGTTTACATATTTAGATACAATACTTTCCTTGATATTAATTTGTCACATCATAAGATATCACTAAAATCACAAAATATCTCAACAATGAAAATGCCTACAACACTTCCAAGCAAAGCATTTACATGATAAATCACCTTTTAAAAATTTTCAAGTTATCACTATATAGTTTGTCAGTGTGTAACTAATGTTCAAATTGCTTAAAAGGTTTCAAGGGAGGGCCTGATGAATTATTCCTGCAATCATTACAATTTTAAAAATATGTAGAAACTCATCTATTAAAAGATGAAAGGAAAATCTAGAGAACAATAGAAGTAACAACTAAGGACTTAGACAATAAAATCCCATGTTAGCTTCAATCAGATAACTAAATTTGAAAAGAACAAGAGCAGCAGCAACGAAATGGAAAATTTCTTTTGGACATGATGCACATTCATATTCATAACACTAGAGAATATAAGTACAATATTACAATAACATACTTAAAAGAAAAAGGATACATAATGAAACTAAACATGAGGACCACATGCCATTCATCCACAACCAGCCAAATAAGTTGTCAGAAGCTGGGGATCATCAATGCAAAGTCTTTATGGACATTTGGGCGGCACCTTATTTCATGAATGAAAGCTCGAGGATGGTGGAACCACATATGCCCAAAAGTTAAATGCTACAGACTTCTTGGTGCTTAAACGCAAGGGCTGCTTGATCTTCTAAGTCACAGTTGGCCTAGCAAAAGACAACTACCAAGTCAAACAAGAATCATATACAAATCATGTCCATCCTTGTTCCTAGCTTTCTATCTCCACTAGATGACAAAAAGCCTGCCACATCGAGCACTCTGCTTAAAACATTGTGAAATTGTTGGTGTTTTCTTACAACCCACATGATTAGTTCCATGAATAGGAGCCGTTGGTGTTGCCACACAAATTCAGTCTCTCCAGGGTTTTACACTTTTACTTTGTCGAGGAACACACACTTTCAAAGGTCTGCATAGATCTACCAGTAGGGGGCCACGGGGAGCAAGGGTGAGCGAGGGGGCAAAGTACGAGGGGGGAGCCACCAAGGTAGATCTGTCGAAGGGGTGCCATAGGAAGTGATCAAGAGTGTGGGTATGAGTGCGAGTGGAGGATGGAGGAGTGGGTGTAGTTGAAGGGGGCGAGGAACCACAAGAAGGTGGAGTGAGGGGAGCACAAGGAGAGTGAGAGGGGGGAGCCTCAAAGGCAGATCTACTAGAGGGGGTTGTGGGGAGCAGTTTGGAGTACAAGGGTGAGAGGGAGACTAAGGAGAGGGGTCCAGCTGAAGAGGGAAGAGGTGGCAGATTTACCTAAAGGGACTGCGGGGATTGAGGAGCAGTGCCGGGGCCGCGAGGCAGTGTGGGGGAGCCTAGGGTGCATAGACTAGCTAAAGAGGGCTGCAGGGGGCAAGGGGGCACAAGAAGTGGTGGATCTAGGATTTTAGGTTAGTGGGGTCATCTTAAATTTTTGGGGTAATTCTTTATAAATACTTTATAATTCATTTTATTTTTGATAAAATCATCTAAACTTGTAATATATTTCTCAAATTTTAGTGAGGTCACTTGACCCCACTATGCTCAATATATGTCTGCCACTGGGCACAAGGGCTATAGGCAAGTGAGAGGGGTGTTTTAGCTAGAGGGGTTAGGTGATGGTCGACGAGGTGACAGGACGTGGTATCTGGGGGGCAGGTTTTGCCGGATGAGGGTGGAGGGGGGACGTCAAAGGAGGGTGGAGGGGTGTTGGAAGGGACTGTGTAGAGCCTGTGAAGAGGCAATTTAGACTCCAATGATGGCTAGGGGGATGATGGAAGGTTAGGGAGACGCTGAGAGAGCGATGGAGACACTAAGATGGCAAGGGAGATGCCGACCATGGTTGGACAAGACTTCAACAATGTCACCTAGCAACAAAATGAAGTCATATAAGATCATTCTAATTTTATAAGAGGTTCACTCTCCAAAAAAGAACGGGACCTATGATTGTTACAAATATAAAAATTGTGTTTCCAAGGCCATGTTCGGGCATTTCCCATACAATATGTATACTGATATACTATGCTTATCGAAGACAAGTTGCACAGAGGTTAAAATTATATTTTAATTTTGTTCTATACATAATTATGTTAAAACCAAACATGCGCATGGAAGATTTGATAAGTTCATTTTAATGTATATTTTCTATTGAAACAACTAACAAGCTGTTCGGTCTACTCGGTTCCGATAAATGATGAACAATAGAGGGCTTCAGGTGAGAGTCGAGGCCTACCTGTTTTGCCGAACGTAACTAATCAACCAGACTCAGATAAATGATAAAAAGCAGAGGAACGATGGAACCGGCGCTTGAAGTGTTGGTGAAGTTGACGTAAACGTCATCGAAGCAAGATCTGCCTACACAGAGGATGAATCTGCCAAAAGCAAGGGGCTTTGTCAGAAATCGCACCAGACGAACGATGTTGGGCAGCAGCAGCGCGAGTTTGATAGGACTTCGGTGTGTTATGTAAAGAAAGAGAGGAGAATAAGCAAGTGTAGAGGAGAAATGGCAACAACGAATGCGAAAGGGGCAGGCAAACATATTTCCTAAAAAGTTCCTCATCCCTGCGCCGCTCCACCTTCCACCTTCACCCGTCGGCTATTCCTTCGCCTTAGTTGAGATTCAGGAGGACAAAGTCCCGGGGAGAAAGCCAGCGCGAGGTCGAGAAGCTTCGCAGCGCTGGATGCCAACGCCCCTGCATAATAAAAAAAATGAAAATAAAATGTAACAGGCTAGAGATATTTCGGACGGTTGTCGTCGAAATGGGCGGCGGTGTTACGCTTTTATGAGGTTCCGCTTTTTACATCTCCGTCAGTCGACGGAAAGTCCATGGGCCATTTTATATTAACGGCCCACGTTACGCTGGCTACCGTGGGCTATACAACCGTTTGCACTAGTGTATATAACTTCAACCCTTAGAATAGATATCTCTTCAAGTATGCATGTTTTTAAAAGTATACAAAGAAGAATAAAACAATTTTAAAAAATTGGGACAATCGTGAAGAATAAATACATCCGCTGGCAAATCGGACTCGACGCAATGAAACATCTACGAATTTTTGTTAAGGTTTTTTTATAAATTAAAATATAAGAAAACCCTATAAAAGGCTTCTGAACGCAGTTTCTCCGTGATCACGCTCTCCCTCTCGCTCTCGCCCTCTTGCTCGTCGGAAGCAGGCATGAAAACGCCCGTCGTTGCCGCCCTTCGGGCGCTGCCCCTGATGATGCTCATCCTCTCAGCTAGCATGTGCGCGCTGCTCGCTAAGGCATCTTCACAGACGGACCACCCTTCCGCCACCCTCCGTCCCTGCGACGGAGACCAACATGACACCACGATGAAGCTGCACCAGGGTCCGTCCTCCTGGTGCCTCCACTTGTGGGCAAATCTGCCCAGCATGCAGCCGCTTCACGGCGAAGCGAAGCGGGTAGTGCCCAGCAGGCCCAGCCCTCTCCACAATTAGCTGCGCCTCCTATTATGCCGCCTGTATGTGCCAAGAACGGATGCCACCGCCACTGGCTGGCTTCCTCGCTGCTCTACTAATCCTTTTCATGTAATTCTTTGCACCGTACTCGGAGCATTTGACTTGTGAAGGATTTTTTCAGACTCAATATAATGGTCACAGCGATCTTTCTCCCGTGCGGTTGAGTTGTCATGGCTGAATGGTTTCACGTTCTTACTGGATGGCCGAACCGGATGATATACGTGGGCATTGCGCTGTTATCACTGAATTTCATGTTTCTCCTTAATTCCTTCTTGACGGTCCCATGATTGCAATGGATTTTTGAAGATCTTGATCGATCGAGTTTGTTAACGCTGAATTACGCACGATTAATCACCAGTAGTTAGCTTGTTGCATGACCGGTATACTTATCCGGCAGCTGCTGCTCCGACTATTTTCTGCGTAGAGTCTCAAATTTATGATAAGTGATTAATATTAACCTAGCGAACCTACGATTGGGATGCAACAGGTTCAGTTCCATTTGAACTTTTGGCAAATTTTCTCAAACTGATTTTCATGCTATCAAAATCAAATCTTAAATTTCTAATATATTATTTATTCAGAATCTGAGAAAAAAATATCCTGACATTGTGTATTAGTTTATCTGATTTTAATAAATATGTGTAAAAGATATTTTTATAATAAATAAATAACATGTAAGTCTGTAAAATTATAAATATAGATACTATAAAATAAAATTAAAATTCTAAATATACCATTTTTAAAAAATAATGGCACAATAAAATGTATTTTTTACTTTTTTAATGATAATTAATATATAGTATATATTTTAAATTTATTAGATTATTTCAATTAAGATTAGAAAATAAAAATTGAAAGAAAAACAGAAGACAATAACAAATATTTAATTAAATTTTAAATCAAAACAACTTAAATCTTATAAAAATCAAAATTTAATGCAGGTAATATGGAGACTCAATTCTATCCGGTTACGACTTTATGCCCGGATCGGTGATCCTTTCCTTACTTCTCTTATCATGTGTTATAGGGTTGGATGGGAGCGCTAGCGATAGTTAAAGCCATCGCTATTAGCAGTCAGTAGCGACAATCAAGCCATTGCTACTGATCCACCGTGGTTCTGGTAACTTCAATTCTATTGGTGATGGCATATGTCATCGCAAGTGACAATCAGTAGTGACAATCAGTAGTGATGGCTTTAGCAAGTTGTCACTACTCATCCCCATAGACTGGGGTCTGGAAAAAAGAATTGTTAACACGATGGCTCAAGTCATTGCAAGTAGACATGATAGGGATGGCTCCTTTGAGCTGTTACCCATAATTGAGTATCTGGTGATGGTTTTATTAGGGACGACTTAAGTCATCATGACTAACATTTTTTAAGATGACTTATTGAAGCTATCACCATTGAGTCATCCCCAATAACATCCGTTCTTGTAGTGTGAATATTGAATTGAGTTGTGGTTTGAATTGTATTTAGTGATGGATTCAATTTGAATAGGTCGGATCTAGTCAGTTAACAGAGATTGAAGAAAGAGAAGCATGAGAAGGTGAAGGCAACATGGGAAGATGAAAATGTAGACACAACGTGCATTAGGTATGAATTTGCAAAGGGACTTCAATCGTTTGAAATCTCTAATTAATCACTCAAATTATGTTAGGTTTGGAGACAAAGACGAGCAAAAAAAATCAAATCAAACTTCAATTTCACTTTGACCTTTTCAAGCAAAAGTAGTAGAGATATGTTACCATGTGGAGAAAGATAGACACAAATTCTGTGTCAAAAAGATTCTCTAAATACTCATTTTGAAATAGAGTGACATTTTCATGATTTTTTAAAGAAACTTAGACAACAAAGTCATAGTTGTCCTTGAGGCAAATGACACGGACAAATATTTAAAAATATTGAAACATAGTCACATCTTTCTTTTACCTCTTGAGAGACATATAAGTTAATGTCTAGTTTTCTTAAAAAAAATAACACTTCACTTTCCTTCTTTGCTCCTATTTTATATTTTGGTCAAAAAGAAAGAAAAAAATATCAACCAAAATTTACTAATAAATTATTTGATAAAATTATAATTTTATTACTTGTTTCACAATTCACAGTTTCATCTCCAGCACAACGGAAACCTTCCAATTCATTTAACTCTCATAGTTTTCTTTTAATTTATGGTCAGTCCTACATTGTAATATAATGTGTTTATCTTTTTTCTATTTTAATTAAAAGGTTTTTTTATCATCCATTAAGTTAGAATGTTAAAAATGATACTTTATCAATTTTGATATCAATATTTGTTAAACATGAAATAATAAAATTGAGACAAGTGGACACTTATTACATATCATGTTTTCTTTGTTGTAAGAGCTTCGACGTTGATATTGATAGTGTCCAACATTTATCAATGATTTTACAATTATCAATTTTAAAATTGGTAGTGACAAAAATATGTAATTAGCAGCAAAGTAAGTACATTTGCATGTTATTAATTACTTAACATATTTATTATGCATTATTATATTATTTAATAAATTAAGTTTTATTAATTTATTGCCGAAATCAAGTTAGCATTTGGCAAGAGGGGTGGTGAATTTGTCATCAAATGAAAACATGAAAATTATATAGCATTGGACTCAACTCAACCCTCTCTCGTCGAAGAAATCAAGTGACCAATGGCCCTCTGGATGATGTCACAACAAATATGTCCATTATATGTTACGAGAACGTTTAGGAATTAAAAACATGAATTTCATCGTAACAATAAATATCTCTTCAAGCATGTCTGTAATAATATATAAAAAATAAAAAATATGAAAAAATCAAATCAAGAAGGATAATACATGATCTACAGAAATACTGGATTGATGCACCAAATTAACGGTTTTTTTATTTTAAAACAAATCTAACTGAATCAAACTATTTGTTTGATTTGGTTTTTTGGGTTGAACGAATAGTGAACCACCCTAGTTTAGATTGGTCTATGTATGTAAAGAAATATATTCTATACAAATTTTACAAAATATTTAATTTTTGTTTAAAGTTTACATATTTAGATCCAATACTTTCCTTGATATTAATTTGTCACATCATAAGATATCAGTAAAATCACAAGATATCACAACAATGAAAATGCCTACCACACTTCCAAGCAAAGCATTTACATGATAAATTACCTTTTAAAAATTTCCAAGTTATCGCTATTTAATTGGTCAGGTTACATCTTTGTGTAACTAATGTTAAAATTGCTTAAAATATTTTGAGGGAGGGCCTGATGAATTATTCCTTCAATCATTACAATCGTAAAAATATGAAGAAACTCATCTATTAAAAGATGATAGGAAAATCTAGAGAACAATAGAAGTAACAACTAAGGACTTGGACGACAAAATCCCATGTTAGCTTCAACCAAATAACTAAATTTGAAAAGAACAACAGCAGCAGTAATGAAATAAAAAATTTTTTTGGACAAGCTGCACATTCATATTCATAACACTAGAGAATATAAGTACAATATTACAATAACATACTTAAAAGAAAAAGGATACATAATGAAACTAAACATGAGGACTACATGCCTTTCATCGATAACCAGCCAAATAAGTTGTCTGAAGTTGGGGATCATCTATGCAAAGTCTTTATGGACATTTGGGCGGCACCTTATCCCATGAATGAAAGCTCGAGGATGGTGGAACCACATATGCCCAAAAGTTAAATGCTACAGATTTCTTGGTGCTTAAACGCAAGGGCTGCTTGATCTTCTAAGTCACAGTTGGCCTAGCAAAAGACAACTACCAAGTCAAACAAGAATCATATACAAATCATGTCCATCCTTGTTCCTAGCTTTCTATCTCCACTAGATGACAAAAAGCCTGCCACATCGAGCACTCTGCTTAAAACATGTGAAATTGTTGGTGTTTTCTTACAACCCACATGATTAGTTCCATGAATAGGAGCCGTTGGTGTTGCCACACAAATTCAGTCTCTCCAGGGTTTTACACTTTTACTTTGCCGAGGAACACACACTTTCAAAGGTCTGCATAGATCTACCAGTAGGGGGCCACGGGCAGCAAGGGTGAGCGAGGGGGCAAAGTACGAGGGGGGAGCCACCAAGGCAGATCTGTCGAAGGGGTGCCATAGGAAGTGATCAAGAGTGTGGGTATGAGTGCGAGTGGAGGATGGAGAAGTGGGTGTAGTTGAAGGGGGCGAGGAACCACAAGAAGGTGGAGTGAGGGGAGCACAAGGAGAGTGAGAGGGGGGAGCCACAAAGGCAGATTTGCTAGAGGGGGTTGTAGGGAGCCTTTTGGAGTGCAGGGGTGAGAGGGAGACTAAGAAGTGGGGTCTAGCTGAAGAGGAAGGAGGTGGCAGATTTGCCTAAAGGGGCCACAGGGATTGAGGGGTAGTGCGGCGGCTGTGAGGCAGTGTAGGGGAGCCTAGGGTGCATAGACTAGCTAAAGAGGGGCTGCAGGGAGCAAGGGGGCACAAGCAGTGCTAGATCTAGGATTTTAGGTTAGTGGGGTCATCTTAATTTTTTGGGGTCATTCTTTATAAATACTTTATAATTCATTTTATTTTTGATAAAATCATCTAAACTTGTAATATATTTCTCAAATTTTAGTGAGGTCACTTGACCCCACTATGCTCAACATAGGTTTGCCACTGGGCACAAGGGCTACAGGCAAGTGAGAGGGGTGTTTTAGCAGGAGGGGTTAGGTGATGGTCGACGAGGTGACGGGACGTGGTATCTGGGGGCAAGTTTTGCCAGATGAGGGTGGAGGGGGGGGACGTCAAAGGAGGGTGGAGGGGTGTTTGAAGGGACTGTAGAGCCTGTGAGCGGGCAATTTTGACTCCAATGATGGCTAGGGGGATGACAGAAGGTTAGGGAGACGCTGAGGGAGTGGAGACACTAATGATGGCAAGGGAGACGCTGACCATGGTAGGACAAGACTTCTTTCGAGTGATTTTTGTGTATTCTAGGTTGGAGTCCTTGTACATACCAATAATATTTTTCTGTTCACACTCACCATCAACTTCGCCTACCCAGGTTCTACGAAAACTTGTGGATGATGCATCCAAATTTTTAATTGACAAGGTAACAAAAGAGGTGGTTACGGATCCTGCATACTTCAATGATTCCCAGAGGACTGCAACAAAAGATGCTGGCCATATTGTTGGGTTAGATGTTTTATGCATCATCAATGAACTTACCGTAGCCTCATTGGTTTGGAAAGAAGAACAATGAAACTATTCTTGTATCTGACCTTGGAGGTGGAACATTTGATGTTTCAGGTATGGATTGTTTTCAATCTCGTGCAACCACTTAATTTCTGCACAATGTTGTCACGTTGATGCCGGTTGGTCCTTTGTTTCCAATAATTGTAATGGATGACTAGATGACATAGGGTTTATAAGAAAAATGGTTTTGGTTGCTTTTGAAACGAATACTTATACTTCTTTCGTAATGTCCATGCGAGATGAATTCTTATGCTCTACTGTTGAGGAACTTCGTTAATTATTTATTTTCATGGAGAAGAATATATATAATACATCCAATGACTACGATAAAGTGCATTGGCTAGATGGAGTCTTAGATGTGTGTGAACGTTTGGCCTCATTTTGGGGTGACCCTTTATGTTCGTTAGGATGCACTATATACTTGCAGTATGTTCAATTTTTAACCATATGACTTCTAAATTGCACTTCACCTATTAATCTCATATGGTTGTTATTTTTCACTTGATTTTAGTTCTTGAAGTGGGTGATGGTGTGTTTGAGACGCTTTCGACATCTGGTGATACACATCAAGGAGGACGATTTTGACAAGGTTAGATTTGCAATTTTCTCAGATAATGTGCGTCAATAAATTCTCCCATCTGATGGCGATTAAGGGCCATTTGGTGGTTGTTCGCTATACCTGGGTACATTTAAAATCTTTAATGGGGTGTTAAGTTGCATGATAAATGAGATTTTTATTTTAAGTTTGAAAAATGGTAAGAAAACTTGTTAAAAGAGGTGTTTGACAACCATGACAATTTTATGTTCTGGAAGTGATTTTCTTCTTGAACAAAAAAAGAGGGTCTCACCTCTTTTCTTTATCTTGTGGTCTCCCTCTCCCACTTTGTTTGGTCATATATATGGTAGTTACTCTTTTTTGTTATCACATCCTTCCAAACATGATGATTTTATGTCATTGATTGGTTCATATTTTATTTTAATATAATTTGTTATCGACAAAAAATTATCATGCAACCAAACACCCCATAAGTGTTATCAAATGCACCATGCTTTTTAGAGTTGCGTGCAACCAAGATTTGGTGAAAGAAAAAAAAAAGAGAGACACAAAAGTGAAATACACAAAATGCTCAAAAAATAACTTTGCCTTTCATCTTCTCTTTCTCTCTCTCCCTATTTGAAATTCTAAATAACAACGCCGCGACTGCAATTTTGAGTTCCATGTGTTAAACTTTAAAACCATTGAAATATTCAAGAAACACCGTACAAGTGATTTTGAAAGAATTCATCGACCAGAAATTCCATCCATACACAACCTTAGTTTATTGTCTAAGTTTGTTATTCATACAGTTGTTAGGACTTTTAAGCTGCTTGATGCTTTAGACTAAATTTTTTTATTTGGCTTGTAGACTGTGCCGAATGATTTGTTATATATACCATCTTAAATTTGATTTCTATCGATTACCAGCCATTTGGTTGCTGTTTGTTATAGCTATGGCAATACGTTCTGAGCTTATTGTATTCATTTGTTAGTCATACAATTGTTACGCCTTCTAAGCTGCTTGATGATTCAGCTTCCACGGGCCCTGTGGTCAGCCAATACGTGCTGTTTTACCCTTCCTTTCTCGTGTTCTTATTTTAATTTTTAATCTTCTAATTTTTAATTTTAATTCTTTTCTATGTCTTCGTTTGTTCCTATGTTAACACGCGACCCTTTTCTCACAGTAGTCTTTTTCTGGCATCCGTAGTACTCAACCATGTGGAACGTTATTGGACTAGATCACTTGATCGGCAGTGTCGGGCCACTAACCCTTGATTGTGCTTTTTTATCTCTTATTTTATTTATTAATGTTTTTATTTTTAATTTAAAACTCTATTGTGGGGACTACTACAGGAAAGTCCATAAAATTTGCATTTGTCAAAGTATTCTTTCTTTCACCAATTTCTTCCTTCTTAACGCTTTAAAGAAAGGTTTTGTTATTTTTTGTGTCTTTGTCAGAATAATTTTGTTAGGTTAGGATCTAATATCAATTGATCTAGGGGATCCTTTCAGCCTTGTTGGCTGCTATGTTGTTTTCTCTTTTTATTTTAAGTTTTAATCGTCATATTTTTCATTTAAACACTCTTTCATAACTTCGCTACAAAATATCCCACCAAAATTTTTGTTTGTTAAGATGTCCTCTGTCTTTTACATATTTCATTCTTTTAAAAACTTAGAAATTGCGCAGGTGAAAAGACTATAAAAATAAAAATATGTTTGGTTCTTGGTGATTAATTTTCTTCAGAATTGCTGGTGAGAATTAGAATACTTTACTTCTTCCTGGATCTTAAATTCACCAATTCAGCAAAAAATTTCCAATCTTTGGATGTCTGTAGAAAGCGTTATCCGATATGGCCAACTAAGGGGATTCTGATAAATGATTATGCTCCAATTGATTTGGTTAAATTGATGTTTAATAACCACTGAATCGTTGAGTGTAGATATTTAGATCATTTGGTAAAATAATGTTCAACCCTTAACTAAAATCTGAATGTATCGTTTAACTCTTAAAAAGCTCATTTAATTTTATGTGACTTATTATAGCATTTATTTTTTACGGTTATGATTGAGTGTTTCTGCTAAATTGAAAATCGTAGATGAAATAACGATTTGAGATATTTTATTAGATCAAATCAAATGGGCATCTTTGCCCGGGGAAGGGATTTTTGATCATCCAAGATCAGGGATCAACCCAGATCGGATCAATTATATATTCGAAACATTTTGACCAATCTTGTAGTTTATCTATTTTTAATGGAAAATAAACTAGAAAGCCATTATGAAGCTTTAAATTGAAAAGAAGCTACCATGTTGAAATTTCGATCATTTTTTTCCATCATTTTACTCAATTTAGCTGCACGTCCTTGCGATCGGCGATTTCGGACCAAAAGAGGAAAGAATGTTGGCAACAATGTAATCCATCTGCTGCTAATTTTAGAAGTTGAGAGAAAATAGAAAAATATATCCTTCTCTCTTCTTTAAAGAATAAACTGATCGATCGTTACAATTTAAAAGTCAAAATAAGAAAAAGATGAGGTTATGCATTGTAAAAAGATTTTATTGATTAAAATTAAAATGTTGAATGGAGAACTTTTATTTTGTTGAAAGTGTCCTGCTTGGAATTAATATCCTTTTAGGAAGTTTGGATTAGTTCTCCTCCCATTTACCAAAATTGATAATATTAATCAAACACCTAGCTATGTCTCAATGACTTATAGTAATATATTAATATCAACTTCAAAATGAATGATATCTGAGCGGTGTCTAATACACTTAATTATTTGTGCCATCCAAAACATGCATTTATGAGAAAAAACTCCATTAACTGTGCAGAGAATTGATGCTAAATACCATACCCTCGGATACTTCAACATATATGGTGATTGGTTGCATGATAAGTTGAGTTTTTGTTGCAAATTTATATTTTTGTAATAAAATTTGTTAAAAGAGGTGTTTGACAACCATGAAAATTTTATTTTTTGAAAATGATTATCTTCTTACACAAAAAGAGGGTCTCACCTCTTTTTTTATCTCGTGGTCTCTCACTTTGTTTGGTCAAATAAATGGTAGTTACTCTTTTTTGTTTTCGCATCCCTTGAAACATGATGATTTTATGGCATTGATTGGTTCATATTTTATTTTAATATAATTTTTTATCATGAAAGTGTAAAAAAAATTATTGTGTAACCAAACACCCCATTACCTTATGAACTTTTTCATATGATGATAGCTTTCTCAAACGGATGTTAAACTATTCTATTAGGCAATTTGCAAAGAGGTTCCAATGTCAAACTAACCTTTTGGTTACTTTTTTTTAATATTTCAATGTGGTATGAAGTTGGTTATATTTCTTTAAACTATTTGCTTATCTTAGGGCAATAATTGTTAGAAAAATGTGCTGACATCACCCTTCTTGCTCTTTGATTCCACACAGACCATCTATGTGACTCTTTATCCATTAATGAGGGGCATGCTACCGTTAATACAGCTGCCTTGAGTGTTTTGAGAGTAATGGTGATAAAGTGTGATAGCATTTTTCGTATTTATGATGACAGAGAGATCTTTTGCAATTTCTGTTAAACCACAGGCTTATACGAACTATGATGTTACAATGGTATAGAAATTGATACTGATCTTCTGAGTTTTCTATTTCTTCCATAGTGCTTAAGCTTGATGGACATATCATAGATAGGTGTAATATTTTTAAGAGCCTTTAACAGTTTAATTTGTAGGCTCTTACTTCTTTGATTCATTATTTACTTTTAAGTTTAATGAGTGGGGGATTTCATTTTTAAATTTCTTGATAAAGTATTTTATAAATTTTGTGTGATTACTAGATATTCTGCTGATAGCAACTATATTTTGTTTGCCAACACTGTCACACTTTTCTATTTTAATGACAAAATTTCTAATTTATTTGAAGAAAAGTGATAGGTAAATTTATCAGCGCAAATTTGATGGTGCTTTACATTAAATATATAATTATTTAAAAATATTTTTTAATTCATACGTGCACGTGCGAAGCACATTTTTTTAACTAGTGCCTACAAACATAACAATATCTCGTAACTAACTAGAATCAATTATTCCTTACATTTGTTGCAAATAAATATGTATGATAACAAGAATAATGTAGGTTTGCAAACGCAGCACACATTAAAATTGTAAATACTTAGACATGCTCCATCTATAAAATTCTATTAAATTGGTGATGATAAAAAAATTTGAGCCATCCCTCTTAAGTATACTATGATTCGTTGGAAGGAAAAAGAACTGACTATGATTACTAGTTTATTTGTGTATTTGAGAAGTAAAATATAACATTTATAATATAACTTATTTTTTATAATATATCTATCATGTATATACATCATAAGAATTTATCTCATCTACTATGTGAATTTACATCTAATTGGTATACAATATATTACTCAAACTCAAAATTCAAAAGAATATGTCTATTTGATAAGATGACCTTTCGTATTAATTAAATTTTTAATTATTGACAATCTTCCACAAACAATCTTTCATATAAATATTTGAATCTTAAATTTCAACCTAAATTCATCATGGTATTTGTCTTAGTGCCTTTCATAATTTTAGTGTTTGGTTGCATTATACAATAATATATTATGTTCTATATAAATGTCTCCCAAATCGACGTCAATTTACAAACACAAAGCACACATTACATTGATAAATACTTACTTGGACTTACTCCACCAATCAAATTTTATTAAATTGGTGGTGCTAAAAAAATTGAACTGTTTGATTTAAGCATATTATGATTCATTGAAAGGTACAAGAAGTTGACTATCATTATTGATTTATGTGTATATTTGAAAAATAAAATATATCATTTATCATATAGCTTATTTTTCATAATACCTATTATAGATATCATGAGAATTTTATCTCAACTATCTTGTGAATTTATATTTGATTGATATATAGTATATTATTCGAACACGTGCGAAGCATGTGATTGGACTAGTATATTAGGTTAGAGAGTGATAAGAATTTACACATATTTCTTTCCTTGATGCAAGAAGACCTATGTTGTTGGCAACAGTTGAAAGCCATCGTCAGCAAGGAAAAAGTCATCACTAATGCATATTGGCAATGGCTCCCAGTTGTTGCAAGTCAATCTCAAATTAACCTATCACCATTATGATTAGTGATAGGTAAACATAGGCCATTGCAAAAATTGATAGGTGTGATGGCTAAATGCTATTGCATGTAAAGTTACTAATGATGGCTAAAGTGTCGTCAGCATTTATATTATTTTTGACGGCTAAGAGCTATCATAACAAACGGTTTTGGCGATGGCTTATGTCCATCGCAAGAGGATATTTGGGAAAGGTGTTATGCTTATCAACAATGGCTAAAATTCATCACCAATAAATTAGTTGTGATGCTTTCAATCGTGACCAGTAAATTAGTTGTGACAATCTATAGCTGTCATGAAGCTAGATACCTCAACTTGATGATTTCCATGTTTTAGCTATTGTTGAAGCAATTATTGACGACAGCTACAAGCCATCACTAAAGCATACATCTCGAACATTTTTGGAAGTGGCATTACTTTTTCTAGAAGTTGCGATGACTTGTAGCCATCGTCAGTACTCTTTAGCCATCACTAAGGGAATTACTGGTGATGGCTACAATTTATTTAAAAAAATAAAAATAAATGGTTTATAAATAAGGCACCTAGTGTCCTGTAATTAGAAGAAAATCTGAATCCAAATTTTCATTTTGAATTTAGATTCATATTAGAAACTATTAGATGATTTTATTTAGGTTGGGTGTGTTTATGGTTTCATATGGTTTGGATTTTGAGGTTTTCTTTTTCAAAAACCAACCAACCAAATCAAATGACCAAGCCAAACTAATATTATTTTTTTAAAGTATGTAAGATAGTGTATACTATCTTCTATTTTAATATAGTTTGGTTTTATTTGATTTGGACCAATTCTTTTACTATGATATATTATTATATTATATATGTCAATATATAATTTTATTTGTTAGTATTAAACCAAATTTAATAAAAAAATTTATTTATATTTATACATTTAATTATGTTAGCTAAACAACTATCGAAAAAATTTTTATTTTTATTATAAAATATATAAAAAACATTGTCATTTATCAAGGTTTTGTCTAGTGTGGTCTAGTTCAAACCATATTTTTATTATGATGTAGTATATGTTGATAAATAATTTTTTGTTTTGTTTTAAATCATTTTCTAATAAAATTTGCTGTGTATATTTTTACATTTAAAAGTTTTATTTTAAAAACTTTTGAAACAAATGTGGTTTGTTAGAGAAGGTATATAAATATTTTTATTTATCATGGTTTAGTTTGGTTTGGTTGAGCTTGGTTCACATTGTATCTTATTACAACGTAGTACATATTTCAATATATGATTTCATTGATTTTTCAAATAACATTCTATTAAAATTTAGAGTATATATTTATAAAATTACTAGTTTTATTTTAAAAACTCTTCAAACAACTTGTTATAAAAAATGATATATAAATATTGTCACTGTACACTACAGGAAAAGAGGGTACTAGAGATGGGTTGTTCACCAATAATGGTGTCCACAACGGCTTTATTAAAACCATCACAAAAATTATGTAAACCGGCAATGGCTTTTTAGAGCCATCACAAAAAGTTTATTCGCGACGGTCATAACCATCATGAATGTAGAAGAAAATAATTTGACTGTTTAATGATCGACATTCATTGGCAACGGTGTAACCCACCGCCAATGTAACATATTACGTACACAGTTGGTGACGGCTCGTCTTCCATCCACAATAAGTTCAATGGTAGACATTATTAGCCCTCTCGCTCATTGGAAGCAGGAACAATTAATTAGTAAGTATAGTACGTAGGTATAAGTTTCATTTACCTACTAATTCTTATCTAGTCAGCGGGGTCACGTAAAAGTAATACTCAATTTGGCATAGTGTAGGAGGTTATTCCACTACAAATTAAACTATCTTTCCCACTAGAAGACAACGACGTTTATCCCTCTTTTTCTGTTAGAATTAAAAGGCTTCCATCATTATTTTATTCTCTATTTGGTTAAAATATCAAAAATGATACTCTACCCTTTTTGATATTAACAATTGTTAAAGATAGAATATATATATATCAATGTCAAAATTGTGACAAGTGGACACTTGTTACATGTCATGTTTTCTTTGTGCTAAAGACTTTAATATTTATATTCATAGTCAAATATTTATCAATGATTTTATATTTATTAATTTTAAAATTAATAGTGACGTTGAATATAGTTACTACATAGGGTCTTATATAAGATCACAATTCTTTTAGAAAACGCCAACCATACAAAATATATACAATTAACAAAAATATAATTCTTTTATATGCTATTTATTATTTAACATATTTATTATATATTATTATATTATTTACTAAATTAATTTTAATTTAATTTATCACTGTTCATGGTATCAATTGGCAAAATGAGTGCTGATTCTGTCATCAAAACATAAATATCTTATTAACAAATCTCATACCCATTGTCACATTCCGAATTTTCACATGCGCAGCGAAATTAATCTGGCGATGTAACTGGGAAATTAACCCCTCAAATATATCGGTTTGAAAAAAGTGAAGAGTAACTCAGGATCTAACTTATAATTCAAATAAATCTATCAATTAAAATCATATCTTAATACACCAATTCACGAATCATTCAAAAGAATACACTACGTTCTTCCAAATAATTCTTCCATATCCAAATGTTTCTGCTCGCGCGGAGTGCACACAGTGGAGAGAGAGAGAGACGAGGGAGTGGAGGTGCGGCGGCGAGCCACCGAGCATGCGAGGGAAGGAGAGGGAGGGAGAGTGGGGGAGCGAACGGCGGTGGCGGTGGAAATTCTTTTTATTTTTATTATTTAAAAAAAACAGGATATTACACCCATTGCATTGGACTCTTCCCAAAAACTCAGCTCCCTCACGGGAGAAAATGGGGTGACCACGGATGGCCCTCCAGATAAATGTGTTCGGTTGTTTGGTGAACTTTTATAAATTAAATATATAACTTCAACCGTTAGAATAGATATCTCTTCAAGTATGCATGTTTTTAAAAATATACAAAGTAGAATAAAATTGTTTTAAAAAATTGGGATAGTCGTAAAGAATAAATACATCCGCTGGCAAATCGGACTCGACACAACGAAACATCTGCGAATTTTTGTTACAGTTTTTTTATAAATTAAAATATAAGAAAACCCTATAAAAGGCTTCTGAACGCAGTTTCTTCGTGATCTCGCTCTCGCCCTCTCGCTCATTGGAAGCAGCGATGAAAGCGCCCGTCGTTGCCGCCCCCCGGGCTCTTATGATGCTCATCCTCTCTGCTAGCATGTGAGTGCCGCTCGCCAAGGCTTCACAGACGGACCACCCTCCGTCCTTATGACGGAGACCAACACGACGCCACGATGAAGCTGCACTGGGGTCCGTCCTCCTGGTGCCTCCACCTGCGGGCAAATCTGCCCAGCGTGCAGCCACTTCACAGCGAAGCGAAGCGGGTAGTGCCCAGTAGGCCCAACCCTCTCCCCAACTAGCGGCGCCTCCTATTACGCCGCCTGTATGTGCCAAGAACGGATGCCGCCACCACCAGCTGGCTTCCTCGCTACTCTACTATTCTTTTTCATGCAAGTCTTTGCACCGTACTCGGAGCATTTGATTTGTGGAGGATTTTTTCAGACTCAATATAATGGTCACATCGATCTTTCTCCCATGCGGTTGAGTTGTCATGACTGAATAGTTTCACGTTCTTACTGGATGGTCGAACCGGATGATATACGTGGGCATTGCGTTGTTATCGCTGAATTTCATGTTTCTCCTTAATTCCTTCTCGACGGTCCCATGATTGCAATGGATATTCGAAGATCTTGATCGATCGAGTTTGTTATCGCCGAATTACGCATGATTAATTAATAGTAGTTAGCTTGTTGCTCGACCGGTATACTTATGTGGCCGCTATCTTTCCGACTACTCTCTGCGCGAGCCGCAAATTTATGATAAGTGATTAATATTAACCTAGGTAAGTTACGATTGGGATGCAACGAGGTTCAATTCCATTTGATCTTTTGAAAAAATTTCTCAAACTGATTTTCATGCTATCAAATCATATATAAAATTTCTAATATATTATTTATTCGGAATCTAAGAAAAAAATATGTTGACATTGTGTATTAGTTTATCTGATTTTAATAAATATATGTGTAAGAGATATTATTATAATAAATAAATAATATGTAAGTCTGTAAAATTATAAATATAGATACTATAAAATAAAATTAAAATTCTAAATATACCATTTTAAAAAAATAATGGCATAATAAAATGTATTTTTTACTTTTTTTGATGATAATTAATATATAGTATATATTTTAAATTTATTAGATTATTCCAATTCAGATAACAAAATAAAATTGAAACAAAAATAGAAGGCAATAACACATATTTAATTAGATTTGAAATCAAAACAACTTAAATCTTATGAAAATCAAAATTTAATGTAGGTAATATCGAGACTCAATTCTATCCTGTTACGAGTTTATCCCCGAACTGGTGATCCTTTCCTTACTTCTCTTATCATGTGTTACAGGATTGGATGGGAGCGCTAGCGATAGTTAAAGCCATCGCCATTAACAGGCAGTAGCGACAATCAAGCCATCGCTACTGATCCACCGTGGTTACAGTAACTTTAATTGTATTGGTGATGGCATAAGCCATCGAAAGTGACAATCAGTAGTGACGGCTTTAGCAAGTTGTCGCTACTCATCCCCATAGACTGGGGTATGGAAAAAAGAATTGTTAACACGATGGCTTAAGTCATCGCAAGTAGACATGATAGGGATGGCTCCTTTGAGCTGTTACCCATAATTGAGTATGCGGTGATGATTTTATTAGGGACGACTTAAGTCGTCATGACTAACATTTTTTAAGATGACTTATTGAAGCTATCACCATTAAGCCATCCCCAATAACGTCATTTCTTGTAGTGTGAGTATTGAATTGAGTTGTGGTTTGAATTGTATTTAGTGATGGATTCAATCTGAATAGGTCGGATCTAGTCGGTTAACAGAGATTGAGGAAAGAGAAGCATGAGAAGGTGAAGGCAACATGGGAAGATAAAAATGTAGACGTAGCGTGCACCAAGTACGAATTTGCAAAGGGACTTCAATCGTTTGAAATCTCTAATGAATCACTCAAGTTATGTTAGGTTTGGAGACAAAGACGAGCAACAAAAATCAAATCAAACATCAATTCCATTTTGACATTTTTAAACAAAAGTAATAAAGATATGTTACCATGTGGAGAAAGATAGACACAAATTACGTGTCAAAAAAATTCTCTAAATACTCATTTTTTAATAGAGTGACAATTTCATGATATTTTAAAGAAACTTGAGACAACAAAGTCATAGTTGTCCTTGAGGCAAATGACAGGGACAAATATTTAAAAATATTAAAACATAGTCCCATCTTTCTTTTACTTCTTGAGAGCCATATAAGTTATTGTCCAGTTTTCTTAAAAAAATAACAATTCACTTTTCTTATTTTCTCCAATTTTATATTTCGGAGAAAAAGAGAGAAAAAATATCAACCAAAATTTATTAATAAATTATTTGATAAAATTATAATTTTATTATTTGTTTCACAATTTACAGTTTCATCTCCAGCACAACGGAAACCTTCCAATTCATTTAACTCTCATCGTTTTCTTTTAATTTATGGTCAGTCCTACATTGTAATATAATGTGTTTATCTTTTTTTCTATTTTAATTAAAAATTTTTATGATTATTTTATCATCCATTAGGTTAGAATGTCAAAAATGATACTCTATCAATTTTGATATAAATATTTGTTAAACATGACATAATAAAATTGAGACAAGTGGACACTTATTACATATCATGTTTTCTTTGTTGTAAGAGCTTCGATATCGATATTGATAGTGTCCAACATTTATCAATGATTTTACAATTATTAATTTTAAAATTAGTAGCGGCAAAAATATGTAATTAGCAGCAAAGTAAGTATATTTGCATGTTATTAATTATTTAACATATTTATTATGCATTATTATATTATTTATTAAATTAAGTTTAATTATTTTATTGTCGAGCTGGGTTGGCATTTGGCAGGAGGGGTGGTGAATTTGTCATCAAATCAAAACATGAAAATTATATAGCATTGGACTCAACTCAACCCTCTCTCATCGATGAAATCAAGTGACCAATGGCCCTCCAGATGAGGTCACAACAAATATGTCCATTATATGTTACGAGGACATTTAGGATTTAAAAACATGAATTCCATCGTAACAATAAATAAATCTTCAAGCATGTCTGTAATAATATATAAACAAAAATAAAAAATATAAAAAAATTGAGTCAAGAAGGATAAATACATGATCCGCTGAAATACTAGGTTGGTGCACCAAAAAGTCTGGATTTTTCTTATAGTTTTTTATTTTAAAACAAATCTAACTGAATCAAACTGTTTGTTTGATTTAGTTTTTTGGGTTGAACGAATAGTGAACCACCCTAGTTTAGATTGGTCTATGTATGCAGAGAAATATATATTCTATACAACTTTTGCAAAATATTTAATTTTTGTCTAAAGTTTACATATTTAGATCCAATACTTTCCTTGATATTAATATGACACATCATAAGTTATCACTAAAATCACAAAATATCTCAACAATGAAAATGCCTACGACACTTCCAAGCAAATCATTTACATGATAAATTACCTTTTAAAACTTTTCATGTTATCGCTATATAGTTTGTCAGGTTACATGCGTGTGTAACTACTGTTCAAATTGCTTAAAAGGTTTTGAGGGAGGGCCTGATGAATTATTCTTGCAATCATTCCAATTGTAAGAATATGTAGAAACTCATCTATTAAAAGATGAAAGGAAAATCTAGAAAACAATAGAAGTAACAACTACGGACTTAGACGACAAAATCCCATGTTAGCTTGAATCAAATAACTAAATTTGAAAAGAACAAGAGCAAACGGTAATGAAATGAAATTGTTTTAGACAAGCTGCACATTCATATTCATAACACTAGAGAATATAAGTACAATATTGCAATAACATACTTAAAAGAAAAAGGATACATAACGAACTAAGCATGAGGACTACGTGCCATTCATCCACAACCAGCCAAATAAGTTGTCTGAAGTTGGGGATCATCTATGCAAAGTCTTTATGGACATTTAGGCGGCACCTTTGTCACGACCCGGATGTTTAACATGCACAGGGGAAGATAATCTAGCGACGTAAAGGGGAAGAATATCGGTTTGGAACCAAATAAGATTAAAACTACAAACAAGATTCATAATAACATCCATCTATGAGTACAACAAACTCCTATCTAAACAAATTAAATACCAACATTGTGCGATTAATCCACTGCCTCCTTAGATTCCAAAACACCACTACGCTTTCGCTACGTTAAACCTGCAAATCCTTAAAATATTAACAACGAAGGGTGAGTCACCACATACTCAGTAGGTCTTACACCCAAACTACCCTACTATACTAGTGATTCTCTATTGATATTAAATATATTAAACCTAAAAATCAGATTATAATACATAGGGTTCAAGCTAATTATATATCTTCAATTAAATTATTACAATATCTTTCTACTACCCCATATGATAACATGACTCTATATGCACTAAAACCAACATATGCTGCACATTTAACTACTCTAGGTATGCTCATAACACATACACCTGACATAAAACCAAAGACTCCACTTGACCACTAATATACATGCCAAAATGCACAACTAAATACTTGTCTGAGTAGATATCATGCTCCATTTGGACAATGTAGCCATGTCACAAAACTAGCACCAGATTTACCATATAGTAGGAAGTAACATATAGTAACTAAATCCCATAGTACCCTAGGCAGGGGAGTACTTAGGATAAACTGCGGTATCCGGGATCGAAGGATGCTCCGGATTCAACTAATCTTCACTGCCCACGGGCCACTAACATAGTCTGGTGAAGTAAACTTTCATCACAAAGCAGCTCACTGCATTAACCACATTTCACACAATGCAAGCAAATAAATAACTCGGACAGTAATCAAGAATATGAAATTGGCAATCCAAACATGAAATACATAGATAAACACCCATAATTCTATGCACCACATATTTACATGCCACACCACAATCTAGTATGAACCAGAACCATTCAATCATATGATGCATCTAAGTAGGATCATGCAAACTACAAACTAAACATATCAATCATATGCTTAGACAGACACTATTACCTACTGCATACATGAAACTAAACTAAACTCTAACATCACTATGCCTAAACCTTACATCGGCTTTTAAACAAATTAGAATATATATATTAAAGATCACCGCAATGCAAACATGCTATGCTAACTAAACTCGAACACAGAAAACCTAACATGTCGATTAACGTACAAGGATGATTAAATCAACCTAAACATGCATGGTTAAGCAAGCTAATCTAAACTCTATCTAATCATGCTAATAAATAAAAAATAGTCCACTAATTACAATCTATTAATCGTGGTGATCTAAGCATAATTTTTATGGTTTAATCAAGTATATAAGAGTGCTAAGAATAGCCGAGATGCCTACCTTAACGGCGACGACGAACGGCGCATGGAATTCCAAAAGAATTGATACGGCACTACAAGAAATCTTCGCTTTACTTACGGAAACATTGCCGGTAGGTAAGAATTAGTAGGTAAAAGTTATGTTTACCTACTCTCTATACCTATTAATTTGATGATCCGTAAGTAAATCTAACGATACCTACGAAATGTCTACGGATTCACCTCGGTAGGTAAAAATATTGTAACACAAATGTCAAATCCCATTCAATAAAATAAGATGATAACTATTATTAATATTAATAATATATTATAGATTAATATTAATAAATATATAAAATAATAAAAAAATATGTAAAATGTTTGATATATTTAATAAAAAGAGTAATATAATAATACAAATAATTTATTAATGATACGAATATAAAATAATATAATACTATTAATACAATTATTAAAAATTATTTAAGTATAATATTAAATATATATAAATACAATAATATAATGTTAAATTTTATTTAGTGGTAATGTAATATTATATTATAATATATAATATTAAATATATATAAATAAAATAACATAATAATAAAAGTATTATTATATAATAGGTAATGTTAAATAGATCAATTTTGCTAGCGAATAAGTATTCGTAAATTAATATTTAACTATATAATATATTAATATATAATAATAAATATATTAATTATAATTCATCTATCCTATTTAAAAATAAAAATAAAAATAAAAATAAAAATATATTAATATATCATATATTTAATTATATATTAATATTAACAAAAAGATAATTTTATTAAATATTATATATAATGCAATAGAATAAATATAAATATTTAATAAAATATTAAAACTATTTCCCCCCGTGAAACATAACCCATCGCATACCCCCCCTCGAAACTATTAATTTTATTAAATATTATATATAATGTAATAGAATAAATATAAATATTTAATAAAATATTAAAAATATTTCCCCCCTCCCCCGAAACAACCCAGCGCGTAGCGTACCCAAAATATTTCCCCCGTCCCGCTCATCTTTTCTCCGTCACAAAATCTAACCCCGCTCCTTTTCCTCTCTCCATCGTGAACCCAAAGAGTATACTCATGGAGGCCATCTTCGGTGGCAGTAGCAGCGCAACGGCGGTGCATACCTCACGCAGGATCTGGAGGTATCTCCCATAGAAGCTACTCAGCCTCGTCTTCCTCCCCTTGACCACCTTCTTCCTGGATGAGAGGCCATTCACTGTTCGTCTTAGTTCATGTGCCAGTTGCTCCGGTTTCCCCCTTCTGCTTCGTCATCGAGTCGATTGCCTTGTCATCCCCGACAACTATGCCTTCCCTTGGGGTTTGCTTTGCCCGCTCAACCTTTGTGGCCCCCCTTCCACGCCTCACGGAGGAGTCGGCGGACCAGCCAAATCTTGTCCCCAGCGCCCAAGTCTTATCTTTTTTGCTCCTATCACAGCACCGCCGATGCCGAATCCCCCTTCTTCCGCAACCGCAGCAGCTTCTTTCCCCTTTCTGAGTCCAGCATCTGCCTATCCAGTGTCGACCCGTCCTCTCGCTGCACCCGCTCTTTGATGAGCCCGATCGCCTTCTTCTCTCACCCGTCATGCACCGTGGCCGGATCTGCCACCAGCCGCCTGCATTGCGGGGATCCGGAGGCACTCTTGCCATTTGTGTAAGTAGATTATGGAACAACTTTTTTGTACAAGTTGTCAAAAGTTGGGAGTTCGAAGAGGGCATAGAAAATTATAGATTTTTTCTCGTGTCTTTACGTTTTGAATGTTTTCTTTTATTTTTCTATCATGTGATGGCTTCCCATACAACAATTCCATGAATGGTTGTCGAACAAGGCCGAACAAAGCCAAGGAGCCCCTCTTGGTCGTTTCAAGAGGAGGACCTAGGCCGGCGACTTGAAGTGAAGCTTTATGCGGTGAAAGCGAGAAGAGGTAATAATTGTTGCTTTATATCTTTCCTATTCCTCCTTGAGTTATCTTATCGATGATAAAGTTTCTGAAGATATACTATGGGGTTTTTTATCGTTTGCTCTTCAAGATTGGTTATAGCTAACTTTGGGCCCAATTATACATATTATTTCAAGAAATGCCATCTAAAGATGATCCTATTTGATCAACTAATCCATTTATATTAGTTTCCCTTGAGCATACAATCATATAATCCAACACAATTTATCAATTTTATCAAAAAATGCCAGGCTGAGCCTTATACACAGGGCAATAGGGCACAAAGGTGGTTAGCCAGGCTGGATGAGTCAAGGCAAGCTACTAAGACTAGTGTGGTGCTATGTTACAAAAAAGAGCAGGAAGAACTTGGTACAAGAATGACTTCTTGAATCAAACATGCTGAGGCCAACCGGATAATCCTGGTACAAGCTAATATGCAACGAAGGGCTGCTATACAAGAGAGGATAGTGCAATCATTGCTAAAAAGGATCAATCAAGAAATCAAGTGTAGAGAATGTATCAGGACAACAATTTATCATAAGCATATTGCTACTGAGAAAAATGGTTCTTTTTTCTACCCAATTTGTTGCATTTCTTCCTTTGCTAGTATGTATAATTGAATTGTATTAAGCTTGGATTAATGATTTGTTTGGTATGAATTTCTAGTGGGGTGAGAAGATGTTAATCTACAAGAAGAAGAAGAAAAGGAAGGCTCAGATGAATGATTCATATGAATTCCTAATGGGGGGGGGGGTGAGAAAGTATCAATCTACAAGAAGAAGAAGATGAAAGTGAAGAAGCATTTTCTCTCAATATCTTGTTATTTTATTTGTCCATTCTCATGGTTATTTAAAAGCACGGTATGTTTGAACTATTTTAAGCTTGGATGAATGATTCATATGAATTGCTAGTGGGGGAGAGAAGAAATTAATCTCTAGTGGCTATTCTACAACAAGGGAATGTTCTTTATGGGGATAGCTTATGAAAGAAAACCATTCTGCATCTCTAGTGGCCAAGTTCTTTTTCACAGATTTTATTGCAAGAAGTCATTTGCCCGCTTCAGTGTCAAGGTAACTATTTTTCTATTCACTTCTTTTTAGCTTAACTTTCCCATTTTAAAACTATTGATTAGAAAAGGCTCTTAAGAAGTTTGCAATCAGAAAATTTTCAGATTTCATGATTCCTTTTGCTTTTAAATTATTATGTCAAATCTAATGGTTTAAAATTGGTGAACTTGTGGATCATTTTTGTTGAACTTGCAATCATATGTTTGTCTTTTCTATGTGTGCATGCTACTTAAATTTAAAGTGCAGCATTTTTGTATGGTAAACAAAAACCTATTCATAGAAAGGTTTCAATCTAAAATTCTGGTTGCTATTGCTCTATTAAAAAAAAAAAGGTTCACAGATCGGGATTCTCCATCTATTTGGTTTGCTTACAACAGAACTATGGTAGGTTCTTTGCAGATTTCTATATCCACTGTTAGGATGTTATTAAGGATAATTTAATAGCTATGACTAGAGAATTTGAGACTAAAAAATTTGTTGTCTTGGACAACTACACTTAAGTGAGGTTAGAAACTCTATTTATTTTACTTGAGATTTTATCTTCTCATTTCTTTTATTTTATGATTGATTCTTCAAGTTCATCATATCTAAATCCCTTGAGGGAGTTTTAGCACCGTACTCGGAGCATTTGATTTGTGGAGGATTTTTTCGGACTCAATATAATGGTCACATCGATCTTTCTCCCATGCGGTTGAGTTGTCATGATCGAATAGTTTCACGTTCTTACCGGATGGTCGAACCGGATGATATACGTGGGCATTGCGTTGTTATCGCTGAATTTCATGTTTCTCCTTAATTCCTTCTCGACGGTCCCATGATTGCAATGGATATTCGAAGATCTTGATCGATCGAGTTTGTTATCGCCGAATTACGCATGATTAATTAATAGTAGTTAGCTTGTTGCTCGACCGGTATACTTATGCGGCCGCTACTGCTCCGACTACTCTCTGCGCAGAGCCGCAAATTTATGATAAGTGATTAATATTAACCTAGGTAAGTTACGATTGGGATGCAACGAGGTTCAATTCCATTTGATCTTTTGAAAAAATTTCTCAAACTGATTTTCATGCTATCAAATCATATATAAAATTTCTAATATATTATTTATTCGGAATCTAAGAAAAAAATATGTTGACATTGTGTATTAGTTTATCTGATTTTAATAAATATATGTGTAAGAGATATTATTATAATAAATAAATAATATGTAAGTCTGTAAAATTATAAATATAGATACTATAAAATAAAATTAAAATTCTAAATATACCACTTTAAAAAAATAATGGCATAATAAAATGTATTTTTTACTTTTTTTGATGATAATTAATATATAGTATATATTTTAAATTTATTAGATTATTCCAATTCAGATAACAAAAAAAAATTGAAACAAAAATAGAAGGCAATAACACATATTTAATTAGATTTGAAATCAAAACAACTTAAATCTTATGAAAATCAAAATTTAATGTAGGTAATATCGAGACTCAATTCTATCCTGTTACGAGTTTATCCCCGAACTGGTGATCCTTTCCTTACTTCTCTTATCATGTGTTACAGGGTTGGATGGGTGCGCTAGCGATAGTTAAAGCCATCGCCATTAACAGGCAGTAGCGACAATCAAGCCATCGCTACTGATCCACCGTGGTTCTGGTAACTTTAATTGTATTGGTGATGGCATAAGCCATCGAAAGTGACAATCAGTAGTGACGGCTTTAGCAAGTTGTCGCTACTCATCCCCATAGACTGGGGTATGGAAAAAAGAATTGTTAACACGATGGCTTAAGTCATCGCAAGTAGACATGATAGGGATGGCTCCTTTGAGGTACATTACCAATAATTGAGTATGCGGTGATGATTTTATTAGGGACGACTTAAGTCGTCATGACTAACATTTTTTAAGATGACTTATTGAAGCTATCACCATTAAGCCATCCCCAATAACGTCATTTCTTGTAGTGTGAGTATTGAATTGAGTTGTGGTTTGAATTGTATTTAGTGATGGATTCAATGCTGAATAGGTCGGATCTAGTCGGTTAACAGAGATTGAGGAAAGAGAAGCATGAGAAGGTGAAGGCAACATGGGAAGATAAAAATGTAGACGTAGCGTGCACCAAGTACGAATTTGCAAAGGGACTTCAATCGTTTGAAATCTCTAATGAATCACTCAAGTTATGTTAGGTTTGGAGACAAAGACGAGCAACAAAAATCAAATCAAACATCAATTCCATTTTGACATTTTTAAACAAAAGTAATAAAGATATGTTACCATGTGGAGAAAGATAGACACAAATTCTGTGTCAAAAAAATTCTCTAAATACTCATTTTTTAATAGAGTGACAATTTCATGATATTTTAAAGAAACTTGAGACAACAAAGTCATAGTTGTCCTTGAGGCAAATGACAGGGACAAATATTTAAAAATATTAAAACATAGTCCCATCTTTCTTTTACTTCTTGAGAGCCATATAAGTTATTGTCCAGTTTTCTTAAAAAAATAACAATTCACTTTTCTTATTTTCTCCAATTTTATATTTCGGAGAAAAAGAGAGAAAAAATATCAACCAAAATTTATTAATAAATTATTTGATAAAATTATAATTTTATTATTTGTTTCACAATTTACGGTTTCATCTCCGGCACAACGGAAACCTTCCAATTCATTTAACTCTCATCGTTTTCTTTTAATTTATGGTCGGTCCTACATTGTAATATAATGTGTTTATCTTTTTTCTATTTTAATTAAAAATTTTTATGATTATTTTATCATCCATTAGGTTAGAATGTCAAAAATGATACTCTATCAATTTTGATATAAATATTTGTTAAACATGACATAATAAAATTGAGACAAGTGGACACTTATTACATATCATGTTTTCTTTGTTGTAAGAGCTTCGATATCGATATTGATAGTGTCCAACATTTATCAATGATTTTACAATTATTAATTTTAAAATTAGTAGCGGCAAAAATATGTAATTAGTAGCAAAGTAAGTATATTTGCATGTTATTAATTATTTAACATATTTATTATGCATTATTATATTATTTATTAAATTAAGTTTAATTATTTTATTGCCGAGCTGGGTTGGCATTTGGCAGGAGGGGTGGTGAATTTGTCATCAAATCAAAACATGAAAATTATATAGCATTGGACTCAACTCAACCCTCTCTCATCGATGAAATCAAGTGACCAATGGCCCTCCGGATGAGGTCACAACAAATATGTCCATTATATGTTACGAGGACATTTAGGATTTAAAAACATGAATTCCATCGTAACAATAAATAAATCTTCAAGCATGTCTGTAATAATATATAAACAAAAATAAAAAATATAAAAAAATTGAGTCAAGAAGGATAAATACATGATCCGCTGAAATACTAGTTTGGTGCACCAAAAAGTCTGGATTTTTCTTATAGTTTTTTATTTTAAAACAAATCTAATGAATCAAACTGTTTGTTTGATTTAGTTTTTGGGTTGAACGAATAGTGAACCACCCTAGTTTAGATTGGTCTATGTATGCGAGAGAAATATATATTCTATACAACTTTTGCAAAATATTTAATTTTTGTCTAAAGTTTACATATTTAGATCCAATACTTTCCTTGATATTAATATGACACATCATAAGTTATCACTAAAATCACAAAATATCTCAACAATGAAAATGCCTACGACACTTCCAAGCAAATCATTTACATGATAAATTACCTTTTAAAACTTTTCATGTTATCGCTATATAGTTTGTCGAGTTACATGCGTGTGTAACTACTGTTCAAATTGCTTAAAAGGTTTTGAGGGAGGGCCTGATGAATTATTCTTGCAATCATTCCAATTGTAAGAATATGTAGAAACTCATCTATTAAAAGATGAAAGGAAAATCTAGAAAACAATAGAAGTAACAACTACGGACTTAGACGACAAAATCCCATGTTAGCTTGAATCAAATAACTAAATTTGAAAAGAACAAGAGCAGCAGTAATTAAATGAAATTGTTTTAGACAAGCTGCACATTCAGATTCATAACACTAGAGAATATAAGAACAATATTGAAATAACATACTTAAAAGAAACAGAATACATAACGAACTAAGCATGAGGACTACGTGCCATTCATCCACAACCAGCCAAATAAGTTGTACGAAGTTGGGGATCATCTATGCAAAGTCTTTATGGACATTTGGGCGGCACCTTTGTCACGACCCAGATGTTTAACATGCACAGCGGAAGATAATCTAGCGACGTAAAGGGGAAGAATATCGGTTTGGAACCAAATAAGATTAAAACTACAAACAAGATTCATAATAACATCCATCTATGAGTACAACAAACTCCTATCTAAACAAATTAAATACCAACATTGTGCGATTAATCCACTGCCTCCTTAGATTCCAAAACACCACTACGCTTCTGCTACGTTAAACCTGCAATCCTTAAAATATTAACAACAGAAGGGGTGAGTCACCACATACTCAGTAGGTCTTACACCCAAACTACCCTACTATACTAGTGATTCTCTATTGATATTAAATATATTAAACCTAAAAATCAGATTATAATACATAGGGTTCAAGCTAATTATATATCTTCAATTAAATTATTACAATATCTTTCTTCTACCCCATATGATAACATGACTCTATATGCACTAAAACCAACATATGCTGCACATTTAACTACTCTAGGTATGCTCATAACACATACACCTGACATAAAACCAAAGACTCCACTTGACCACTAATATACATGCCAAAATGCACAACTAAACACTTGTCCGAGTAGATATCATGCTCCATTTGGACAATGTAGCCATGTCACAAAACTAGCACCAGATTTACCATATAGTAGGAAGTAACATATAGTAACTAAATCCCATAGTACCCTAGGCAGGGGAGTACTTAGGATAAACTGCGGTATCCGGGATCGAAGGATGCTCCGGATTCAACTAATCTTCGCTGCCCACGGGCCACTAACATAGTCTGGTGAAGTAAACTTTCATCACAAAGCAGCTCACTGCATTAACCACATTTCACACAATGCAAGCAAATAAATAACTCGGACAGTAATCAAGAATATGAAATTGGCAATCCAAACATGAAATACATAGATAAACACCCATAATTCTATGCACCACATATTTACATGCCACACCACAATCTAGTATGAACCAGAACCATTCAATCATATGATGCATCTAAGTAGGATCATGCAAACTACAAACTAAACATATCAATCATATGCTTAGACAGACACTATTACCTACTGCATACATGAAACTAAACTAAACTCTAACATCACTATGCCTAAACCTTACATCGGCTTTTAAACAAATTAGAATATATATATTAAAGATCACCGCAATGCAAACATGCTAAGCTAACTAAACTCGAACACAGAAAACCTAACATGTCGATTAACGTACAAGGATGATTAAATCAACCTAAACATGCATGGTTAAGCAAGCTAATCTAAACTCTATCTAATCATGCTAATAAATAAAAAATAGTCCACTAATTACAATCTATTAATCGTGGTGATCTAAGCATAATTTTTATGGTTTAATCAAGTATATAAGAGTGCTAAGAATAGCCGAGATGCCTACCTTAACGGCGACGACGAACGGCGCATGGAATTCCAAAAGAATTGATACGGCACTACAAGAAATCTTCGCTTTACTTACGGAAACATTGCCGGTAGGTAAGAATTAGTAGGTAAAAGTTATGTTTACCTACTCTCTATACCTATTAATTTGATGATCCGTAAGTAAATCTAACGATACCTACGAAATGTCTACGGATTCACCTCGGTAGGTAAAAATATTGTAACACAAATGTCAAATCCCATTCAATAAAATAAGATGATAACTATTATTAATATTAATAATATATTATAGATTAATATTAATAAAAATATAAAATAATAAAAAAATATGTAAAATGTTTGATATATATAATAAAAAGAGTAATATAATAATACAAATAATTTATTAATGATACGAATATAAAATAATATAATACTATTAATACAATTATTAAAAATTATTTAAGTATAATATTAAATATATATAAATACAATAATATAATGTTAAATTTTATTTAGTGGTAATGTAATATTATATTATAATATATAATATTAAATATATATAAATAAAATAACATAATAATAAAAGTATTATTATATAATAGGTAATGTTAAATAGATCAATTTTGCTAGCGAATAAGTATTCGTAAATTAATATTTAACTATATAATATATTAATATATAATAATAAATATATTAATTATAATTCATCTATCCTATTTAAAAATAAAAATAAAAATAAAAATAAAAATATATTAATATATCATATTTTTAATTATATATTAATATTAACAAAAAGATAATTTTATTAAATATTATATATAATGCAATAGAATAAATATAAATATTTAATAAAATATTAAAACTATTTCCCCCGTGAAACATAACCCATCGCATACCCCCCCTCGAAACTATTAATTTTATTAAATATTATATATAATGTAATAGAATAAATATAAATATTTAATAAAATATTAAAAATATTTCCCCCCTCCCCCGAAACAACCCAGCGCGTAGCGTACCCAAAATATTTCCCCCCTCCCGCTCATCTTTTCTCCGTCACAAAATCTAACCCCGCTCCTTTTCCTCTCTCCATCGTGAACCCAAAGAGTAGACTCATGGAGGCCATCTTCGGTGGCAGTAGCAGCGCAACGGCGGTGCATACCTCACGCAGGATCTGGAGGTATCTCCCATAGAAGCTACTCAGCCTCGTCTTCCTCCCCTTGACCACCTTCTTCTGGATGAGAGGCCATTCAGCTTGTTCGTCTTAGTTCATGTGCCGGTCGCTCCGGTTTCCCCTTCGCTTCGTCATCGAGTCGATTGCCTTGTCATCCCCGACAACTATGCCTTCCCTTGGGGTTTGCTTTGCCCGCTCAACTTTGTGGCCCCCCTTCCACGCCTCACGGAAGGAGTCGGCGGACCAGCCAAATCTTGTCCCAAACTGGCCCAAGTCTTTTCTTTTTTGCTCCTATCACGGCACCGCCGATGTCGAATCCCCCTTCTTCCGCAACCGCAGCGGCTTCTTTCCCCTTTCTGAGTCCAGCATCTGCCTATCCAGTGTCGACCCGTCCTCTCGCTGCACCCGCTCTTTGATGAGCCCGATCGCCTTCTTCTCTCACCCGTCATGCACCGTGGCCGGATCTACCACCAGCCGCCTGCATTGCGGGGATCCGGAGGCACTACTGTCGCTGTGTAAGTAGATTATGGAACAACTTTTTTGTACAAGTTGTCAAAAGTTGGGAGTTCGAGAAGAGGGCATAGAAAATTATAGATTTTTTCTCGTGTCTTTACGTTTTGAATGTTTTCTTTTATTTTTCTATCATGTGATGGCTTCCCATACAACAATTCCATGAATGGTTGTCGAACAAGGCAGAACAAAGCCAAGGAGCCCCTCTTGGTCGTTTCAAGAGGAGGACCTAGGCCAGCGACTTGAAGTGAAGCTTTATGCAGCTGAGCAGAAGAGGTAATAATTGTTGCTTTATATCTTTCCTATTCCTCCTTGAGTTATCTTATCGATGATAAAGTTTCTGAAGATATACTATAGGGTTTTTTATCGTTTGCTCTTCAAGATTGGTTATAGCTAACTTTGGGCCCAATTATACATATTATTTCAAGAAATGCCATCTAAAGATGATCCTATTTGATCAACTAATCCATTTATATTAGTTTCCCTTGAGCATACAATCATATAATCCAACACAATTTATCAATTTTATCAAAAAATGCCAGGTGAGCCTTATACACGGGGCAATAGGGCACAAAGGTGGTTAGCCAGTGGATGAGTCAAGGCAAGCTACTAAGACTAGTGTGGTGCTATGTTACAAAAAAGAGCAGGAAGAACTTGGTACAAGAATGACTTCTTGAATCAAACATGCTGAGGCCAACCGGATAATCCTGGTACAAGCTAATATGCAACGAAGAGCTGCTATACAAGAGAGGACAGTGCAATCATTGCTAAAAAGGATAAATCAAGAAATCAAGTGTAGAGAATGTATCAGGACAACAATTTATCATAGCCATATTGCTACTGAGAAAAATGGTTCTTTTTTCTACCCAATTTGTTGCATTTCTTCCTTTGCTAGTATGTATAATTGAATTGTATTAAGCTTGGATTAATGATTTGTTTGGTATGAATTTCTAGTGGGGTGAGAAGATGTTAATCTACAAGAAGAAGAAGAAAAGGAAGGCTCAGATGAATGATTCATATGAATTCCTAATGGGGGGGGGGTGAGAAAGTATCAATCTACAAGAAGAAGAAGATGAAAGCGAAGAAGCATTTTCTCTCAATATCTTGTTATTTTATTTGTCCATTCTCATGGTTATTTAAAAGCACAGGTATGTTTGAACTATTTTAAGCTTGGATGAATGATTCATATGAATTGCTAGTGGGGGAGAGAAGAAATTAATCTCTAGTGGCTATTCTACAACAAGGGAATGTTCTTTATGGGGATAGCTTATGAAAGAAAACCATTCTGCATCTCTAGTGGCCAAGTTCTTTTTCACGAGATTTTATTGCAAGAAGTCATTTGCCCGCTTCAGTGTCAAGGTAACTATTTTTCTATTCACTTCTTTTTAGCTTAACTTTCCCATTTTAAAACTATTGATTAGAAAAGGCTCTTAAGAAGTTTGCAATCAGAAAATTTTCAGATTTCATGATTCCTTTTGCTTTTAAATTATTATGTCAAATCTAATGGTTTAAAATTGGTGAACTTGTGGATCATTTTTGTTGAACTTGCAATCATATGTTTGTCTTTTCTATGTGTGCATGCTACTTAAATTTAAAGTGCAGCATTTTTGTATGGTAAACAAAAACCTATTCATAGAAAGGTTTCAATCTAAAATTCTGGTTGCTATTGCTCTATTAAAAAAAAAGGTTCACAGATCGGGATTCTCCATCTATTTGGTTTGCTTACAACGGAGACTATGGTAGGTTCTTTGCGTATTTCTATATCCTTTGTTAGGATGTTATTAAGGATAATTTAATAGCTATGACTAGAGAATTTGAGACTAAAAAATTTGTTGTCTTGGACAACTACACTTAAGTGAGGTTAGAAACTCTATTTATTTTACTTGAGATTTTATCTTCTCATTTCTTTTATTTTATGATTGATTCTTCAAGTTCATCATATCTAAATCCCTTGAGGGAGTTTTAGCACCGTACTCGGAGCATTTGATTTGTGGAGGATTTTTTCGGACTCAATATAATGGTCACATCGATCTTTCTCCCATGCGGTTGAGTTGTCATGGTGAATAGTTTCACGTTCTTCTTGGATGGTCGAACCGGATGATATACGTGGGCATTGCGTTGTTATCGCTGAATTTCATGTTTCTCCTTAATTCCTTCTCGACGGTCCCATGATTGCAATGGATATTCGAAGATCTTGATCGATCGAGTTTGTTATCGCCGAATTACGCATGATTAATTAATAGTAGTTAGCTTGTTGCTCGACCGGTATACTTATGCGGCCGCTCTTGCTCCGACTACTCTGTCCGCAGAGCCGCAAATTTATGATAAGTGATTAATATTAACCTAGGTAAGTTACGATTGGGATGCAACAGGTTCAATTCCATTTGATCTTTTGAAAAAATTTCTCAAACTGATTTTCATGCTATCAAATCATATATAAAATTTCTAATATATTATTTATTCGGAATCTAAGAAAAAAATATGTTGACATTGTGTATTAGTTTATCTGATTTTAATAAATATATGTGTAAGAGATATTATTATAATAAATAAATAATATGTAAGTCTGTAAAATTATAAATATAGATACTATAAAATAAAATTAAAATTCTAAATATACCACTTTAAAAAAATAATGGCATAATAAAATGTATTTTTTACTTTTTTTGATGATAATTAATATATAGTATATATTTTAAATTTATTAGATTATTCCAATTCGAGATAACAAAAAAAATTGAAACAAAAATAGAAGGCAATAACACATATTTAATTAGATTTGAAATCAAAACAACTTAAATCTTATGAAAATCAAAATTTAATGTAGGTAATATCGAGACTCAATTCTATCCTGTTACGAGTTTATCCCCGAACTGGTGATCCTTTCCTTACTTCTCTTATCATGTGTTACAGGGTTGGATGGGAGCGCTAGCGATAGTTAAAGCCATCGCCATTAACGAGCGATGGCGACAATCAAGCCATCGCTGCGATCCACCGTGGTTACGGTAACTTTAATTGTATTGGTGATGGCATAAGCCATCGAAAGTGACAATCGGTAGTGACGGCTTTAGCAAGTTGTCGCTACTCATCCCCATAGGCTGGGGTATGGAAAAAAGAATTGTTAACACGATGGCTTAAGTCATCGCAAGTAGACATGATAGGGATGGCTCCTTTGAGGCTGTTACCCATAATTGAGTATGCGGTGATGATTTTATTAGGGACGACTTAAGTCGTCATGACTAACATTTTTTAAGATGACTTATTGAAGCTATCACCATTAAGCCATCCCCAATAACGTCATTTCTTGTAGTGTGAGTATTGAATTGAGTTGTGGTTTGAATTGTATTTAGTGATGGATTCAATCTGAATAGGTCGGATCTAGTCGGTTAACAGAGATTGAGGAAAGAGAAGCATGAGAAGGTGAAGGCAACATGGGAAGATAAAAATGTAGACGTAGCGTGCACCAAGTACGAATTTGCAAAGGGACTTCAATCGTTTGAAATCTCTAATGAATCACTCAAGTTATGTTAGGTTTGGAGACAAAGACGAGCAACAAAAATCAAATCAAACATCAATTCCATTTTGACATTTTTAAACAAAAGTAATAAAGATATGTTACCATGTGGAGAAAGATAGACACAAATTCTGTGTCAAAAAAATTCTCTAAATACTCATTTTTTAATAGAGTGACAATTTCATGATATTTTAAAGAAACTTGAGACAACAAAGTCATAGTTGTCCTTGAGGCAAATGACAGGGACAAATATTTAAAAATATTAAAACATAGTCCCATCTTTCTTTTACTTCTTGAGAGCCATATAAGTTATTGTCCAGTTTTCTTAAAAAAATAACAATTCACTTTTCTTATTTTCTCCAATTTTATATTTCGGAGAAAAAGAGAGAAAAAATATCAACCAAAATTTATTAATAAATTATTTGATAAAATTATAATTTTATTATTTGTTTCACAATTTACAGTTTCATCTCCAGCACAACGGAAACCTTCCAATTCATTTAACTCTCATCGTTTTCTTTTAATTTATGGTCAGTTCTACATTGTAATATAATGTGTTTATCTTTTTTTCTATTTTAATTAAAAAGTTTTATGATTATTTTATCATCCATTAGGTTAGAATGTCAAAAATGATACTCTATCAATTTTGATATAAATATTTGTTAAACATGACATAATAAAAATGAGACAAGTGGACACTTATTACATATCATGTTTTCTTTGTTGTAAGAGCTTCGATATCGATATTGATAGTGTCCAACATTTATCAATGATTTTACAATTATTAATTTTAAAATTAGTAGCGGCAAAAATATGTAATTAGCAGCAAAGTAAGTATATTTGCATGTTATTAATTATTTAACATATTTATTATGCATTATTATATTATTTATTAAATTAAGTTTAATTATTTTATTGCCGAGCTGGGTTGGCATTTGGCAGGAGGGGTGGTGAATTTGTCATCAAATCAAAACATGAAAATTATATAGCATTGGACTCAACTCAACCCTCTCTCATCGATGAAATCAAGTGACCAATGGCCCTCCAGATGAGGTCACAACAAATATGTCCATTATATGTTACGAGGACATTTAGGATTTAAAAACATGAATTCCATCGTAACAATAAATAAATCTTCAAGCATGTCTGTAATAATATATAAACAAAAATAAAAAATATAAAAAAATTGAGTCAAGAAGGATAAATACATGATCCGCTGAAATACTAGGTTGGTGCACCAAAAAGTCTGGATTTTTCTTATAGTTTTTTATTTAAAAACAAATCTAACTGAATCAAACTGTTTGTTTGATTTGGTTTTTTGGGTTGAACGAATAGTGAACCACCCTAGTTTAGATTGGTCTATGTATGCAGAGAAATATATATTCTATACAACTTTTGCAAAATATTTAATTTTTGTCTAAAGTTTACATATTTAGATCCAATACTTTCCTTGATATTAATATGACACATCATAAGTTATCACTAAAATCACAAAATATCTCAACAATGAAAATGCCTACGACACTTCCAAGCAAAGCATTTACATGATAAATTACCTTTTAAAACTTTTCATGTTATCGCTATATAGTTTGTCAGGTTACATGTGTGTGTAACTACTGTTCAAATTGCTTAAAAGGTTTTGAGGGAGGGCCTGATGAATTATTCTTGCAATCATTCCAATTGTAAAAATATGTAGAAACTCATCTATTAAAAGATGAAAGGAAAATCTAGAAAACAATAGAAGTAACAACTACGGACTTAGACGACAAAATCCCATGTTAGCTTGAATCAAATAACTAAATTTGAAAAGAACAAGAGCAGCAGTAATGAAATGAAATTGTTTTAGACAAGCTGCACATTCATATTCATAACACTAGAGAATATAAGTACAATATTGCAATAACATACTTAAAAGAAAAAGGATACATAACGAACTAAGCATGAGGACTACGTGCCATTCATCCACAACCAGCCAAATAAGTTGTCTGAAGTTGGGGATCATCTATGCAAAGTCTTTATGGACATTTGGGCGGCACCTTTGTCACGACCCAGATGTTTAACATGCACAGCGGAAGATAATCTAGCGACGTAAAGGGGAAGAATATCGGTTTGGAACCAAATAAGATTAAAACTACAAACAAGATTCATAATAACATCCATCTATGAGTACAACAAACTCCTATCTAAATAAATTAAATACCAACATTGTGCGATTAATCCACTGCCTCCTTAGATTCCAAAACACCACTACGCTTCTGCTACGTTAAACCTGCAATCCTTAAAATATTAACAACAGAAGGGGTGAGTCACCACATACTCAGTAGGTCTTACACCCAAACTACCCTACTATACTAGTGATTCTCTATTGATATTAAATATATTAAACCTAAAAATCAGATTATAATACATAGGGTTCAAGCTAATTATATATCTTCAATTAAATTATTACAATATCTTTCTACTACCCCATATGATAACATGACTCTATATGCACTAAAACCAACATATCCTGCACATTTAACTACTCTAGGTATGCTCATAACACATACACCTGACATAAAACCAAAGACTCCACTTGACCACTAATATACATGCCAAAATGCACAACTAAATACTTGTCTGAGTAGATATCATGCTCCATTTGGACAATGTAGCCATGTCACAAAACTAGCACCCGGATTTACCATATAGTAGGAAGTAACATATAGTAACTAAATCCCATAGTACCCTAGGCGGGGAGTACTTAGGATAACCCGCGGTATCCGGGATCGAAGGATGCTCCGGATTCAACTAATCTCCGCTGCCCACGGGCCACTAACATAGTCTGGTGAAGTAAACTTTCATCACAAAGCAGCTCACTGCATTAACCACATTTCACACAATGCAAGCAAATAAATAACTCAGACAGTAATCAAGAATATGAAATTGGCAATCCAAACATGAAATACATAGATAAACACCCATAATTCTATGCACCACATATTTACATGCCACACCACAATCTAGTATGAACCGAACCATTCAATCATATGATGCATCTAAGTAGGATCATGCAAACTACAAACTAAACATATCAATCATATGCTTAGACGGACACTATTACCCTCGCATACATGAAACTAAACTTAACTCTAACTTCACTATGCCTAAACCTTACATCGGCTTTTAAACAAATTAGAATATATATATTAAAGATCACTGCAATGCAAACATGCTAAGCTAACTAAACTCGAACACGTAAAACCTAACATGTCGATTAACGTACATGGATGATTAAATCAACCTAAACATGCATGGTTAAGCAAGCTAATCTAAACTCTATCTAATCATGCTAATAAATCAAAAATAGTCCACTAATTACAATCTATTAATCGTGGTGATCTAAGCATAATTTTTATGGTTTAATCAAGTATATAAGAGTGCTAAGAATAGCCGAGATGCCTACCTTAACGGCGACGACGAACGGCGCATGGAATTCCAAAAGAATTGATACGGCACTACAAGAAATCTTCGCTTTACTTACGGAAACATTGCCGGTAGGTAAGAATTAGTAGGTAAAAGTTATGTTTACCTACTCTCTATACCTATTAATTTGATGATCCGTAAGTAAATCTAACGATACCTACGAAATGTCTACGGATTCACCTCGGTAGGTAAAAATATTGTAACACAAATGTCAAATCCCATTCAATAAAATAAGATGATAACTATTATTAATATTAATAATATATTATAGATTAATATTAATAAAAATATAAAATAATAAAAAAATATGTAAAATGTTTGATATATATAATAAAAAGAGTAATATAATAATACAAATAATTTATTAATGATACGAATATAAAATAATATAATACTATTAATACAATTATTAAAAATTATTTAAGTATAATATTAAATATATATAAATACAATAATATAATGTTAAATTTTATTTAGTGGTAATGTAATATTATATTATAATATATAATATTAAATATATAAATAAAATAACATAATAATAAAAGTATTATTATATAATAGGTAATGTTAAATAGATCAATTTTGCTAGCGAATAAGTATTCGTAAATTAATATTTAACTATATAATATATTAATATATAATAATAAATATATTAATTATAATTCATCTATCCTATTTAAAAATAAAAATAAAAATAAAAATAAAAATATATTAATATATCATATATTTAATTATATATTAATATTAACAAAAAGATAATTTTATTAAATATTATATATAATGCAATAGAATAAATATAAATATTTAATAAAATATTAAAACTATTTCCCCGTGAAACATAACCCATCGCATACCCCCTCGAAACTATTAATTTTATTAAATATTATATATAATGTAATAGAATAAATATAAATATTTAATAAAATATTAAAAATATTTCCCCCTCCCCCGAAACAACCCAGCGCGTAGCGTACCCAAAATATTTCCCCCCTCCTGCTCATCTTTTCTCCGTCACAAAATCTAACCCCGCTCCTTTTCCTCTCTCCATCGTGAACCCAAAGAGTAGACTCATGGAGGCCATCTTCGGTGGCAGTAGCAGCGCAACGGCGGTGCATACCTCACGCAGATCTGGAGGTATCTCCCATAGAAGCTCCTCCGCCTCGTCTTCCTCCCCTTGACCACCTTCTTCCTGGATGAGAGGCCATTCACTGTTCGTCTTAGTTCATGTGCCAGTCGCTCCGGTTTCCCCCTTCTGCTTCGTCATCGAGTCGATTGCCTTGTCATCCCCGACAACTATGCCTTCCCTTGGGGTTTGCTTTGCCCGCTCAACCTGTGGCCCCCCTTCCACGCCTCACAGAGGAGTCAGCGGACCAGCCAAATCTTGTCCCAAACTGCCCAAGTCTTTTCTTTTTTGCTCCTATCACAGCACCGCCGATGTCGAATCCCCCTTCTTCCGCAACCGCAGCAGCTTCTTTCCCCTTTCTGAGTCCAGCATCTGCCTATCCAGTGTCGACCCGTCCTCTCGCTGCACCCGCTCTTTGATGAGCCCGATCGCCTTCTTCTCTCACCCGTCATGCACCGTGGCCGGATCTACCACCAGCCGCCTGCATTGCGGGGATCCGGAGGCACTACTGTCGCTGTGTAAGTAGATTATGGAACAACTTTTTTGTACAAGTTGTCAAAAGTTGGGAGTTCAGAAGAGGGCATAGAAAATTATAGATTTTTTCTCGTGTCTTTACGTTTTGAATGTTTTCTTTTATTTTTCTATCATGTGATGGCTTCCCATACAACAATTCCATGAATGGTTGTCGAACAAGGCCAGAACAAAGCCAAGGAGCCCCTCTTGGTCGTTTCAAGAGGAGGACCTAGGCCAGCGACTTGAAGTGAAGCTTTATGCAGCTGAGCAGAAGAGGTAATAATTGTTGCTTTATATCTTTCCTATTCCTCCTTGAGTTATCTTATCGATGATAAAGTTTATGAAGATATACTATGGGGTTTTTTATCGTTTGCTCTTCAAGATTGGTTATAGCTAACTTTGGGCCCAATTATACATATTCTTTCAAGAAATGCCATCTAAAGATGATCCTATTTGATCAACTAATCCATTTATATTAGTTTCCCTTGAGCATACAATCATATAATCCAACACAATTTATCAATTTTATCAAAAAATGCCAGGCTGAGCCTTATACACAGGGCAATAGGGCACAAAGGTGGTTAGCCAGGCTGGATGAGAAAAGGCAAGCTACTAAGACTAGTGTGGTGCTATGTTACAAAAAAGAGCAGGAAGAACTTGGTACAAGAATGACTTCTTGAATCAAACATGCTGAGGCCAACCGGATAATCCTGGTACAAGCTAATATGCAACGAAGGGCTGCTATACAAGAGAGGACAGTGCAATCATTGCTAAAAAGGATCAATCAAGAAATCAAGTGTAGAGAATGTATCAGGACAACAATTTATCATAAGCATATTGCTACTGAGAAAAATGGTTCTTTTTTCTACCCAATTTGTTGCATTTCTTCCTTTGCTAGTATGTATAATTGAATTGTATTAAGCTTGGATTAATGATTTGTTTGGTATGAATTTCTAGTGGGGTGAGAAGATGTTAATCTACAAGAAGAAGAAGAAAAGGAAGGCTCGGATGAATGATTCATATGAATTCCTAATGGGGGGGGTGAGAAAGTATCAATCTACAAGAAGAAGAAGATGAAAGAGAAGAAGCATTTTCTCTCAATATCTTGTTATTTTATTTGTCCATTCTCATGGTTATTTAAAAGCACAGGTATGTTTGAACTATTTTAAGCTTGGATGAATGATTCATATGAATTGCTAGTGGGGGAGAGAAGAAATTAATCTCTAGTGGCTATTCTACAACAAGGGAATGTTCTTTATGGGGATAGCTTATGAAAGAAAACCATTCTGCATCTCTAGTGGCCAAGTTCTTTTTCACAGATTTTATTGCAAGAAGTCATTTGCCCGCTTCAGTGTCAAGGTAACTATTTTTCTATTCACTTCTTTTTAGCTTAACTTTCCCATTTTAAAACTATTGATTAGAAAAGGCTCTTAAGAAGTTTGCAATCAGAAAATTTTCAGATTTCATGATTCCTTTTGCTTTTAAATTATTATGTCAAATCTAATGGTTTAAAATTGGTGAACTTGTGGATCATTTTTGTTGAACTTGCAATCATATGTTTGTCTTTTCTATGTGTGCATGCTACTTAAATTTAAAGTGCAGCATTTTTGTATGGTAAACAAAAACCTATTCATAGAAAGGTTTCAATCTAAAATTCTGGTTGCTATTGCTCTATTAAAAAAAAAAGGTTCACAGATCGGGATTCTCCATCTATTTGGTTTGCTTACAACAGAACTATGGTAGGTTCTTTGCAGATTTCTATATCCACTGTTAGGATGTTATTAAGGATAATTTAATAGCTATGACTAGAGAATTTGAGACTAAAAAATTTGTTGTCTTGGACAACTACACTTAAGTGAGGTTAGAAACTCTATTTATTTTACTTGAGATTTTATCTTCTCATTTCTTTTATTTTATGATTGATTCTTCAAGTTCATCATATCTAAATCCCTTGAGGGAGTTTTAGCACCGTACTCGGAGCATTTGATTTGTGGAGGATTTTTTCAGACTCAATATAATGGTCACATCGATCTTTCTCCCATGCGGTTGAGTTGTCATGACTGAATAGTTTCACGTTCTTACTGGATGGTCGAACCGGATGATATACGTGGGCATTGCGTTGTTATCGCTGAATTTCATGTTTCTCCTTAATTCCTTCTCGACGGTCCCATGATTGCAATGGATATTCGAAGATCTTGATCGATCGAGTTTGTTATCGCCGAATTACGCATGATTAATTAATAGTAGTTAGCTTGTTGCTCGACCGGTATACTTATGCGGCCGCTACTGCTCCGACTACTCTCTGCGCAGAGCCGCAAATTTATGATAAGTGATTAATATTAACCTAGGTAAGTTACGATTGGGATGCAACAGGTTCAATTCCATTTGATCTTTTGAAAAAATTTCTCAAACTGATTTTCATGCTATCAAATCATATATAAAATTTCTAATATATTATTTATTCGGAATCTAAGAAAAAAATATGTTGACATTGTGTATTAGTTTATCTGATTTTAATAAATATATGTGTAAGAGATATTATTATAATAAATAAATAATATGTAAGTCCGTGAAATTATAAATATAGATACTATAAAATAAAATTAAAATTCTAAATATACCACTTTAAAAAAATAATGGCATAATAAAATGTATTTTTTACTTTTTTTGATGATAATTAATATATAGTATATATTTTAAATTTATTAGATTATTCCAATTCAGATAACAAAAAAAAATTGAAACAAAAATAGAAGGCAATAACACATATTTAATTAGATTTGAAATCAAAACAACTTAAATCTTATGAAAATCAAAATTTAATGTAGGTAATATCTTGACTCAATTCTATCCTGTTACGAGTTTATCCCCGAACTGGTGATCCTTTCCTTACTTCTCTTATCATGTGTTACAGGGTTGGATGGGAGCGCTAGCGATAGTTAAAGCCATCGCCATTAACAGGCAGTAGCGACAATCAAGCCATCGCTACTGATCCACCGTGGTTCTGGTAACTTTAATTGTATTGGTGATGGCATAAGCCATCGAAAGTGACAATCAGTAGTGACGGCTTTAGCAAGTTGTCGCTACTCATCCCCATAGACTGGGTATGGAAAAAAGAATTGTTAACACGATGGCTTAAGTCATCGCAAGTAGACATGATAGGGATGGCTCCTTTGAGCTGTTACCCATAATTGAGTATGCGGTGATGATTTTATTAGGGACGACTTAAGTCGTCATGACTAACATTTTTTAAGATGACTTATTGAAGCTATCACCATTAAGCCATCCCCAATAACGTCATTTCTTGTAGTGTGAGTATTGAATTGAGTTGTGGTTTGAATTGTATTTAGTGATGGATTCAATGCGAATAGGTCGGATCTAGTCGGTTAACGAGAGATTGAGGAAAGAGAAGCATGAGAAGGTGAAGGCAACATGGGAAGATAAAAATGTAGACGTAGCGTGCACCAAGTACGAATTTGCAAAGGGACTTCAATCGTTTGAAATCTCTAATGAATCACTCAAGTTATGTTAGGTTTGGAGACAAAGACGAGTAACAAAAATCAAATCAAACATCAATTCCATTTTGACATTTTTAAACAAAAGTAATAAAGATATGTTACCATGTGGAGAAAGATAGACACAAATTCTGTGTCAAAAAAATTCTCTAAATACTCATTTTTTAATAGAGTGACAATTTCATGATATTTTAAAGAAACTTGAGACAACAAAGTCATAGTTGTCCTTGAGGCAAATGACAGGGACAAATATTTAAAAATATTAAAACATAGTCCCATCTTTCTTTTACTTCTTGAGAGCCATATAAGTTATTGTCCAGGTTTCTTAAAAAAATAACAATTCACTTTTCTTATTTTCTCCAATTTTATATTTCGGAGAAAAAGAGAGAAAAAATATCAACCAAAATTTATTAATAAATTATTTGATAAAATTATAATTTTATTATTTGTTTCACAATTTACAGTTTCATCTCCAGCACAACGGAAACCTTCCAATTCATTTAACTCTCATCGTTTTCTTTTAATTTATGGTCAATCCTACATTGTAATATAATGTGTTTATCTTTTTTTCTATTTTAATTAAAAAGTTTTATGATTATTTTATCATCCATTAGGTTAGAATGTCAAAAATGATACTCTATCAATTTTGATATAAATATTTGTTAAACATGACATAATAAAAATGAGACAAGTGGACACTTATTACATATCATGTTTTCTTTGTTGTAAGAGCTTCGATATCGATATTGATAGTGTCCAACATTTATCAATGATTTTACAATTATTAATTTTAAAATTAGTAGCGGCAAAAATATGTAATTAGCAGCAAAGTAAGTATATTTGCATGTTATTAATTATTTAACATATTTATTATGCATTATTATATTATTTATTAAATTAAGTTTAATTATTTTATTGCCGAAATGGGTTGGCATTTGGCGGAAGGGGTGGTGAATTTGTCATCAAATCAAAACATGAAAATTATATAGCACTGGACTCAACTCAACCCTCTCTCATCGATGAAATCAAGTGACCAATGGCCCTCCAGATGAGGTCACAACAAATATGTCCATTATATGTTACGAGGACATTTAGGATTTAAAACATGAATTACATCGTAACAATAAATAAATCTTCAAGCATGTCTGTAATAATATATAAACAAAAATAAAAAATATAAAAAAATTGAGTCAAGAAGGATAAATACATGATCCGCTGAAATACTAGGTTGGTGCACCAAAAAGTCTGGATTTTTCTTATAGTTTTTTATTTAAAAACAAATCTAACTGAATCAAATTGTTTGTTTGATTTGGTTTTGGGTTGAACGAATAGTGAACCACCCTAGTTTAGATTGGTCTATGTATGCGAGAGAAATATATATTCTATACAACTTTTGCAAAATATTTAATTTTTGTCTAAAGTTTACATATTTAGATCCAATACTTTCCTTGATATTAATATGACACATCATAAGTTATCACTAAAATCACAAAATATCTCAACAATGAAAATGCCTACGACACTTCCAAGCAAAGCATTTACATGATAAATTACCTTTTAAAACTTTTCATGTTATCGCTATATAGTTTGTCAGGTTACATGTGTGTGTAACTACTGTTCAAATTGCTTAAAAGGTTTTGAGGGAGGGCCTGATGAATTATTCTTGCAATCATTCCAATTGTAAAAATATGTAGAAACTCATCTATTAAAAGATGAAAGGAAAATCTAGAAAACAATAGAAGTAACAACTATGGACTTAGACGACAAAATCCCATGTTAGCTTGAATCAAATAACTAAATTTGAAAAGAACAAGAGCAGCAGTAATGAAATGAAATTGTTTTAGACAAGCTGCACATTCATATTCATAACACTAGAGAATATAAGTACAATATTGCAATAACATACTTAAAAGAAAAAGGATACATAACGAACTAAGCATGAGGACTACGTGCCATTCATCCACAAACTTGACCAAATAAGTTGTCTGAAGTTGGGGATCATCTATGCAAAGTCTTTATGGACATTTGGGCGGCACCTTTGTCACGACCCAGATGTTTAACATGCACAGCGGAAGATAATCTAGCGACGTAAAGGGGAAGAATATCGGTTTGGAACCAAATAAGATTAAAACTACAAACAAGATTCATAATAACATCCATCTATGAGTACAACAAACTCCTATCTAAACAAATTAAATACCAACATTGTGCGATTAATCCACTGCCTCCTTAGATTCCAAAACACCACTACGCTTCTGCTACGTTAAACCTGCAATCCTTAAAATATTAACAACAGAAGGGGTGAGTCACCACATACTCAGTAGGTCTTACACCCAAACTACTCTACTATACTAGTGATTCTCTATTGATATTAAATATATTAAACCTAAAAATCAGATTATAATACATAGGGTTCAAGCTAATTATATATCTTCAATTAAATTATTACAATATCTTTCTACTACCCCATATGATAACATGACTCTATATGCACTAAAACCAACATATGCTGCACATTTAACTACTCTAGGTATGCTCATAACACATACACCTGACATAAAACCAAAGACTCCACTTGACCACTAATATACATGCCAAAATGCACAACTAAATACTTGTCTGAGTAGACATCATGCTCCATTTGGACAATGTAGCCATGTCACAAAACTAGCACCAGATTTACCATATAGTAGGAAGTAACATATAGTAACTAAATCCCATAGTACCCTAGGCGGGGAGTACTTAGGATAAAGCTGCGGTATCCGGGATCGAAGGATGCTCCGGATTCAACTAATCTTCACGCTGCCACGGGCCACTAACATAGTACGGTGAAGTAAACTTTCATCACAAAGCGACTCACTGCATTAACCACATTTCACACAATGCAAGCAAATAAATAACTCGGACAGTAATCAAGAATATGAAATTGGCAATCCAAACATGAAATACATAGATAAACACCCATAATTCTATGCACCACATATTTACATGCCACACCACAATCTAGTATGAACCAGAACCATTCAATCATATGATGCATCTAAGTAGGATCATGCAAACTACAAACTAAACATATCAATCATATGCTTAGACGGACACTATTACCTACGCATACAAGAAACTAAACTAAACTCTAACATCACTATGCCTAAACCTTACATCGGCTTTTAAACAAATTAGAATATATATATTAAAGATCACCGCAATGCAAACATGCTAAGCTAACTAAACTCGAACACAGAAAACCTAACATGTCGATTAACGTACAAGGATGATTAAATCAACCTAAACATGCATGGTTAAGCAAGCTAATCTAAACTCTATCTAATCATGCTAATAAATCAAAAATAGTCCACTAATTACAATCTATTAATCGTGGTGATCTAAGCATAATTTTTATGGTTTAATCAAGTATATAAGAGTGCTAAGAATAGCCGAGATGCCTACCTTAACGGCGACGACGAACGGCGCATGGAATTCCAAAAGAATTGATACGGCACTACAAGAAATCTTCGCTTTACTTACGGAAACATTGCCGGTAGGTAAGAATTAGTAGGTAAAAGTTATGTTTACCTACTCTCTATACCTATTAATTTGATGATCCGTAAGTAAATCTAACGATACCTACGAAATGTCTACGGATTCACCTCGGTAGGTAAAAATATTGTAACACAAATGTCAAATCCCATTCAATAAAATAAGATGATAACTATTATTAATATTAATAATATATTATAGATTAATATTAATAAAAATATAAAATAATAAAAAAATATGTAAAATGTTTGATATATATAATAAAAAGAGTAATATAATAATACAAATAATTTATTAATGATACGAATATAAAATAATATAATACTATAAATACAATTATTAAAAATTATTTAAGTATAATATTAAATATATATAAATACAATAATATAATGTTAAATTTTATTTAGTGGTAATGTAATATTATATTATAATATATAATATTAAATATATATAAATAAAATAACATAATAATAAAAGTATTATTATATAATAAGTAATGTTAAATAGATCAATTTTGCTAGCGAATAAGTATTCGTAAATTAATATTTAACTATATAATATATTAATATATAATAATAAATATATTAATTATAATTCATCTATCCTATTTAAAAATAAAAATAAAAATAAAAATATATTAATATATCATATATTTAATTATATATTAATATTAACAAAAAGATAATTTTATTAAATAATATATATAATGCAATAGAATAAATATAAATATTTAATAAAATATTAAAACTATTTCCCCCCGTGAAACATAACCCATCGCATACCCCCCTCGAAACTATTAATTTTATTAAATATTATATATAATGCAATAGAATAAATATAAATATTTAATAAAATATTAAAACTATTTCCCCCCTCCCCCGAAACAACCCGGCGCGTGGCGTACCCAAAATATTTCCCCCTCCTGCTCATCTTTTCTCCGTCACAAAATCTAACCCCGCTCCTTTTCCTCTCTCCATCGTGAACCCAAAGAGTAGACTCATGGAGGCCATCTTCGGTGGCAGTAGCAGCGCAACGGCGGTGCATACCTCACGCAGGATCTGGAGGTATCTCCCATAGAAGCTACTCAGCCTCGTCTTCCTCCCCTTGACCACCTTCTTCCTGGATGAGAGGCCATTCACTGTTCGTCTTAGTTCATGTGCCAGTCGCTCCGGTTTCCCCCTTCTGCTTCGTCATCGAGTCGATTGCCTTGTCATCCCCGACAACTATGCCTTCCCATGGGGTTTGCTTTGCCCGCTCAACCTGTGGCCCCCCTTCCACGCCTCTCAGAGGAGTTAGCGGACCAGCCAAATCTTGTCCCAAACTGCCCAAGTCTTTTCTTTTTTGCTCCTATCACAGCACCGCCGATGTCGAATCCCCCTTCTTCCGCAACCGCAGCAGCTTCTTCCCCCTTTCTGAGTCCAGCATCTGCCTATCCAGTGTCGACCCGTCCTCTCGCCGCACCCGCTCTTTGATGAGCCCGATCGCCTTCTTCTCTCACCCGTCAAGCACCATGGCCGGATCTACTACCAGCCGCCTGCATTGCGGGGATCCGGAGGCACTACTGTCGCTGTGTAAGTAGATTATGGAACAACTTTTTTGTACAAGTTGTCAAAAGTTGGGAGTTCAGAAGAGGGCATAGAAAATTATAGATTTTTTCTCGTGTCTTTACGTTTTGAATGTTTTCTTTTATTTTTCTATCATGTGATGGCTTCCCATACAACAATTCCATGAATGGTTGTCGAACAAGGCCAGAACAAAGCCAAGGAGCCCGTCCTGGTCGTTTCAAGAGGAGGACCTAGACCAGCGACTTGAAGTGAAGCTTTATGCAGCTGAGCAGAAGAGGTAATAATTGTTGCTTTATATCTTTCCTATTCCTCCTTGAGTTATCTTATCGATGATAAAGTTTCTGAAGATATACTATGGGGTTTTTTATCGTTTGCTCTTCAAGATTGGTTATAGCTAACTTTGGGCCCAATTATACATATTCTTTCAAGAAATGCCATCTAAAGATGATCCTATTTGATCAACTAATCCATTTATATTAGTTTCCCTTGAGCATACAATCATATAATCCAACACAATTTATCAATTTTATCAAAAAATGCCAGGCTGAGCCTTATACACAGGGCAATAGGGCACAAAGGTGGTTAGCCGAGTTTGGATGAGTCAAGGCAAGCTACTAAGACTAGTGTGGTGCTATGTTACAAAAAAGAGCGGGAAGAACTTGGTACAAGAATGACTTCTTGAATCAAACATCTTGAGGCCAACCGGATAATCCTGGTACAAGCTAATATGCAACGATGGGCTGCTATACAAGAGAGGACAGTGCAATCATTGCTAAAAAGGATCAATCAAGAAATCAAGTGTAGAGAATGTATCAGGACAACAATTTATCATAAGCATATTGCTACTGAGAAAAATGGTTCTTTTTTCTACCCAATTTGTTGCATTTCTTCCTTTGCTAGTATGTATAATTGAATTGTATTAAGCTTGGATTAATGATTTGTTTGGTATGAATTTCTAGTGGGGTGAGAAGATGTTAATCTACAAGAAGAAGAAGAAAAGGAAGGCTCAGATGAATGATTCATATGAATTCCTAATGGGGGGGGGGGTGAGAAAGTATCAATCTACAAGAAGAAGAAGATGAAAGTGAAGAAGCATTTTCTCTCAATATCTTGTTATTTTATTTGTCCATTCTCATGGTTATTTAAAAGCACAGGTATGTTTGAACTATTTTAAGCTTGGATGAATGATTCATATGAATTGCTAGTGGGGGAGAGAAGAAATTAATCTCTAGTGGCTATTCTACAACAAGGGAATGTTCTTTATGGGGATAGCTTATGAAAGAAAACCATTCTGCATCTCTAGTGGCCAAGTTCTTTTTCACAGATTTTATTGCAAGAAGTCATTTGCCCGCTTCAGTGTCAAGGTAACTATTTTTCTATTCACTTCTTTTTAGCTTAACTTTCCCATTTTAAAACTATTGATTAGAAAAGGCTCTTAAGAAGTTTGCAATCAGAAAATTTTCAGATTTCATGATTCCTTTTGCTTTTAAATTATTATGTCAAAACTAATGGTTTAAAATTGGTGAACTTGTGGATCATTTTTGTTGAACTTGCAATCATATGTTTGTCTTTTCTATGTGTGCATGCTACTTAAATTTAAAGTGCAGCATTTTTGTATGGTAAACAAAAACCTATTCATAGAAAGGTTTCAATCTAAAATTCTGGTTGCTATTGCTCTATTAAAAAAAAAAGGTTCACAGATCGGGATTCTCCATCTATTTGGTTTGCCTGCAACAGAACTATGGTAGGTTCTTTGCAGATTTCTATATCCACTGTTAGGATGTTATTAAGGATAATTTAATAGCTATGACTAGAGAATTTGAGACTAAAAAATTTGTTGTCTTGGACAACTACACTTAAGTGAGGTTAGAAACTCTATTTATTTTACTTGAGATTTTATCTTCTCATTTCTTTTATTTTATGATTGATTCTTCAAGTTCATCATATCTAAATCCCTTGAGGGAGTTTTAGCTTTTGGAAACCTTGAAGTGCAGTGCAAGTTCTATATTTTAGATGTAAAGAAAAGAATCAAAGTGCTCTCTTGATTAAGAGGAAGAATGGGAAGGTATTGTGAATGGTGTATATAATAGATATATGTATGAATTTTTGTTTGTGAAGTTCTATATTTTAGTTTTTTTTTCAAGTTCTGTTTATGAAAGACAGCATCAACTGCTGGGTATTACCTCACATGTCTTTTATGTGATCATCCAAATATGAAGGTGATCATCCATTGTTTCATGCTTAACTAGATTTATTTTAATCATCACCTATAGCTTGAGGCTTCACATATTATCATGTCCTCTTATATGCTTCTTAAATCTCTTGATATATGGTTGTATGTTTTTATTTTTATGATTAGATTTTATGTTTTGCTCAGTTTCTTTGAATTTTTGTTTGTGAAACAAACTTGATTGTTATATGTTTTTGAAATGAGGATGGTGTATATATGAGCGGTTGTGAATGGTGTATATAGGAATGTTTTGTTGTGAAGTTTTGTTTTTGATCATGTTTTGTTTGTAATGAGCTTGATTTCTGTTTGTTCCTGTTTGTTTTGTTTGTGAAATGTTGTCAAAATTTGAATTAGATTGAATGATGAGGTCTTTTGAAGGTTGTATGAGTTTTTATGTGGATAGTGTTTGTATTGAGTAAGTGGAATGAGTGTAATGTATTTAAGTTCAATGAGTGAAATGTATTCAGGTCGAATGGATTGAGATCAGGCTTTAGTTATGTAACATTTACCTACAGATATTTCTCCCGTAGGTAAAGAGAAGATTGTCTATAGGTATAGACCGCATTTGCGTAGGTTACCTACGCAAAAAATCGTAGGTATAGGCCATTTTCCCGTAGGTAACACCTTTACCTACGGAGCTACCTATGGATTGGTCGCGCAGAGTTAGTACATGTAGGTAAATGTTTTACCTACAGACGGATCCGTAGGTATAATACGAACTATACCCACGGGTGTATGTTCACCCGTAGGTATAGTACCGGTACTATACCTACGGATCTGTCCGTAGGTAAAACATTTACCTACATGTACTAGCCCTACGGATGGGTCCGTAGGTAGCTCCGTAGGTAAAGGCTTTTAACTATGGGAAAATGGCCTATACCTACGATTTTTTTGCGTAGGTAAAATGCTGCTGTAGAAAGGCGGACGGGTGACGCACGGGCGCGTGGGTGAGGCTGTAGGCGGGTGCTGGCGGGAAGCGACGGCTGGGGGGCTGCTGGGTCAACGGCCGCGGCCGTGGGCTCACGTGGACATGTGGGCGCAGCGCGCGGGCGGTCGCATGGCCGAGGGCTGAGTGGGGCGAGGTGCATGGTAGGTGGCCGATGTCGCAGTCATGTAGGGGATCGCACGCGCGGTGATGGCTGGCTCAAATAGGGCGGCAACGGTCGGGGGGGTGTAAGGAATCAATATATGACAGCGGAAAAAATTTTGATTCCATAAAACCATGATCTTTGCCTTGATCGATGCCGAACGAGTAAAATCGGGAATCGAATATGAAGTAGAACGAGAGTACCTCATGGGATTTCTCAAATTTCTCACCATGGATGAAGAGAGGACATTCCTCCTTGCTGAAAACCGTTCAAGTGTCCGGTCTCTAGCGGTATCCACACGATCTGCTTCAATAGACGAGTTCTCTCTTCCTTCGGGCCTCTAGAAACCTTCCAGATCCAAGCTTGACCATGGGAGATCACCTTATAGAGGAGAGAGGAGGGAGAGAGGAGGCTTGGGACGTGCTCCAGCCCTATGGCTTGTTAGGGTTTGGCTTCATAAGCCATTTATATATAGAAGATAGAATTTTTCACAAAAACCCAAAACTTCTATAAAATTGCGTCCATGCCCTCATCTTATTGACCAGATCTATTGTGTGTGACCCACTAGGCCCAATAGTCAATTTGGTTGAAGCCTTAATTAATTTAAAAGAACAATTCCTTTAAATTAAATCAAAACCGTTATCCGATAACAGTTTTTACGGCTTTCTGATCATAAAGGGTACAAGCCACATCCTATGATCCCAAATGACTTTGGGGAGTTAAATAACAACCATTGAGCCTTTCCATCATCAATTACCACACGGATTTAAATCATCGTTCATACAATGTCCCGGTCGGTCAGGGGTTCGGCACTGACTGTCAACCCCTAAGTATTCCAACTCTATGAAATCTTGTACTCAGGAATGGATCAACTGGAAAACTCCTTTTCCAATTATCCTATCTACCTTAGCCAAGGATTTAGAGTACTATCCATAGGACATTCTCTCTCTCCTACCGAGAGTGAATGATCCCCTATTATCCACTCAACTGCCTCCACCTGGTTTCCCATATACCCAATCCATTAACTATATAGGACCACAATACTAAGTGATCCATCAGTCAATAGTCAAAGTACATAGTACGCCTAGCAAGACATCTTTGGCGACTCAGGTCAAAGATCCAACCGTGCTATTGAGATGTAAGAATAACCTGATAGACAGTTCGGTAAGATACTGATCAGGTTTTCCTAAATTGGTCAGTTCAGTGAACTCATTCCACTAATGAGCACCTGTGTGTGTATCTCAGTGTCCCCACACTGATGACCAATGAGATCGGTCATTCTCATCATATGAGAAGACATTACACACACTAGTCTATCCGGATTCTTGATGTCCTGTCTCAAGGATCCGATGACTAGGAACATTTAGATCACATACCTCTAGATGATCGATCTCATTATCATGATCTCATCATGATTCAATCATCATTGCATGTGATTAAGGACTTCATTACGATATACGCTTCTAATAAAAGCTAGTAACGAAGTTTTGCCTATTTAATTGAATGAGATATTCCTAGAAATGTCGAATCATATCAAATATGATTGGCTTGTAAGGCATACATTTCTATCAGGGGGGGTCAGCGGTGAGTGGCGGCTGACGCGGAACAGCACCACGGGCGGCCGTGGAGGCGGTGGACGGCGGCGGCAAGTTGCGCAGATGCGCGGAGGGAGGCGGCAGGGGCTGGGCCAGAGAGCGGCGCTGGCCACAGGTGGCTGGATGGCGCGCGAGGCGACGCAATGGGGATGAAGAGAAGGCAGCTCGGGGCGACGACGGGGCCGGGGACCAAGGCAGCGACAAGGGCGGCTGGCAACCGAGGTGACAAGGGCCATGTGGCCAGACGCGGGGCTTCAACGGGGGCGGCGCTGCGTGGGGGACGGCAACACGGCGCGGGTGAACGTGTGGGGCCACGGCTGCGCGGGGACGCACGGCGGCTGAGGGTGTACACGCAGGACGATGACCGAAGGGGGGGGGGAGAGAATAGGCGATGCCCAAGGAAAAATTGGCGCATCCAAGGGAAGAACGAGAGGGCAACGGTGAGGGGAAATTGCGGACGAGATGAGGATGATGGAGAAGCGACGGTTCCGGAGGAAGGTTAGGATACAGAGAGGGAATAAAAAAATAGAAGAGAAAGATAATAAGGAAATGGAGGAGAAAAAGAAGAGAGAGAGAGAGAGAGATTAACACTAATAATTATAATTAATCTCATATTAAATATAATAACTATTTTTAATTAAATTAAATACCCTAACCATTACAACCTTATTCCATGAATGAAAGCTCGAGGATGGTGGAACCACATATGCCCAAAAGTTAAATGTTAGAGACTTCTTGGTGCTTAAATGCAAGGGCTACTTGATCTTCTAAGTCACAGTTGGCCTAGCAAAAGACAACTACCAAGTCAAACAAGAACCATATACAAATCATGTACATCCTTGTTCCTAGCTTCTATCTCCACTAGACGACAAAAAACCTGCCACGTCGAGCACTCTGCTGAAAACATTGTGAAATTGTTGGTGTTTTCTTAAAACCCACATGATTAGTTCCACGAATAGGAACCGTTGGTGTTGCCACACAAATTCAGTCTCTCCAGGGTTTTACACTTTTACTTTGCCAAGGAACACACACTTTCAAAGGTTTGCAAAGATCTACCAGTAGGGGGCCACGGGGAGCAAGGGTGAGCAAGGGGGCAAAGTACGAGGGGGGAGCCGCCAAGGCAGATCTGCCGAAGGGGTGCCATAGGAAGTGATCAAGAGTGTGGGTATGAGTGCGAGTGGAGGATGGAGGAGTGGGTGTAGTTGAAGGGGGCGAGGAACCACAAGGAGGTGGAGTGAGGAGAGCACGAGGAGAGTGAGAGGGGGGAGCCGCAAAGGCAGATCTGCTAGAGGGGGTTGTGGGGAGCCTTTTGGAGCGCAGGGGTGAGAGGGAGACTAAGGAGAGGGGTCTAGCTGAAGAGGAAGGAGGTGGCAGATTTGCCTAAAGGGGCCGCGGGGATTGAGGGGTAGTGCGGGGGTTGTGAGGCAGTGCAGGGGAACCTAGGGTGCATAGACTAGCTAAAGAGGGGCTGCAGGGAGCAAGGGGTCAAGGGGTCACAAGCAGTGCTAGATCTAGGATTTTAGGTTAGTGGGGTCATCTTAAATTTTTGGGGTCATTCTTTATAAATACTTTATAATTCATTTTATTATTGATAAAATCATCTAAACTTGTAATATATTTCTCAAATTTTAGTGAGGTTACGTGACCCCACTATGCTCAACATAGGTCTGCCATTGGGCACAAGGGCTACAGGCAAGTGAGAGGGGTGTTTTAGTGGGAGGGGTTAGGTGATGGTCAACGAGGTGAAGGGACGTGGTATCTGGGGGGCAACTTTTGCCGGATGAGGGTGGAGGGGGGACGTTAAAGGAGGGTGGAAGGGTGGTGGAAGGGACTGTAGGGCCTGCGAGGGGGAAACTTAGACCCCAACGGGGGCTGGGGGGAGGACGGGAGGCTAGGGAGACGCTGAGGGAGCGATGGAGACACTAATGTTGGCGAGGGAGACGCCAACCATGGTAGGACAAGACTTCAACAATGTCACCTAGCAACAAAATGAAGCCATAGAAAATAATTCTAATTTTATAGGAGGTTCACTCTCCAAAAAAGAACTGGACTTATGATTGTTACAAATAAAAAAATTGTGTTTCCAATGCCATGTTCAGGCATTTCCCATACAATATGTATACTGATATACTATGCTCATCGAAGACAAGTTGCATAGAGGTTGAAATATGTATACAATATGTATACTTGTTCTTGTTGCTCGACTCGGATGCTTATCCACAGGTGCTCCGGCAACTCTATTGAAGAAAAAAAATTATTCTGTATTATAAATAAGGTAGTGAGAACTTTTAAGATCATAACAGATTGAATATAATAATATAGTTAAATAAACTATTAAATACCAACTAGCAAACCAATACAACATTTAACCTATTATTTAAAATATCAAAAATCAATTACGCTATTTGACACAATATATGTACACATGTCAATATAAATATAAAAATAAATAATCATAAATTATTATTTACAGTATATTTGTTTTTGATATAAGTCAATTATAATAAGTTATAACAAATATGATACAATAAATACATTTTAATCACAGTACTTTTTGTTCTAAATATAATAAAACTTTACTTTACCCTTGTAAATATAAATAACTCAAAAAATATAATAAATAGATTAATATTAATAATTTTTAGTTACTAAACACATATAAAACAATTGAATTCTCAGATATAACAATTTGTAGTCGTCAATCAAGTATAACGAACCTCGTGTACTAAAAATATTTCTAGTCAAAATTATTTTTCATTTCAAATATAATAATATTATGTAGTTATAAATAGAAAACACTAAAATTTTGTTAAAATTAATGTTTAATAAATTTTATCAGGTTTACAATTTAATATGAATTAGATATAATAAATTTTTGCTGTAAACTTAATTAACATGATAGTAAAATTGATAAATATTTAATAATTTATATTTAATTAAATTGTTGAGATGAAAAGAATGTATTAATTTTTATTTAAATGAAATAACACTTTGTAATAAGTAATGATATAAAATATTAATAATATCTAATATTTATATTACATTCAAAATTGTATATCATTCAAATGTAATATTTTTTTCAACCCAAACAAATTGATACTTTGTAAAATTCTAATATCGTTCCGCTAAATGTAAATTTGTATTAGATTTGAATTTGATATAAATTATATGTATTTAAATTTGAAATAAATTTGACATTATGAAATGTACGTGACACCCAGTGCGGATCGTGTTAAAAAGATTTTTAACTGCCGCACTATTCATTATAAAAGTTAGGTCAATGGATTAATCATTAAATGGATTTTTTTAAATAGATTAAAACTTAGTTTTCCCTTTAATTTATCATTAAGTATATTTTTACGAATTGGTAAAATCACAATCAATGAATAAATGTGAATAGAAGACATTTGAGCACACCACATTGTACTCACTAATATAAAGTGGTTTGATCTTGATTAGATAGCCAGCCCACCAATGAAATCTACGTACACTATCCCATTTATTACTAGATTTATTAATTGTACACAAGCTTACATGCTAAACAAATAATCCACATAAAAATTAAAACAACTAGTGTAATCATGCACATGCACCAAGAAAATTTTCTTCGCATACCTACTTACTCAAATAAACATTCTAAAAACATATATCAATCACCACATGCAGAGTTAAGAATAATATGCAAATATGGGCTTACTCTGATTCTTCTTACCTTGTCATATTAGAGCCATGCATAACTGATTTCTTTGTGCAACCAGCCCCATTTCTAGGATCAGCCGCACACGCCCGGTCCCCTTATGCTGGCCATGCCAGTGGCAGAGGAGAGTTGCCATTGCTGATGCAATAGGCTCAAGAAACAGGGACTCTTCAACCTCTTCATCTTCCTGTAGCCTCTTTCGTTTCTAAGAAGCACCCGCCTGCTCCTGCCCTTGCCTACTTTTTCACCTGGCATGGTGACTCGTGGTTCTACAAACCATGGATATCATCGCCTCCGAAGAATACCATTCTTTTGCATTCTTTCGAGTGATTTTTGTGTCTTCTTGGTTGGAGTCCTTGTACCATGCTTTTGTGTCTTTTGTGTCTTTTGGTTGTGTCCTTTGTGTCTTTTTGATAAGTGTTATCAAATGCACCATGCTTTTTTGAGTTGCATGCAACCAAGATTTGGTGAAAGAAAAAAGGGAGAGACACAAAAGTGAAATACACAAAATGCTCAAAAAATAAATTTGCCTTTCATCTTCTCTCTCTCTCTCTCTCTCTCCCTATTTGAAATTCTAAATAACAACGCTGCGACTGTTCGTTATAACTTAAATTTGATGTCTATCGATTACCAGCCATTTGGTTGCTGTTCGTTATAGCTGTGGCAATACGTTCTGAGCTTATTGTATTTGTTAGTTATTCATACAATTGTTACGCCTTCTAAGCTGCTTGATACTTCAGCTTCCACTAGCCCTATGGTCAGCCAATACGGGCTATTTTACCTTTCCTTTCTCGTGTTCTTAGTTTAATTTTTAATCTTCTTATTTTTATTTTTAATTCTTTTCTATGTCTTCGTTTGTTCCTATGTTAATACGCAACCCTTTTCTCACAGTAGTCTTTTTTTGGCATCCATAGTACTCAACCATGGGGAACGTTATTGGACCAGATCACCAGATTGGCAGTGTCGGGCCATTGACCCTTGATTGTGCTTTTTTATCTTTTATTTTATTTATTAATATTTTTATTTTTAATTTAAAACTCTATTGTGGGGACTACTATAGGAAAGTCCATAAAATTTGCATTTGTCAAAGTATTATTTGTTTCACCAATATCTTCCTTTTTAACTCTTTAAAAAAAGGTTTTCTTATTTTTTGGGTCTCTGTCAGAACAATTTTGTTAGGTTAGGATCTAATATCAATTGATCTAGGGGATCCTTTCAGCCTTGTTGGCTGCTATGTTGTTTTCTCTTTTTATTTTAAGTTTTAATTGTCATATTTTTTATTTACACACTCTTTCATAACTTCGCTACAAAATACCCCACCAAAATTTTTGTTTGTTAAGATGTCCTCTGTCTTTTACAAATTTCTTCCTTTTAAAAACTTGAAAATTGCGCAGGTGAAAGGACTATAAAAATATAAATATGTTTGGTTCTTGGTGATTAATTTTCTTCAGAATTGCCGGTGAGAATTAGAATACTTTACTTGTTCCCGGATCTTAAATTCGCCGATTCAGCAAAAAAATTCCAATCCTCAAATGTCTACAGAAAGTGTTATCCGATATGACCAACTAAGGGGATTCTGATAAATGATTATGCTCCAATTGATTTGGTTGAATTGATGTTTAATAACCACTGAATCATTGGGTGTAGATATTTAGATCGTTTGGTAAAATAATGTTCAACCATGAGCTAAAATATAAATGTATCATTTAAGTCTTAAAATGCTCATTTAATTTTATGTGACTTATTATAGCATTTGTTTTTTACGGTTATGCTTGAGTGTTTCTGCTAAATTGGAAATCATAGATGAAATCAAGATTTCAGATATTTTATTAGATCAAATCAAATGAGCATCTTTGCCCGGGGAAGCGATTTTTGATCATCCAAGATCAGGGATCAACCCAGATTGGATCAATTATATATTCGAAACATTTTGATCGATCTTGTAGTTTATCTATTTTTAACGGAAGATAAACTAGAAAGCCATTTTGAAGCTTTAAATTGAAAAGAAACTACCACGTTGAAGTTTCAATCATTTTTTTCCATCATTTTACTCAGTTTAGCCGCGTGTCCATGCGATCGGCGATTTCGGACCAAAAGAAGAAAGAATGTTGGCAACAATACAATCCATCTGCTGCTAATTTTAGAAGTTGAGAGAAGATAAAAAAAATCTATCCTTCTTTAAAGAATAAACTGATCGATCGTTACAATTTAAAAGTCAAAATAAGAAAAAGATGAGGTTGTGCATTGTAAAAAGATTTTATTGATTAAAATTAAAATGCTGAATGGAGAACTTTTATTTTGTTGAAAGTGCCCTGCTTGGAATTAATATCCTTTTAGGAAGTTTGGATTAGTTCTCCTCCCATTTACCAAAATTGATAATATTAATCAAACACCTAGCTACATCTCAATGACTTAGAGTAATATATTAATATCAACTTCAAAATGGATGATATCCGAGCGGTGTCTAATACACTTAATTATTTGTGCTATCCAAAACATGCATTTACGAGAAAAACTCCATTAACGGTCTGAGAGAATTGATGCTAAATACCAAACCCTCAGATACTTCAACCTATAGGGTGTTTGGTTGCATGATAAATTGAGTTTTTGTTGTAAATTTATATTTTCGTAATAAAATTTGTTAAAAGAGGTGTTTGGCAACCATAAAAATTTTATGTTTTAAAAATGATTTTCTTCTTACACAAAAGGTGGGTCTCACCCCTTTTTTTATCTCGTGGTCTCTCACTTTGTTTGGTCATATAAATGGTAGTTACACCTTTTTGTAATCACATCCCTCCAAACATGATGATTTTATGTCATTGATTGGTTCATATTTTATTTTAATATAATTTTTTATCATGAAAGTGTAAAGAAAATTATTGTGTAACCAAACACCCATTACCTTTTGAACTTTTTTCATATGATGATGACTTTCTCAAACGGATGTTAAACTATACTATTAGGCAATGTGCAAAGAGGTTCCATTTTCAAACTAACCTTTTGGTTATTTTTTTTTTAATATTTCAATGTGGTATGGAGTTGGTTATATTTCTTTAAACTATTTGCTTATCTTAGGGCAATAATTGTTAGAAAAATGTGCTAACATCACCCTTCTTGCTCTTTGATTCCACACTGACCATCTATGTGACTCTTTATCCTTGAGTGTTTTGAGAGTAATGGTGATAAAGTGTGATAGCATTTTTCGTATTTATGATGGCAGTAGTTTAAAGAGATCCTTTGCAATATCTGTTAAACCCAAAGATTATACAAACTATAATGTTACAACTGTATAGAAATTGATACTGGTCTTCTGAGTTTTCTGTTTCTTCCATAGTGCTCATGCTTGATGGACATATCTTAGATAGGTGCAATATTTTTAAGAGCTTTTAACAGTTTAATTTGTAGGCTCTTACTTCTTTGATTCATTATTTACTTTTAAGTTTAATGAGTGGTGGATTTCATTTTTAAATCTCTTGATATAGTATTTTATAAATTTTGTGTGATTACTAGATATTCTGCTGATAGCAACTATATTTTGTTTGCCAACACTGTTTGTCACACTTTTCTATTTTAATGACAAAAGTTCTAATTTATTTGAAGAAGAGTGATAGGTAAATTTATCAGTGCAAATTTGATGGTGCTTTACATTAAATATAGAATTATTTTAAAATATTTTTTAATTCATCCATCCACGTGCGAAGCACAATTTTTTAACTAGTGTCAACAAACATAACAATATCTCGTAACTAACTAGAATCAATTATTCCTTACATTTGTTGCAAATAAATATGTATGAATAATGTAGGTTTACAAACGCAGCACACATTAAATTTGTAAATACTTTGACATGCTACATCTATCAAATTCTATTATATTGGTGATGATAAAAAAATTTGAGCCGTCCCACTTAAGCATACTATGATTCGTTGGAAGGAAAAAGAACCTGACTATGATTACTAATTTATTTGTGTATTTGAGAAGTAAAATATAACATTTATAATATAACATATTTTTTATAATATATCTATCATGTATATACATCATAAGAATTTATCTCATCTATTATGTGAATTTACATCTAATTGGCATACAATATATTACTCAAACTCAAAAATCAAAAGAATAAGTCTATTTGATAAGATGACCTTTCGTATTAATTAAATTTTTAATTATTGACAATCTTCCACAAACTATCTTTCATATAAATATTTGAATCTTAAATTTCAACCTAAATTCATCATGGTAATTGTCTTACTGCCTTTGATAATTTTAGTATTTGGTTGCATTATACAATAATATATTATGTTCTATATAAATGTCTCTCAAATTGATGTCAATTTACAAACACAAAGCACACATTACATTGATAAATACTTACTTGGACTTACTCCACCAATCAAATTTTATTAAATTGGTGGTAGTAAAAAATTGAACTGTTTGATTTAAGCATATTATGATTCATTGAAAGGTACAAGAATTTGACTACCATTATTGATTTGTGTGTATATTTAAGAAATAAAATATAATATTTATCATATAACTTATTTTTCATTATATCTATTATAGATATCATGAAAATTTTATCTCAACTATATTGTGAATTTATATTTGATTGATATATAATATATTATTCGAACACATGCGAAGCGCATGATTGGACTAGTATATTATGTTAGAGAGTGATAAGAATTTACACATATTTCTTACCTTGATGCAAGAAGACCTATGTTGTTGGCAATAGTTGGAAGCCATCGTCAACAAGGAAAAAGTCATCACTAATGCATATTGGCAATGGCTCCCAGTTGTTGCAATCACAAATAAACCCATCACCATTATGATTAGTGATAGGTAAACATAGGCCATCGCGAAAACTAATAGTTGTGATGGCTACATGCCATTGCATGTAAAGTTACTAATGATGGCTAAAGTGTCGTCAGCAGTTATATTATTTGTGATGGCTAAGAGCTATCACAACAAACGGTTTTGGCGATGGCTTATGTCCATCGCAAGAGGACATTTGGTTAAAATTCATCACCAATAAATTAGTTACGATGCTTTCAATCATCACCGGTAAATTAGTTGTGACAATCTATAGCTGTCATGAAGCTAGATACCTCGACTTCTGATGATTTCTATGTTTTAGCTATTGTTGAAGCAATTATTGACAACAGCCACAAGCCATCGCTAAAGCATACATCTCGAACATTTTTTGAAGTGGCATTACCTTTTTTGGAAGTTGCGATGACTTGTAGCCATCGTCAGTGCTCTTTAGCCATCACTGAGAGAATTACTGGTGATGGCTACAATTTATTTGAAAAAAATAAAAATAAATGCTTCATAAATAGGGGCACCTAGTGTCCTGTAATTAGAAGAAAATCTGAATCCAAATTTTCAATTTGAATTTAGATTCATATTAAAAGCTATTAGATGATTTAATTTAGGATGGATGTGTTTATGGTTTCATATGGTTTGGATTTTGAGGTTTTCTTTTTCAAAAACCAAGCAGATCAAATGACCAAGCCAAACTAATAATGTTATTTTAAAGTATGTAAGCCAGTATATACTATATTCTATTTTAACATAGTTTGGTTTTATTTGATTTGGACCAATTCTTTTACTATGATATATTGTTATATTATATATGTCAATAAATAATTTTATTGGTTCGTATTAAACCAAATTTAATAAAAAAATTTTATTTATATTTATACATTTAATTATGTTAGCTAAACAACTATTGAAACATAATTTATTTCTATCAGAAAATATATAAGAAACATTGTCATTTATCAAGTCTTTGTCTAGTGTGGTCTAGTTCAAACCATATTTTTATTATGATGTAGTATATGTAGATAAATATTTTTTTGATTTGTTTTAAATAATTTTCTAATAAAATTTAATGTATGTATTTTTACATTTAAAATTTTTATTTTAAAAACTTTTGAAACAAATGTAGTTTGTTAGGAAAGGTATATAAATATTTTCATTTATCATGGTTTGGTTTGGTTTGGTTGAGCTTTGTTCACACTATATCTTATTACAATGTAGTACATATTTCAATATATGATTTCATTCATATTTTTAATAACATTCTATTAAAATCTAGAGTATATATTTATAAAATTACTAGTTTTATTTTAAAAACTCTTCAAACAACTTGTTATCAAAAATGATATATAAATATTGTAACTATACACTACAGGAAAAGAGGGTACTAGAGATGGGTTGTTGGTGATAACTTCTAAAAGTTGTCACCAATAATGGTGTCCACAACGGCTTTATTAAAACCATCACAAAAATTATGTAAACTGGCAATGGATTTTTAGAGTCATCACAAAAAGTTTATTCGCGATAGTCAGCTATCATGAATGTAGAAGAAAATAATTTGACCATTTAATGATCGACATTCATTGGCAACGGTGTAACCCGCCACCAATGTAACATATTACGTACACAGTTGGCGATGGCTCATCTTCCATCCACAATAAGTTCAACGGTAGACATTATTAGCCCTCTCGCTCATTGGAAGCATGAACAATTAATTACTAGGTATAATATGTAGGTATAAGTTTCATTTACCTACTAATTCTTACCTAGTCAACGGGTCACGTAAGAATTTGGCATAGTGTAGGAGGTTATTCCACTCCAAATTAAACTATTTTTCCCACTAGAAGACAACGACGTTTATCCCCCTTTTTCTGTTAGAATTAAAAGGCTTCCATCATTATTTTATTCTCTATTTGGTTATATTATCAAAAATGATACTCTACCCATTTTGATATTAATAATTGTTAAAGATAGAATATATATCAATGTCAAAATTGAGACAAGTGGACAATTGTTACATGTCATGTTTTCTTTGTGCTAAAGACATTAATATTTATATTCATAGTCAAATATTTGTCAATGATTTTATATTTATTAATTTCAAAATTAATAGTGACGTTGAATATAGTTACTACATAGGGTCTTATATAAGATCACAATTCTTTTAGAAAACGCCAACCATACAAAATATATACAATTAAAAAAAGATAGTTCTTTTATATGATATTTATTATTTAACAAATTTATTATATATTATTATATTATTTACTAAATTAATTTTAAATTAATTTATCACTGTTCATGGTATCAATTGGCAAAATGGGTGCCGATTTTGTCATCAAAACATAAATATCTTATTAACAAATCCCATACCCATTGCATTGGACTTACAGGAGAAAATGGCGTGACCACGGATGGCCCTCCAGGTAAATGTGTCTGGTAGTTTGGTGAACTTTTATAAATTAAATATATAACTTCAACCCTTAGAATAGATATCTCTTCAAGTATGTGTAATGTTTGGCATTTTTTTTAGTTTAAGAATATTTTAAAATTAATTTTTGGGAGTGTTTTATTTTTATTTAAACTCCTTCCTAATTATCCTCCACATTTGCCGTTTTTTTTTCTTTCCTCCTTCCTATACCCTAACGTGAAACCGTTGCTGCCTCATCGCTATTTTTCCTCCCTCTGGTTATCGCCTTCGTGAGCGGCGCCGTCGGCCTCCTCGTCTCCCTCTCCCTGCGTCGCCGCTTCTTCTCTCTCTGCGAGTGTCTCTGCCGAGCGCCCCCATCGCCGACGTCATTGCCGATGCCCGCCTCCTCACCGCCCACGCGCGCGCGTTTGCCTCGCACCGCCCCCGGTCAACGCCCTCGCGCGGCGCCGCCTCGCCGTCGGCCGGCCGCCCACGCGGCCAGCACCGTCGCCGCCACGCGGCCGCCCCCGCCCTCGCGCGGCCAGCCAGCTGCCGCCGCCCACACGGCCTCCCGCCCTCAGCGCCGCCGTGCACCCGCCTTGCTCCCGCCGCGCGCCGCCCCCCTATCAGCCGCCGTAAGCCTTTCTCTCTCCTATCCTATCACCCTCACTCTTCTATCTATTGTTTATACTTGATATTATTCTCTTCAAATATTTTTTTTCTAATTTTTCCCTTAATCCAACAGATTATTTTTCTTGTGTATACTCTTTTTCCTGCAGCCTAAGTGGTGAGAATTAACCATTTTTGACCGGTTCAAGCGGTGCATTGCGTTGTCAACATTCGATATCTTTTTCGGTTGGCAAATTCCGATTTCTCCAGCACCGTTTCCGGTAGGCACCCTTGACGTGTCTATTATCATTTAAAATTCATATTTAATCCTCCATGACTTGTAGTGATTACTATTGATTTAATTAGTCAGGTTGGCACTGTATGTTGTGGTTAGATTGGTTAGCGATATTAGTTCTTTCGCATGTAATGGAGGTCGTATTAGGGTTATTTTAGGTTGTTTATAGCATGTTAATCATCATGTTCCTGCTTGATTATAGTCCATTTTTGATAACCTACATCTAGGTAGTCCTTGGTTATTCTTTCGAGTTAATATCATTGTATATATAAGGTGATAGGTAACTAAACTAGATATTGTTTAGCTAGCCTAATTAAATACTTTATTTCAGCCATGCTTATGACTTTAAACCAAAAGATATGGTCTGATTGGGTCTGTTCATATCATGTTTTGATTGAGAGTCTGTGGTGGTATCATACTAGCTCATATGTATTATTGTCATTTTATGGTTCTAGCATCATGAACATATTGTTTAGGTGTAGTTGGTCATGGTATTGATGGTATATTTGTCATAGCATGATATGGTGTATGTCATTTATCTTATAAATGTGATCATGGCATGGCATGATTGAGGTGAATGCATGATGCATTGAAATTCTAATGGAAGCAGCTACACCAGACTAGTTAGTCGTGACCCGAGGGCAGCGGAGGTTAGAACAGTCCGGTGCATCCTTCGATCCCGGATACCGCGGTTTGTCCCTGTGCCACCACTGCCTAGGTGCACTATGGGATTTCGTTTAGCTATATGGTACTGCTATATATGATAGATCTGGTGGCAGCTGGTTGAGGTGGCAAGACGACGCATTCCTTGCTAATAAGAAAAAGGTGTGGTCCTTTATTAAAGGATAGGTGCATTATTGCATGGTATTGTACAGGTGGTCTAGTGATGTATTTTATTTTGTCAATTATCATATTGTGTTGCACGGTGTATGCATAGTTTGCCTCATTTATAGTGATATCATCATATGGAGCATATAGTAGGTGTCTATGCATATGTTCATACCATCTTTTTAGGTCATGTTATGGTGCATATAGGTGCTGGTCGGTGTGATTATAGGCTTTGGTTGGTGGTGTAAAACACATGGATTAAGTCATATATCTAATATATTGACTAGCCTATATTTACATATAATTGGTGTAGGTCTGGGTACCTATTTAATTAACATCCAGGGCCTTCTGGCTATCCGATTTGGCGGATGATGGGGTGTCTACTTAGTCATCGTACTCATCCCAATCCTCTTATCAATTTTTCAGGTAATCAGGTTTAGCGCAGCGGAAGCATGGTGGATCGTTTCTCGAGAAGACAATTAGATGATCTTTATGTCATAGATTGGTATATGTTTTATTTGATTGTATTATTAGCATGATATATTAGAAGGAATCTTGGGAATTGTGATATTAGTCTCTTTTGTTCCAAATCGATATAAATTTTGGGGTTATTTCCCCAGTTACGTCGTCGGATTATGTTCCGCTATGCAGGATTAAATCCGGGACGTGACAGCTTGGTATCAGAGCATTAACTCGGCCTTAAGGTCTATTTTTGACTAGCCCGAGTTTATAGTATCGGTTTGGATTAGATGGAATTGATGTTTGGAAGAAAATGATCTTGGGCAGACAGGATAATTTAGGGTGTCTATTAGATTGAATGACATAGAAGTTTGATGTTGGATTATTAGAGGTTTACATTGGATAAATACTGATATCATTTTATGATGATTTAATTTTCAGATTTATTGGATCTGGGAGTTTGGATTTATGTTTACAGGATAAGATTATCAAATTTGATTTGTTGGATTTTAATATTAGAGAGTGATCGAGTCATTAGAGGTTTAGATTGAATAATTAATTTGTGATGACCAATTTTCAAGTTTGTTCGATATTATGGTTTGGCTTGATGAAAAATTGCTTCTTATCAATCGTAAGGCAAGATTCTTGGGTTATATATATCAGATTATCAAGTGCTTGATATATGATGCTCGATCACTATTAGGTTGGTCTATACTTTAAATTTGAACTTTCAGATTTAACATGATTAGTATTTTGGATGGATGGTGAATTAAATGGTTAGAATCATGATTATATCACATGATTAATGATAGATTGGTGAATCTTTAAATTGATTTAATTTAATGGTCTATGTGAGATGATATGTGATTTTGGTATTGAATTTATCTAGGTGTGAGGTGAAATAGTGATTGATGTATTACTAGCAGTATATGGTTTCAATGGAAAAGAAATGAGACATAGGAATGAGATTATCAATTTGAAATTTTAAAGTAAGATTAAGAGAATTTTATCATGCTTTGAATAAGTGGTATTTTTGTGCAATCAAGTATGAAGTATAGATCGGGTAAGCATAAGGATGTGATATTCCGGTACTAGTATCAGTTTGAGAATTAAAAGGTAGTTTGAGTATGATTATAGTAAGAGTTGGTTCGGTGCTATCTATTGCTTAAACTCCTCAATCATGATCTTTCATCTTTATGCTCAAAATTTTGAACTCCTTATTCTGCTATATCTTATTTGATCAATCTAGCCAAATCTTGACTCTATATCATCTTAATTATATGTTGTGACCATTCATAGGTTGATTTTATGTGGAGTTTGGACCTTGGTCTATTGGAGGTGACCTTTTAAATTAGATAGAGATAACATGATGATGGGATATATCTTGCTAATTGTTTGGGAGCAGTTAGAATATGAATATAAACTTATTTTAAGGAAGAAATGAGAATGAATCGTGAGAGTGGTAGATATAGAGATAGATTTGTAGAAGAGGAGATTTGAGAACTCTTTAAGAGTGAGAATCTTTTGCTGATTATATATGATTACAAATAGATATTGTTCTTATGATGAAGGTTAGAGATAATTTATTTATCCTTGATTATGATGATATACTTGATTATTGAATCATTATGGGTTAAGTGATGTTAATATTGTTAAAAGTAGTAACTCATTAGAATTACTTTGGAAGTTAGAGTTTTGGTCATCTTGAGAACTTATATAATATAGATTGTATGAGGTGATTATATTTGGGATCATATGTGTATGAATTATATAGAGGTTAAGAATAATTACATTACTTGGATAAGTGGATAACATAAATCTTGAGTTATACTTCATCTTATGGCATCATTATTTTGTGAAGCTTTAGCTATGAGATTAAATGGGAACATGACATTAATATTAAATTGTGTTGAATTGAATGAAATTGTTATAGCTTTGTATGAGAGAGATGAGAAGATATCAAATTTAGAGAATGAATTACCAATATGAATTTTGGAATAGATTTATGAGATCATAGGCATGAGCATAGCATTGATAATCTTTTGATATTGAGGATGAGATTTATAGAAGATCAGATATAAACTTTAGAGCATAGGCGATTATCTAGATAGAGTTGTAATTAGTTTAAGATTATGGCAATATGTTTTAGAGCATGATCATATTATCTAGATCATCATCTATTATCTATCAACCTTGAACTCACGAGTTATTTCTATCTACCAAGATCCGATTTGGGCTTATCTAATCTGAGAATTCATTCTCTCTTCAAATCTTGATTTACAAACTTAGCTAGAAGTATATTTTTGCCTACTTAGATTTAGACTTGAGTAGATGGTGATAGATTGATTGTCATATTGTGATTAAATGTAGTAGATGAATTAGTTAGACCGCTATTTATTAGAAATGATCTCTAGATAAAAGATTGTAAGAGGAATAGCTAAGGAAATTTCTTCCATATTGTGGATTATATGATTGATACCAATAATATGATGATATAGCTTCAGACTTAGTGAACTCAATCATTTTAGTGATGATGATGAGACATATCAATCTTTAGATAAGATATTGGTTGGATAAATTAAATTGATATTGGATCATAATTAGATTATTAGTTAGATAACTAGATTGTGGCGTTGAGAGCACCATGGATGTATGCTATGTTGTTAAAAATTTTCAGATTGAATATATTTGAAATTTTAGATAGATGATGATCAATGTTATCAATCTTAGACAAGGTTATTAATTTGAGCAATGTAGGGTATGTTGGATTATTGAAAACTTTTGTGAAGAATACTTGATCCATATCATATTGATCTACAAAATTTTTAGATTTGGTATATTAATATTGGATTAATGGTCATCGCAATTAAGACTACAAGGTTATGTGACTCGATGATATAGATATATATAGATATTTTAGATTGATAGATATGTGGATAGAGAGTTTGGTCAACATATATCAAGATTTAGTAGCAAGGTAGAATTTTGAAATGATTTTTGATAGATATGAGAATAATTAGATCATTTCATCTGGTCTACGTGAGAATAATGAACATGAGTGATATGTGTGATTTGGGAGAATGCCTATAGATATGAGACGGCAGCATTTCCTTTTGTTCGGTAAGCCTTGACTAGAAATTTCAGGGTCGAAATTTATTTTAAGGAGGGTAGATTGCAACGTTTGGCATTTTTTTAGTTTAAGAATATTTTAAAATTAATTTTTGGGAGTGTTTTATTTTTATTTAAACTCCTTCCTAATTATCCTCCACATTTGCCATTTTTTTTCTTTCCTCTTTCCTATACCCTAATGCGAAACCGTCGCTGCCTCATCGCTATTTTTTCCACCCTCTGGTTATCGCCTTCGCGAGCGGCGCCGTCGGCCTCCTCGTCTCCCTCTCCCTGCGTCGCCGCTTCTTCTCTCTCTGCGAGCATCTCCGCCGAGCGCCCCCATCGCCGACGTCATTGCCGACATCATTGCCGACGTCCGCCTCCTCACCGCGCGCGCGCGCGCGTTTGCCTCGTGCTGCCCCCGGTCAACGCCCTCGCGCGGCGCCGCCTCGCCGTCAACCACCGCCCACGCTGCCAGCACCGTCGCCGCCACACGGCCGCCCTGCCCTCGCGCGGCCAGCCAGCCGCCGCCGCCCACGCGGCCTCCCGCCCTCAGCGCCGCCGTGCGCCCGCCTTGCACCCACCGTGCGCCGCCCCCCTATCAGCCGCCGTAAGCCTTTCTCTCTCCTATCCTATCACCCTCACTCTTCTATCTATTGTTTATACTTGATATTATTCTCTTCAAATATTTTTTTTTAATTTTTCCCTTAATCAAACAAATTATTTTTCTTGTGTATACTCTTTTTCCTGCAGCCTAAGTGGTGAGAATTAACCATTTTCGACCGGTTCAAGCGGTGCATTGCGTTGTCAACGTTCGATATCTTTTTCGGTTGGCAAATTCCGATTTCTCCAGCACCGTTTCCGGTAGGCACCCTTGACGTGTCTATTATCATTTAAAATTCGTATTTAATCCTCCATGGCTTGTAGTGATTACTATTGATTTGATTAGTCAGGTTGGCACTGTATGTTGTGGTTAGATTGGTTAGCGATATTAGTTCTTTCGCATGTAATGGAGGTCGTATTAGGGTTATTTTAGGTTGTTTATAGCATGTTAATCATCATGTTCCTGCTTGATTATAGTCCATTTTTGATAACCTACATCTAGGTAGTCCTTGGTTATTCTTTCGAGTTAATATCATTGTATATATAAGGTGATAGGTAACTAAACTAGATATTGTTTAGCTAGCCTAATTAAATACTTGATTTCAGCCATGCTTATGACTTTAAACCAAAAGATATGGTCTGATTGGGTCTGTTCATATCATGTTTTGATTGAGAGTCTATGGTGGTATCATACTAGCTCATATGTATTATTGTCATTTTATGGTTCTAGCATCATGAACATATTGTTTAGGTGTAGTTGGTCATGGTATTTGCATTGATGGTATATTTGTCATAGCATGATATGGTGTATGTCATTTATCTTATAAATGTGATCATGGCATGGCATGATTGAGGTGAATGCATGATGCATTGAAATTCTAATGGAAACAGCTACACCAGACTAGTTAGTCATGACCCGAGGGCAGCGGAGGTTAGAACAGTCCGGTGCATCCTTCGATCCCGGATACCGCGGTTTGTCCCTGTGCCACCATTGCCTAGGTGCACTATGGGATTTCGTTTAGCTATATGGTACTGCTATATATGATAGATCTGGTGGCAGCTGGTTGAGGTGGCAAGACGACGCATTCCTTGCTAATAAGAAAAAGGTGTGGTCCTTTATTAGAGGATAGGTGCATTATTGCATGGTATTGTACAGGTGGTCTAGTGATGTATTTTATTTTGTCAATTATCATATTGTGTTGCACGGTGTATGCATAGTTTGCCTCATTTATAGTGATATCATCATATGGAGCATATAGTAGGTGTCTATGCATATGTTCATACCATCTTTTTAGGTCATGTTATGGTGCATATAGGTGCTGGTCGGTGTGATTATAGGCTTTGGTTGGTGGTGTAAAACACATGGATTAAGTCATATATCTAATATATTGACTAGTCATATGAGATCAGTCATTCTCATCATATGAAAAGATATCATATACACTAGTCTTACCAGATCCTTGATGTCCCGTCTCGAGAATCCTATGACTAAGAACATTTAAAGTACATGCTTCTAGTTGATTGATCTCATTATCATGATCCCATCATGATTAAATTATCATTGCATGCAACATAGGACTTCATTACGATAGATGCATCCAAATAATTTAAATAATGAAGAAAATGCCAGTAATACTAAATAAGATATTATAAGAAATGTAAAATCATATCATATATGATTGGCTTGTAGGGCATACATTTCTATTAATCTCCCACTTGCTCTAAAGCCAATCACCCACATGTCTGATCTCCATCAGCCCAAGGTGACCCTCAAACTCTCTTTGAGTCAGGGCCTTAGTTAGTGGATCTGCAATGTTTATAGGTTAAGATACTCTATCTTTAATCATATCTCGTTGAGTTGCAGCCACTTTGATCAAGTAGTGTTGCCACAGAAGTGTTTAAACTTCTAATGAGACAAAGGCTCCACTACTAAAGTAATGATCCATCATTTTTACAAAATAATGGTACATTATAAAAGATTTTAAAGACAACTCCTTAATATTAGGTGAACTTCTTTATCTAGACTACTTCATATGCAGTCAACAACAATTATAATTTGTAGACCCCACAATGTCTGTAGCATGGAACTTTTCCAGCTCAATCATATGGAACTAGAAGCTTAAGTCTAACTCAAAACTTCCAATCCTATCCTTCATACTCGAAATGCATCACTGGTACTTCTCAAGTATTTAAGAATATACTTCTCAACTATCTAGTGACTCTCACTTGGATTGGCCTTATGATTACTCATAACACTAGTACTCATCACATCAGGCTATGTACATAGTGTACATGATAAACCCTATGACTATGTCATAAAAGACTATACTCATGTATTTGATCTCTCTTTTAAAGAGATAAACTCTATATCTCATAGGCAAGTCACCTATATAGGAGTTTCCATGTCAAACACTTTGAATATGGTGTCTATGTACAATAAATGGGTTAAGCCAAGCATCCCTTTTAGATCTATCTCCATAGACCTAAATCCTTAGGAAGCTTCTCCCATAATATTTATGAAGGATTTATTTTATAGATAGGCTTCACGGATGATAACATACCAACATCATTTATAATGAGTAGTATGCCATCTATATAAAATGTCTAGAATACAACAGCACTCCTACTAGCCTTTTTTATAGACACATTGTTCTTCTTCCTTCCAAATGAAGTCATAATATTAAATATTATAAAATCTTATATTCCAATGTTGAGAATTTTATTTTATTTAACGAATGGACATTAACAACATCTACACTTTCTTTAGATGCTTTAGGGCTCACATCCCTCAAGTTGTATCATATACAATAGAGGTTGTATCATATGCACCTCCCTTTAAATTTCACCTTTAGAGAAATATTGCCTTAACATCCTTATTGACATATCTCATAGTCAAATTGTCCACCAATAAAATCTAAATGAATTGAATTATGGCAATGGTTAAAAGATGTCATCATAGTCAACTCCTTAACTTAGATGATGTCTTTTCAATCATCATTGCCTTGAAGGTCTCACCTTCAAATTCACTCCTATCCATCCTTTCATTTTATTTTACACTTAATGGGTACTCTACCCTAGGTGGATCTTCCAAGTTCCAAACTTGGCTAAAATAGATGGATATTATTATAGATTTTATTGTCTCCTCCCATTTTGGAATCAATGTCTCATATTGTCTTTCATAAGTCTTTGGATCAATATCCTTACTTTATTGTGCTTATCTTATTCTATCAAAGATATGTCTCACATATATACAAGGTTGAATTACTACAATTTAAGACCTATGATGTGTGTTATTATTAATCAGTACCTTAATAGAAGTGTCTTTAGGTTGTGGGTTTGAATCACTTTCTAGAAATTCCTTGCCCCCATTGTTTTTCTCAAGGAGGAACTCTTCCTCTAAGAATATATTAAGCTGAGCAACACACCCTTTATCTCCTAAAGTGGTATATTTAAATATTCTTAAGTTTCCTTAGGATATCCGGATATCCCACAAGTCTACACTTTTGTTTTATATTCTAATTATGATGGGTTATACATCTTCATCATGGTCGGACATTCCGAAATCCAAACAAGCTTAAGATCAAGCATTAACCCCATTTTTCATATCATATATGGAATAATTAGAATAATTTTAGAAGGTACTAATATAAAGTGGTTATATTGAGTGCTTATCCCTAAATAGACAAGGAATATTTTGCAAAGGTTGTCATTACTTGTGTCATGCAACACATAACACAATCACCCTTCTTTATGCTACTCAAGTAAGCTAAGGGTTATAGGGAGATGACCATTAAGACAAAGTTATATTATCCTTCAAATGATGTATGAATCTAGTACTTGAGTATTTCACTTCTTGATTTAATCAAAGAGCTCCAATACTCTTTCCATTTATTCATTACTTTATTTTAACCTTTAACAATTCCTCAAAGCCTTGTATTTGTACTTCACAAGCACACATATCTATGCCTAGAGAAATCATTTATTAAAGATAAAGTAAGAATATCCATATTTAGCCTTAATAGACACAGACCAACACACATCCAAATGTACTTGTTCTAATAACTCCTTGGTCCACCCTTCATTTTCAGTAAATAGAGAGTTAGTCATTTTTCATTGAGATAAGACTCATATTTGGTTAATGATTCAAAATCATTTGCCTTCATGTTTCCATCCATGTGGAACTCCTTAAGTCTTTTCTCATTGATATGACCATGTCTATATTATGTTTAAAAAATAGATTTATCTATACCAACCCACTTCCTCCTAAGAGGAGCATTCACACATACCATGAGAGCTTCCATATCATATATGAGTAAACTATTTACTATGCTCCCATTGTCTAACATTTTGCCATTCATAATTTGAGAACAATTATCATTTCTAGAACTCCAAATAAATTAATATTTATTTAAGTAGGAAATATCGATAATGTTTATATAGAAGGATAAAACAACAATCTTCAAGATGTTCTCCCAAAGGCTATTTAAAGATTTATACTTCCCACTATCAATGACACAACTCTTGCATCATTTGTGTATATAGGTTAATCTTTATACATCAAGCCTTCATTTATTTGTCATTATCAGCAACTTTTGCTGATATAAGATGCATATCCAGAATCTCATACTAAGAGATGCATATATAACATCTTATAGAAGATATGTATATCTAATATCTCATACAAAATATACACATCTAGTATCTAATACCATAAGACATGTTTAGTAACTTATACTATGATATACACAAATCGTATCTTATACTTAATGTGTATATGTCTATGACAAGTAAGTCAATGACTGAGATGCTAGAAGCTTCTCAAGCTCCTCCTTTGCAATATATATTCAATATACTTAGCATCATTTTCACCAATCATCATCATGATAGTAGAAGAGCAAACCTATGTCTTATTTGGGCTTAATATTCTTAACCAACTTCTTGACTTTTAACTATGCCTTCATTTTCTCATCTAATAATCTCACTTCTTTTCATTGGTCTTACCAACAAGAATTATTGAAGATGTATTGCTATTTTAATCTTTCCTTAAATTTGCTCATCACCATGAGCGATGATAGATCTCATATCCATCTATCCATATTGCCTCTAGACTTCATATAGAGACTAACATTTAGCGTAAGGCAAACGATACATCTTTTTAATAAAATGAAAATCTCATCTTCTCTTACTACATTAGATGATTAGTAGGCACCCACTTCCCAAGTAGGTTAGTTACATGGTCAACCATGAGAACTCTTCTCATGATTCTAAACCAGTCAAGAAAGTTGATATAAATGAGCCTAATGGCTTCAAGTATGCAAGATAACTGGTGGTTAAGAATCTAATTCTATAACGGAGATATGATTCTATTTGAAAATATTATAGACATTTAAATTAAATTAAGATAAGGTCTTTTATCCTAATTTATGCTCCCACTAATTTTGGCAAATTTGCATAACCCTCATTATGCAAAAATGGGATAATATGATGATATCTTAGTGGGGACTAAGCTCCTATTAACCTTATGGTGATGACCTTGTGGAAAACACAACAAGTCATCCCATACTTAATAGGCAGGCAACTTTTACTAGTTGCAACTCTTGCAACTCTTAGTCATTTAGCCCCTAAAGTCATGACCTTGTGAAAAACACAACAAGTCATGTACTCTAGTTAGGATGAATCTACTTATTATGTTATAGGTAACAATTCTCAACACAGCCCTTGTAGGAAACACAATAAGGCCATACCATTGGTCTACCCCAAGATTCGACTTTATGCTTGGCCACGATCACCAATCTCTTTCTGAGTGAGCCTTGTGGGAAACACAACAAACTCACCCAATCTATGAATGGCTCATCAATACCATAACAACGGAAGGCTATGAGGGTCATTCTTAATGTCCCACTCTTATCAACCTAATTTAAAGGAGGAAGGGTTTTTATTTTAGTCTCATCATAGTATGTGCTACATATATATATGTATACCTTTAAATATTATATATTTAAGGTATCTAGCACATACACAAACATAACAAATAAGCAAAATTTAAATATATGATCATGGACTTTCATCACATTAATGCATGATCAGAGCCAGATCGGTATGCAATAAAGGATTCAACATCCTATCCCGGTGTTGAAATGTCATCATGCCTTAAAGAACTTTTCTCCTTGCATCCCGCTCTCTCCTCCACCTCAATCAGTCTTCTTCTTATTACAAGAACATTAAGGGTATACAGACCCATAAATGTACATTAATCAAATAAGAAACTTTGATCTTAATCAAAGGGAGTACATTTTAGAGGGAGGTAGAATATACAAATAGAATTGATAAGAGAGAAGATTATGCATGAAGGCCCTTAAATACATGCCAACATCAAATAAACATCATCACATGACACACATTCTAAGTCCATGATCATCCAAGCATTCACATATACATACCATCACATGAACATAGTGTGAACACATGGTAATAATATGATATAGCTATTATATCAGAAAATATACATCATATGTTTTGAAATTCTCAATTTCATGCTTGTCTAATTATTCACAAAGTAAATAAAATGAAATAACCATATAAACAACTTTATATGATGTATGCAAGCAATTCCAAACAATTTGGACGATACATGTGTTCCCAAAACTGTACAAAATACCAAATCAATGTCAAAATCATCATTCTAAAAAATCATATTTTAAAAAATTAATTTAGACATTAATTTCACAAGTTAAGTCATTAAAAACAATTTTAAAAACTTAAATATGAATAAATCTATGACAATAGAGCTCAAAACCACATAAAAGATCATCAAACACTTTGATAATTCATTATATCATATTACAGAATTTTTTAAAATTTTCTACAATTTTTTTGGCATTTTTTGTAATTTTTTGATTTAAAATAATTTTAAATCAAACAAAATAGGCCAGGCACATTGCGTCGCCCTACCCATGTAGCTGGTGTGCCAGTTGTGACCATGGGCGCTAGCACAAGCGCCGTCCCACGCGCCGCGGGTGCATGGGCTTACGAGCCGCCACGTGTTAGTGACAATTCAAATTTTTTTATATGAACGAGCATGTGGTGCGCCAACCGCACACAACGTCCATGGTCAAACCACGTTCAAAGTGTGTTTACCGGCGCTGATAGATCCTGTTATCGGGTCCCGACCGTCGTCTTCCCCACCCGATAAGCAACATGAACAGTAACCGCAGAAGAGGACTTTTAAGACCTTCTAAAATCTAAACTTTCCAGCTTTTAAAAAATCTTTACAAATAGTAGATTGATTCTAAATCGAATGAGGAATCCAAAAATGCCACTTTCTTTCCATGAAAAAATCACAATCAACGGAAAAATAGGAAGGAAGTGTCGCCGACCCTAGAACTTTTCCTCACCAGAAAAATGCTAAATCATCCTCTGACAGTGCCGTTCGAAGTCAAAGAATGATGGAAACTCTTGGTAATCACATTACCTATCTTCTAAGTCATATATTAGACATCAAATGTCTCCATGGAAGAAGATCTCATGAAATCTTCAAATCGAGCCGATGAATTTTGTAAAACGAAATCACCATCATTGGAAAGCACTTTGTCACGAGATTCATCTAGAAGCAACCAATCTTCAAAATGTATTCCATATGATTTATGGTTGCTCCATCAAAATGAATGTTTGTATAGATTCGGGAAAACATGAAATATATGAAATGACATCAAAATGAGGTCAGATTCAAATGAGACTTCAACTTGGCACGGATACCACTGTTAGGAATCAGTCCAATCAGATTGGCACAGTGGAAAAAAACTTTGATTCCTCATATATCAATGCCTAGGTCTCTATTGGAACTAAACGACGTCGCCAAAATTGGTATTCGAAATGATTTCAAACATGTACATTTATGGGATTCAAACAATTCCTATAGAAGGAGAAGATAAAGCATTCTCACACTCTTCAAGCCGTTCAAGTGTGCAGCATCTAGTCATATCTGTCGACTCTGAAAATTCGACGGGGTCCTCTCCTTTTCAGGGAAGTCCGTGAATCCAGATCGTCACCTCAAGAGGGGATGAGAAAAGAAAGGAATAAAACTCGGAAAGCAACTCTCACCTCGGTCCCACACTCACATTGATCCCCGAACTTTCATCCCTTGGCGTCACTCGATCACCAAAGAGACAGTTCGGGTCATGTGGGAGGAGGGTGAGAAGAAATAAACGTGGTCGCCAGGAACCGTGGGTTCCGATTTATAGAATTAAAATGACCGTGTGTACCTTAGCGTGAAGAGTGTGGGTTAAAGCTTCTCCTTCTTCGGCCGGCCGATGAAGAAGAGTCCTCAACACGGTGGGTGCTTGATATTCTATGCAACTAGACAAATAAACAAGTGAAAGAGACTATTAGAACTAAACAAGGTGGAGTATATGTAAAGAGAATAACATAAAACACACAACTGACTTGAAACTTACCAGGAGACTTGAAGAGATTCGTCTTGCCGAATCTGGTCGTTAAGCGTGTCTATATCTACACCTTGATGCCACCTTTTCAGTCCATCACCATTTCGCTTCACTACATTCCACTACGATCCATCTCGCTTCGCTACGCTTTCTCTACGTTTCACTTCGCTCCGCTACATGCCATTCCCTTGCAAAGCCGACATCAAGGCGAGGCAAGCTGTAGACACGCCAAATTGGCTTGATTCGGAGCCCTAGACTCTTATTCCATAGGCGATATCTTTTATCTGACCGTTATCTGATCTGGATTACCTCGTGGAGTTGAGCTAAGGACATGGGTGAAGCCCCTCGCAAGTTGAGAATGGACCGATGATTTCCGGAATATTGCCGTAACCTTCAAGCGAGAGCCGCGCGTGAACCATAAAAACACGAAGCCTGCTCGATGACCGACCTCGAATGGTCCATAATTGAAGGTCTCGGAAGTCCCGCACATGTTCCGTAAACATTCAGTGTTTCCGAGGGGTCATTTCGGTAGGCGTCGGTCAATTATGGCTTTCGTTACGGCTTTTTCGATCTATACTGACACGGCTATCCCGGACCACACGTTAGGCCTTTCCGGTCATCACTGGGTCTTTTCGGGTCATCCGGGTCGATTCTAGCCGTATATTTTATCAACCGGGGCCATACATCCGGTTCGGTCAATTTTAGGGTTTTGCGGCTTTTAAGGCTTTCGATTCACGTTTACCGGGTTAATCTCAGATTTTTCGATGACTTTGGGTTGTCCGGTCGTACCGGACTTTATCGGTCATCATTTTAAGTCATCCCGAGTTGACCCGAGATTTCTCGATCGGAACCGTGCTCTTTCGGATCTTCGCCCCGGGTTTCGGCTTTCCGCGAGAGGGTAAACCGGTAGAAAGCCCCGTGCAAACATCTCGGGAGTCATGCCGGCTGGTTTATCAACTTGAAAAGGTGTGGTTGAAGGCTCTCTTTCCAACGCGACAAACGGGAGCCGAATCGGACATCCTGTTTGCAAGATACGGCTCGCGGAACACGCGCACAGGAGAGAGAGTGTACTGCGTCCCCGCTCCCTTTGAAAGAGGAGGGCGCGCCCTACGTGCCCTCAAACTGGGGGCGCGCCCTGCGCGCCCCCGGTTCCTTTGAAAGGCGGGGGCGCGGTCAGTTTCTTTAAATTGGAAATTGCCCCGATTAGCACCTTCTGAACCGGATTTTTGGAAGGTTTCCGCGGAAGATTTTCGATTATTTGTACCGTGCCCCCGGTTCGGGGGCGCGTTACGTATGTCAAGTCGATTTTTAGCAATTTCCGGAAGATTCCGTCGATTTTTAGCAGTGAGACGCGTAACGCGCCCCCACTCTCTTTGAAACAGGGTGGCGCGCAGACCGCGCCCCCGAACTGGGGGCGCGCCCTGCGCGCCCTCGTCTCCTTTGAAACGCGGGGGCGTGGTACGTCCAGTTTCCAAATTTTGCACCGGCTCCCTTCCCCTATAAATTAAGGGCTATTCTCAATGACCCAAGGTTAATCCCCAGTGCCTAGCTCATCCAGAGGTCATCCAAGCTCTTCTCCAAAGCCGTCCCGACGTCCAAAGGCGTTCCGAAGTCAAGAAATCGATCCCGAGGTGAAGGAGAAGGCTCGATCCGGGCGTTCTACATCAACCATATTCATCAACTTCTGCAGAAAATTTTAGGCATCTGCTGCAAAAGTCTTCAACATAGAAGTCGATCCTTTCTTCGTCCTCTTTCATCTCCAACCGACGGAACTCAATTCTGACTTGCCGTTTGTTCGTGGCGATTGCTACACCAAGGGCGCGCATCCAGGTTCTGTTTCCTAGATCTACCCACTTTCATAATTTTTACTTACTTTTACAGGAGGATTTCGGAGAAGTCATCAACATAGAAACCCTTCCTCTCTGAGTCCTCTGTCTACTCCAACAAACGGCACTCAATTCTGACATTGGGGTCGTCCGTAGCATCTTCTGCACCAAATTCGCGCCAGAAGGGTGCAAAGGCTACCCAAACCGGCCTTCTTCAACCAACTCGGCTTCAACTCAAGCCGATCCATTCCATAAGCTTTCTCAACTCCCTTAACTCAGTTCATTTACTGTTTTAAATCATATTTTAGTTTATTTACATCATTTTTACCTAATCAAAAATAAAAAAAGGGGTTAGGACTCGCCCCAATCCGGTGAGTTCGATTCCAATTGCTTCTTTTTCATATTCTCTCTACAGTTTCTACACTTCCCGTAGTTCTAATCAGTTTCTTTCACTTGGTTTATTGTTCTAGTTGCACAGGTTGATCAAGCTAGCATCGTTTGTGGACTCTTCTTCATCGGCCGGCAGAAGAAGAAGAAGGTTGAACTCACATCCCTTTCTCCCACGCTAAGGTACACACGGTCAACTTCTTAATTTACATCTCATAAAGCGGAGCCCGCGGCTCCTGGCGACCACCTTTTTATTCATGTTCTAAATTCATCTCCTCCTCACTCTCCTCCCACATGACCCGAACCATCTCTGGTGCTCGAGCGACGCCGTGAGATGAAAGTTCGGGGATCAATGTGAGTGTGGGACCGAGGTGAGGAGTCTTTACCGCTTTCCGAGTGTTTTCCGATTCACTCCCTTTCCCCTTTTTTCTATCTTTCACCTTTTCTTGAGGTGCCGATCCGGAACCCGTTTTCGGAGTCGACAGGCCTTTGAGTCCAAACGATGCCTCGGCTCTTCAAAGTGTTCATCCATTTGGTTGAGTTTGTCCATGAATGCTTGAGTGAGGTTGGGTTCCTGAGCCACCGGTGCAAGGTATTTAGATGAATGGGTAGGAAGTGGTGGCTTCAAAGTAGGAACTGGCATAGAATTATATGAATACCCCACAATGGGGTGAGTAGAGGCACGACAGGGTTGCCTAAAAGAGGAGATGATGAGGGGCCTGACTGTCGATTGGGGTGGTGAGGGGGCTTGATTTCCCTCGACTGGATCTTCATTGGTGGGCATCTTTCCCTTTGTTAAAGATTGCACAAGTGAAAAGTATTCAGGATCTAGATGGAGGGATAGACCCTGGAGGATTTGTTCTACACTAAGTGATGCATGTGGATGAGTAGGATTTTGAACTTCAGCTTCTCTAACGGCATTGACATGGCCCTCTGGTTGGACCATGGGTTTCTGTAGCATGTAGTGACCCGTCTTGTAGTAGTCCAGCATCCCGACGTGTCTTTCGAACCTTAGCATCATGGGCATCCCTGTCAATCTTTCTTCAAAGATGGTTAAAAAAGGAAGGGCAAGTCAAGCACACAAATAAAGATTTTTTTGTTATGTTTTGTTTTGTTTGATTTTTTTTGTTTCAATTTGGTTGTTTGGAAAACAAGTTGAACACAAAATTAAAGAGGTTTTTGTTTTGTTTTTTTAGGTGTTTTGAAAGAAGAATTTTTTGGTTGTTTTCAATTGTTGTGAGCAAGCAAGTTAAGCAAACAAGTTATTAAAATGACTACTCGACAATTTTTGGGTTGAAACCTTAGATTAGATAGATTGTTAACAATTGTTCACTCAAGTGGGTATGGTTCCTATTGCTTCAATCTTCAAGACCTAAGGTTATCACTCAATCACCACGAGTAGGTACTTGGGTTCTTTGGGTTTTGGGAAAGTGGTACAACCGGCCCAATCGTGCAGAGAGGAATACTCCATGGATGGGGACTTACGGAGGTCTTGATGGAAACCACCAAATCAACTAGGAAGGAATATCCCAGAAGAGAGGTAAGAATCCACCAAGAAGGTGTTTGGAGGGTGAGGGTGTGTTGGGAGAGAGAGCCCCCGCCTCGAATGCCCTACGGATCAGAGCTTGTCCGATACCCAATGCAAAAGCTAAAGCAAAAATAAAAATGGAGGGTAGGAGGAGAAGAAGCAATCAATGTGCAAAAACATGAAATGAAATGAAGTAAACAGAGCATGCGATATGCAAATGAGACAAGAAATCAAGCAACAAAACAAATAGTCTAGTGACTAGAACTGAATTAAAATGAAACTAGTTGCACAAACAAATCAAGCTAGCATAGTTAAAGACATTGGTTGTCCCACCGTGGTCGCCAAAAAGCTGTCGACTCCGAAAAGGGGTTCCGGATCGGCACCTCAAGAGAAGGTGAAAGATGGAATGGGGGAAGGGGGGAGTGAGTTGAAAACACTCAGAAAGTGGTAAAATGTCCTCACCTCGGTCCCACACTCACATTGAACCCTGAACTTTCATCTCATGGCGTCGCTCGAGCACCAGAGATGGTTCGGGTCATGTGGGAGGAGAGTGAGGAGGAGATGAAATTAAAACATGAAAGATGTGGTCTCCAGGAGCCGCGGGCTCCGCTTTATAGAATAAAAACATGAGATGAGTTGATTTCACCGTGTACCTTAGCGTGGGAGAAAGGGATGTGAGTTCAACCTTCTTCTTCTTCGGCCGGCCGATGAAGAAGAGTCCAACCAGTGCTAGCTTGATGTATTTGTGCAACTAGAAGACAATAAGACAAGAAAACAAGTGAAGAAGGATTAGAACTGAGTGAAGTGTAGTAACTTGTAAAAACAATAACATAAATGACAACTGGAAACAAACTCACCGGATTCGGGGTTAGCCCTAACCCCTTTTCATTTGGTTTTTTGTGATATATGAAATGATTCAAAAATGAATAAAAATGATGCTTAAACATGAACTAAATGATATGAATGAAGAGTTAGAAAAGAGAATATGAATGGTTAAAGATAACACAACCCAGGTAAAGTGGCAACTGGGTTGGACAAATTCATTGTAAACTGCGCGACTCTTATGCAGAGACCATAACGAGCAGCACCAATGTCAGAATAAAGTGATGTTTATTTAAAAATAAAAAGGACTCACCGAGGGTGGTTTTATATGAAGACAAGTTTGCTTGAATCTTAAGATAAGTAATCTGAATTTACCTTATAAGCCGGATCTTGGACAGTGATGTTCTGGAAACTCCCATCACAATGTCGATGTAGGACATGCTATGGGCACCATAGATATATGAATTGAATAATTATTGTTTGAGATAAAATAAAACTTACCAGGGAATAATTTCTGTGAAGTATGTATAGGCTGAATCCACCATTAAATGTACTGAAATTGACTAAGAAGATGATGACTTGAAAGAGAAGACTTCAGATCTGTCTGTGCAGCGCTGGTGTTGAAGCCATAACAAGCCGAGGGAATGTCAGAATTGATTTCCGTTTGTTGGAGATGAAATATATCTTGGTGAATAACACTTCTTCTGAATAAAGTAAGGCCTGAAAATGACTATAAAGATCTGTAGAAGCCGATGATCAGCAGTGCAGCATGTCGGAGCATAGACTGGCTTCTTCTTCACTTTGGGATGATCTCCGGGCACTGGGACGAAGATAGAACGATTTGGGGAGATTGAGAAGAGCCTAGGGTGGCTGGAGGACGAAGAGAGGAGTTCTGGGGGATGGGGATTCCCTCTTAGGTCGTTCATATGAGTCTCCCTTTATAGGGGATGAGAACCAGGTCAAAAAAATAGCAAGTTTTGATACATCCGACCATAGGTTGGATTTCCTCCATTTAATGTTGCTGATTTTCATACTGAGGCATCTAGAAACTTACCTAAATGATTGAGAGAGATTGGAAATCGTGGATCACCTTTCCCATGTTCAAAATATGTCTCCGCTTGAAGAGGAAACAAATCTAGTCTAAAAATGGCAAGTCTTGATATACAAGACAACAAGTTGAATTGCCATCATTAGATGATGCTAATTTCGACCATGAAGCTTCCATATACTATAAAAAGTGATATGGAGGAGGAAAAAGGAAGGTACGATCGTGAATTGGTCAGATATGTGCCCAATGGGCTGGGCTTGCATGCAATTGGGCTTGATCGGTGCTACGTGCGGATAGAACTGCGCATCTGATTTCCAAAGGGCGCTGCAGACAAATGGGAGATCAGAATTGAATGCCGTTTGTTGCAATGGAAAGATAACTCAGAGAAGAAGATTATTAATGTTGAATAATTTTTAATTATATGTCCATATAATCCTGTGAAAAATTTTCAAATATATGATATGCTGGGAAAAGTATAATCTGGCACACCAACAAGAGTCTCTTGTTCGGCAAACACGGATTTGATTAGAAATTAGAAAATCATCTTCATATTTCCAATAAGCACCTCGGCTCATCCAAAATGGTAGTTCATCATGATTTTGATGGTCTAAAAGAGATATTGCCAATGGAATAATGGTTTAAGCTCTAAATAAGGCCAAATTGGCGTGTCTACACTCGGCACCGGCCTTCCGCTGCGAACAGAAGAAAACATGTTAGAGCAAGGCAAGTATATGACGAGAATAGAAATGATGGTCAAGGCAGTGTTTACCTTAGTCTCCAACGTGCCACAAAGAGTGGCCACCTCTTGTTGAAGATCAACAATCTCCAGCCTCTGGCGTAACAATAGAGCCCGAGCCTCCTGAAATGTCACAGAGGGTAAGAAAGAGAAACAATGTTGAGTTGAATTGAAGAAAAAGAAGAAACATTTACCTGACCCTTAGGGACAAATAAGTGGCCGTACGCTGCCTCGTATCAGCGAAGGTAGTCTCGGTTGTCCTCTGCCCAGCCAATAACTACCTTGCCGCCTTCATACAACAGTGTGATCGAGGTGTGGTACCTCTCCACCCAGTCCTTGGGAAGGAGCAGGTGTCTAGGATGGGCCCCAACTAGAGAAGAGAGGGAGGAGGCTCCAACCAGTCCTGCTCCAGGCCAAGGGTGCGTGCCGAGAACCGAAGCCACAGCGACGCCAGCTCGTTGATGCATAGGAGGTGAAAACATGACCAACCTGAGCAATCTAGGGCTAGAGATGATCGTCGGTCATAAGATATGGCCGCGAACACACCTGCAAGAAGCAAAATCACGATTATCAATACACCAGAAGAATATTGATGCACAAATTGAAAACATACCGCAGTGTGTGGAAAGCGGAGCATCTATGCACGGATCGAAGCTAGCTGGCTCTGATGGCCCTCAGAAGGGAGGATGGGCTCCCAGTGAGCCATTAGAGGGAAGAGATCAGGGTAGGACTACTGTGCCCGGCCCAAGGGGAAGTAAAGAAAGCTCCAGACCTGTGAATCAAGCAACATAGAACAAAACATAGCAATACAAGTGTACAAAAAGGAAAAACTGCTAAAAGTCACCTGAAGAAAAGGAGAGAAGTCGGCAACCGAAACAGAGCCCGCCTCAGGCTGGAGGCCATAGAATAGATGGGTGAGCATCGCTTCCCCCACGTGTCTATGTCCACCTTTCTAGCCCAACAGAAGGTGCCTGAAGAAGAAGAGGAGGAAGCGATGCAAGTCTATGTCTGTCTTCAAGGAGCCAGGTAACCTGGTAAATGTCACCGCAGCCTGGCCAACGATGCGGCAAAAAATGCTGTCCTGGCTCTCGCCACGGACACGCTCGGCATCTACCAAGCCTACCATCTCACCAGCCTCTAGTCTAGAGATGGTGCGTAGGCCGTCCTTCGGGTTGAACTCAGGCTCATATGCAAAAAGGGCCCGGAACTCCCATGAATAATCAGAAGAAGTGGCACACACCACTGGCCTACCTTCTACATGAAGACCGGTGATGTGTGCAACATTAAGAGGGCACCATGTGCCCCAGGGGAATAGAAAAATGAAGGAGTTTGGGTCCTAGGACTCGTGGAGGACCTGCACCAGTGGTAAGTCCTCCTAAAATGGAGTCACCTGAAGGATGGGCCCAAACCCCATCTCCTTTAACTGTACCTTCTGGAAGTCCAGTAGGCCAAGGTAGGTGGCGTGCACCAAGTCCCATGAGATCCAGGATTTTATCTAGGCCTGCAAGAGATTCATTTCATTAGTTCACTCACTCTTATTATAAAAATGCAAAGGAACTAATCATTAAGTGCATGGTAAAAGAAAACGTACCTCACGAACTACCGAGAGCTTGAGCTCCTCGGAATCAGAGTCGTGATGGCGAACATGTCTCGACATCTTCACCAAAAAGAGAAGTTGACATCAAATATTGTTAGATAAGTTGTCTTCATTTAAAAAGACAAAAAAAAAATTCTGAATGAGCCCTCCCCCTCTTTGGAGAGGGAGGGCGCACCAAACGCGCCCCTGCCTTCTTCTTGGGGGCATGGTCAGCGCGCCCTCAGGTTGAGGGACCGCACACCCCTCACCAGCTTGATTCTTATTTTTGCGATAACTTGTTCAAATGAACTCGGAGTCACGTGAAACTTGAACCAAATCAAAGAGCATAACCTGATCTACATTTCTTATAACAGGGGCACTGACCTTTGAAGACGTCTCGGACCCCAAAATTGTGTTGGAGCTCTAGAGCTTCTAAGCGGGGAGAGATGGTGTGCATGTTGAAATGAAAGATTCTTATCCTCAAAGGGTATTTATAAAGCATAAAAATGTAAAAATAGAAGAAATTTAAAAATGTCACCCATGGTTCACAAAATTGAGCTAATCGCAACACAACTGAAAGAATTGCGATCCGATGTGCGGTTTGCTCGGAATAATTTTGTGAAGAAAAATTCTCTTTAAATTCCTATCAAAAATTTCTCTTTTCACATAACTTTGAATGTCTTAGATCCTAAATTAGCTAGGCATTCAGTTTTTTATCATCACTAGCTAACATTTTTCAGGTGATAGGAGAAAATTCTATGCATTTCTTAGTCAGAAATGGCTAAAAACGTATTTTTCACGGCCGAATTTGCTAAAAATGGCAACAATTTTAGAAGGTGCCGCGCTATTCAGAAAATCGAGCCGATCAAGAAGTCACCTAAAGAAAATTCATAAGACTCACGATTTACTCTGAAAAATTAGCTAAAGAAAAAAATAATTTAAAATTTATGAAAAATACATCATTTCATATTAAAAAACTTCCATGGAGTTGAAAAATAACAAGGCATATTCATCATAATTGTCAACATCTATTTTGTAATTTTTTGAATTAGAGTAAATTTTCATTGAATTTTCACTCAAAACTGCTATATAAAAATTCATTGCTTATTCAAAATAACCACAACATGTCTGAAAAGCTAAAGCAGATAATGAAGAATCTAAGGAAAGCAAAAGTCTCAACTCGGAGATGTAGCGGCACTTCCGACCAGGATCCTCCTCAATCAGAAGACCTGGGTGGCATACCCAACTTGTCTCCCACATGGCAACTACTGAAATCGCCTCCTCCTCGTCATCCGCAGAACCAAGCTACCTGCCTTTGATAAGTGGCAGGTGGGACAGCTAGGGTAGCACGTATCGAGGCAAGCCGATCTGAGAGTGACAATGGTGGGCATTGTACAACATGAAAGCTGAGCCGGTAACCAAGCGGAGATCCACGCCGGGCATGGAAGTCCTTCTGCATCAGGGCAGCAAAAGAGTGCAAGAAGCCGAAATGGTTCATGGAAGCAAAGTGAGCACGCCACTCTGGCCTCTTCTTCACTGCTGCACACATGTTAGCAACTCTCTCACCAAAGCCGAGTACAGTAGCATATGGGAACAAGGGGCTGCAGCGGAAGAGCTGCGACCTACTGGCCACCTCACCAGCTGGATCGAACTTGAAGTGGAGGTCGGTGTAGCAAGCCAGTAGAAGAGCACTATCGAAAGAAGGATGGCCCATGCAAGCTGCGGATAGCCAGCAGTACAAGAAGCCCAGAACCGAAGGCCCTAGTCGTGCGCTGCTCCAACTGCCGCTAATGCACGAGAGTTGATCAGGCTCTAGGAAGCCATCCTCCACAGGGAACAAGAACATGGCGGCAAGACAGGCCATGAAACCCTTTGCGCTATGCAGAATCCAATCCTCATCCAGACCTAGAGCAATTAAAAGAGAAACTGTCTAGGCCACCAACTTGGGAACGCTGATTCGCTTGCCAACCAACAAAGTGCTGATTTGCCGATCCTCGACGAAATCTTGCAGGAACTCCAGGCAAGAGAGGGGTCCAGAAGGGATGAACATACCTTCAGTTTCTCACTTTTTAGTCCGAGGAAGGCCAAGAAGGAGCTCCACCTCTTCAAGAAGAACCATACACTCGAAGCTGCTGAACATGAACGTATGAGTGTCGGGGTGCCACAACTCAACAAGAGCTCCCATCAAGCCGAAGTCAAGTGAGCAGCTTGAATATTGCTTGGCATGGATCAAGAGCCCGGTCAAGCCCCAGTCCCGAAGAATTGCTCTGACCGACAAACCAAGGACGTCAAGCAAGCCGGTAAGGCAAGGAGGAGAGCAATACCGGCGTGGTCCTGGAAAGTTTGGGTAATCCTACACCCAAACAGGAGGTAAGAGAGAATTCCTTAAGAAGAAGAAGGGGGAAATGGTTGAAAGCTAAAATGGCAGCAAGCTTACCAAATTGGTGCCGATTCTGGCCTTCAAATGACCCAGAATGCTTGAAATACCCCAAATCGAGCCAACACATTGTTTCATGAAAGGAGGAGCCATCCTAGGTGTTGGTAAGATGTTCTGGTCATCCTATGGGGTGTTTATATAGGGGAAATCGGCCCCGATTTGAACTAAATTGGGACCCGGTTCAATTAGGAAACTGGGACCGAACGTGCCCCCGTGGTGGAGGTGCGCAGCCCGCACCCCCGGTTTGGGGGCGCGTTCTATCAAATTCTTTGAAAAATCACCAAAAATTCCAAAAAAATTTAAAAAATTCAGAAAATTTTGGAAATTTTTGTTAAATCAATTTGTTCATGTTTTATCTTTATTGAGGTTAAGTGGACATCTTTGTTCATTTGGGGCTAACATTTTGATGAATGATAGGAATTTCTCACAGAAATGGAAGAATGGACATGGGAAACCCCTATATCTTGCTGGCTAACATATAAGTCATTAGTCATGTATTATTATACTATGTATTATTGTTGAAGACCGTGAATTCAGAGAAGACTTGACCCGAGATCCCCTTCATTAAAATCTACAATGGTCGGGTCATCTTTCATGCTCATGGATAAGCCAAAAGTTATGCTGTGAGGGACGATGGCTCCCGAATGATTATCATGACCTCATAGACAATCTATATCTTCAACTAATTGTTATACAAGTTTTGTTTTTGTTTGCTTGAGCTCAGTATGCATCATGTAGTATTAGTTGAATTGCATTTTTTGTTGTTATTGCATACATCATTCATGACCTTCTACTTCTGTCCGGATATTTTTGAACCCTACCGGGTCCCTTCTTCCCATCATGTACCCCAATTTCAATCTTTCTAATCCCACTGTGTTTATCACACTGTGTCTAGTAATCCCATCGTGTTCGGTAATCACCTTGTGCCTTCAAATCTTTTATTTCTATCCTCACTGTGGCCACTGCAGCTCTCCTTGCTAATCATCCCACCCTGGCAGTCAATTCATCCCACCAAGGGCCTCCTATTTGATCAGAACTTGCACCGTCATTATCTTCAGATCTGAGCTTCAACATTTACCTTTTGGAATTTGAGATCATTCCATTCCGAATTGAATCTTGCCTCTTGGAAGACTTAAATGAATCTAAGAGCCTGAATGTGCTCAGTTTGGAAGACTCAACGACCGACCTTAAATGGTCCATACTTAAAGGTCTCGGGAGTCCTGCATTGTTCCATACCATTCAGGGTTTATTGAGAAGTCATTTCAGTAGGCGTTGGTCTATAACGGCTTTTTGTTATGGCTTCTTGTTCCGTGTTGACACGGCTATCACGAACCACATGTTAGGCCTTTCCAGTTATCACTGGATCTTTTGGGGTCATCCGGGTCGATCCTAGCCGTATATTTCATCAATCGGGGCCATACGGCCATTTCGGTCAATTTTAGGGTTTCCCAACTTTTTCGAATTTTGGTTCACGTTTATCGGGTTAACTTTAGATTTTTCGATGATTTCAAGTTTCTTGACTGTACCAGACTTGTTCGATCATCAATTTAAGTCATCCCAAGTTGACATGAGATTCCTCGAACGAAACCGTGCCTTTTCAAATCTCCCCGCGGTTTTTGGCTTTCTGTGAGAGGGTAAATCGGTAGAAAGCCTAGTGAAAATGTCTCGGGAGTCATGCCGGCTGGTTTACTGACTAAGAAGTTACAATTTAATGCCCTCTTTCCAATGCAACAAACGAGAGCCAAATCGGATAACCCGTTTGCAAGTTAAGCCAACAGAACACACGTGTAGGAGAGACCGCCCCACTTGAAATGGGAGGGCGTGGTTACCGCACCCTCACAGTGGGGTGCACCCTACGCGCCCTTGCTCCCTTTGAAAGGTGGGGCACAATCTGTTTCCAGAAATAAAAAACGGCCCCAATTAGCACCTTCTAAACAAGATTTTGGAAAGTTTCCCCCGCTTAAAATCGATTATTTTGACCGCGCCCGCGAGTCGGGGGCGGGTTCGTTGTGTCAAGTCCGATTTTTAGCAATTTCTGGAAGGTTCCGACGATTTTTAGTAATGAGACACGTAATGTGACCCTGCCTCTTTTGAAATAGGAGGGCGCGCAGACCACACCCCCATGGTGAGGGTGCGCTCTGCACGCCCTCAGGTAGAGGGCACTGCCTGCACACCCACACTTCCTTTGAAAGCCGGGGGCGTGGTCAGGCCAGTTTTCATATTTTGAACCGGTTCTCCATCTCTATAAATTGAGGGCTATTCCCAATGACCCAAGGTTAACCCCCATGCCTAGCTCATCTTGAAGTCGTCCAAGCTCCCTCCCGAGGCCGTCCCGATGTCCAAAGCCAATCTGACGTCGAGAGATCAATCCCGAAGTGAAGGAGAAGCCCGATCCGTGTGTTCTACAACAACTGAACTTCATCAGCTTCTATAAAAAATATAGGGCTCCTGCTGCCAAAGTCTTCAACAGAAGACTTGTTCTTCTCTTCATCCTCTTTCATTTGCAACTGGCAGCACTCGATTCTGACTTGCCATCTATTTGTGGCGACTGCTGCACCGAGGGTGTACATCCAAGTTCTGTTCTTTCATATCCATCCATTTTCAGATTTTATACAGGCTTTCACGGACGGATTACGGAGAAGTCATCAACAGGATATATCTTTCCCTATGAGTTCTCCATCCATAGAAACAAATGGCACTCGATTCTGGCAACGGGGTCATCTGTCAAATTTTCTGCACCAAAGTCGCACCAGAAGGGTGCAAGGCTACCCGAACATGCCTTCCTCAACCAACTCGGCTTCAACTCAAGTTAATTCACTTCATAAGTTCTTCTTAACTCATTTTATTCAGTCTATTTATTTGTTAGAACATATTTTAGTTTACTTTGCATCATTTTTAGATAGCTAAAAACAAAAAAATGGTTAAGGCTCACCCCGAAGTTGGTGAGTTTGATTTCATTTGTTTATTTCTCATCTTTTGTTACAGTTTCTACACTTCTATCAAGTCTAATCAAACTCTTCACCTGATTCGTTATTTTAAGTTGCACGGATCGATCAAGCTAGCATCGGTTGGACTCCCCCTCATCGACTGGCCGAAGAGGAGAAAGGTTGAACTCACATCGCAATCTCCCGCGCTAAGGTACACACAGTCAACTAACTTAATCTCTTGTTCAGTTCTATAAAGTGCAGCCCACGGCTCCTGGCGACCACCTCTTTCATTCATGCTTCAAGTCAATTCATTCCTCACTCCTCCCACATGACCCGAACATCTTCGGTGCTAGAGCGATGCCATGAGATGAAAGTTCAGGGATCAATGTGAGTGTGGGACCGAGGTGAGGATTTTACAACTTTCCGAGTGTTTTTCGATTCATTCCCTTTCCCTATTCTATCTTTCACCTTTTCTTGAGGTTCTGATCCGGAATCCATTTCTGGAGTCGACAGCTAAAAGAAGCAATGATGCAGAATCAGGTTAAAGGCAAAAGAAGGAAACGTTACCTAACCCTCGGGTAAGAATAGGTGTCCGTATGCCTCCTCGTAGCGGCGAAGATAGTCTAGGCTATCCTCTGCCTAGCCAATAACTACCTCACTACCCTCATACCATAGTGCAATAGAGGCCTGGTACTTCTCCACCTAGTCGACTAGAAGGATTAGACACCTAGGGCGGGCCCTGACTGGCGGAATATGGGGAGGATGCTCCAACCAGCCTTGCTCCAAGCCTAGGGAGCGGGAGTGCACTGAGAAGTGAAGTCACAATGGTGCCAGCTCGTTGACGTATAGGAGATGAAGATCTCGATTAAAGACATGACCCGAATCAGCAATTCAAGGCTGAAGGTGGACATTGTCGACTCCGAAAATATGATGAGGCTCTCCTTTTTAGGGAAGTCCATGAATCCGGATCGTCACCTCAAGAGGGGATGAGAAATAAAGGAAGAAAACACGGAAAGCAACTAATCCCAGGTCCCACATTCACATTGATCCCCGAAGTTTCATCCCTTGGCGTTGCTCGATCTCCAAAGATATGGTTTGGGTCATATGGGAGAAGGATGAGAAGCAGTAAAATTAAGACATGTGGTTGTCAGGAACCGCGGGTTTCGATTTATGCAATGAAAATGACCGTGTGTACCTTAGCGTGAAGAGTGTAAGTCAAAGCTTCTCCTTCTTCGGCCAGCCGATGAAGAAGAGTCCTCAATGCATAGGTGCTTGATTTCTTGTGCAACTAGATAAACAAATATATGACAAGATAATTACAACTAAACAAAGTGTAGTATGTGTAAAGAAAACAACATAAAACAAATAATTGAATAAAATAATTCAAAAAATGTGAAAAATAATAGGAGGATGTAGAATCACTAAAAAAAGAGATAGGAAAAGAAACAAAAAAATCTAAAAAGAATAGAGAGAGATATGGCCAAATCTGAGTTGTCGAAAAAGCCAAGCAGCAGTTTAGGATCTGTCATATGCGACTTTGCTTCTGCACTCTCCATGACCAATCCCGACCTCAGAATCATGTGCTGTTAATTGAAAACTGAAGAAGACTTGAAGAGGAAGAACGTTGATGTTGAGAGATCGGGCAGAAGATGTCCACAAGCTGTTGTAGGAGCCGAGGAAGAGAGATTTGGCAGATCACCTGTAGACCAGCCTTCCTCTCTCCTGAACCGACTTCTCTCTCACTAAAAACTCAAAATTCTCTCTCTAAAAGTCACAAAATTGATGCAGAAGTAAGCTTAGACATCTTAAGATACCCGGGAAGTCATGAACCAGCCACTGTGGGGCGCATGCGCCCCTTGGAAGGGGCGCATCTGATCATCTCTAAAAAAGCAGTCTGATCCGGTCGAAAAATTCGATCCGATAGAGTCCTAATCGAAAATAGGTTCCCTCATGCCCCCGATCAGGGGCACATGGCCACGTGCCTTGGATCTAGGGCCCATGTGCCCATAGACCAAGGCGCATGGGGACTGATTATGCTCGTCGTTCTTCCGGAAGGCATTGTGGACACTCCCGAACTCGGAATTCGATGCCGTTTGTTGAGTTGGAAAGATAACAGGCCGAAGAAGCTTTATACAAAAATGGATAATCCATAAAACCCTCCAAAACTTAAAAATGTTATTTGTAAGTTAGGATAGTGAACAAGAGATCCGATATTCGCCGAAATGACTTCGACGGCCAACCGAAAAGACATAGCATGAAACAAAACTTGTTTGGAGTGTGAATATGACCATAAACATCAATGTATAATCATTAGGCATTGGTCATTCAGCCAATTTCCATGTTTACATGATTTATGTGTGGCTTTCGCTCGGAAATTATGGCTTTGTGCCAAAAACTCTGAAAAACGTTTGATTTCATTCAACAGAGTTCCAAATCAATATTAAAAGACCTGGCATCATTCTAAAATTAATCACACATGTTACCCTACAACAACATGAGTTTTATGCTCTGAATTAGGCAAATTTGGCGTGTCTTCAGCTTGCCTCGCCTTGATGTCGGCTTTGTAAGAGAATGGCATGTAATGAAGCAGAGTGATTCGGAGTGAACTCTAATAGAATGTAAGTGAGTGTAGATGAATGTAGCAGAATGAAATGGTGATAGACTTAAAAGGTGGTATCAAGGTGTAGATATAGACATGCTCGTCTACCCGATTCAGCAAAATGAATCTCACTGACTATTCTAGATCACTTTCATGTTCCATTAAAACCTCTTGTAATTGATCAGTAAAAGACATGCCATTGGCATGAGAGATAAAAAAAAGGATAAAGGAGTAGTCAACCCTCAGCGTGGTGAGGAGTCCTCGAATTTGTAGATTCATCATCAGCCAGCAACCCGAACTTTGCGATGTTCTTGTACTGTGATCGGCTAAAGTTTGAAAGAGAAATTGATTTTAAAATGAAAAGAATATCAATCCAACATATTTGGAATCTCAAGTTCATTTAAGTTTCACCAAAATACTAAGTTTAATTCTGAGTGGGTGGAATAACCTCAAATTCTAAACGGGTTCCTTTAAGCATAACAAAATTGCTCAGGTATCGTAAAAACCATGATCATGCTCTAGCAAAATACTGATTATTCAAAAAATGACAAAACAGACTTAAGTCATAGTGGGATTGAAAGATAACGGTAGTGTAGACACACCAAATTGGCCTGATTCAGAGCCCCAGACTCTTATTCCATAGGCAATATCTTTTATTTGACCATTATCTGATTCGGATTACCTCATGGGAAAGAGCTAAGGACGCTGGTGGAGCCCCTTGTGAATTGGGAATGGACCGATGATTTCTGGAATAATGACGTAACCTTCAAGCGAGAGCTAGGCATGAACCGTGAAATCACGAAGCTTGCTCAATGACCGACCTTGAATGGTTCTTAATTGAGGGTCTCAGGAGTCCCGCATGTGTTCCGTAGCATTCAGGGTTTTCGAGAAGTCATTTCGGTAGTCGTCGGTCAATGACGGCTTTCGTTATGGCTTTTTTGATCTGTACTGACATGGCTATCCTGGATCACGCGTTAGGCCTTTCCGGTCATCACCGGGTCTTTCGAGTCATCCAGGTCGATCCTAGCCGTATATTTCATCAACCGGGGCCATACGACCATTTCGGTCGATTTTAGGATTTTACAGCTTTTCTGAGTTTCGGTTCACGTTTACTGGGTTAGTCTCAAATTTTTCGATGATTTCGGGTTTTTCGACTGTACCAGACTTGTTCGGTTATCATTTTAAGTCATCTCGAGTTGACCCAAGATTCTTTGACGGAACCGTGTCTTTACGGATCTCCGCTGCGGTTTTCAGCTTTTCGTGAAAGAGTAAACTGGTAGAAAGCCCTGTGCGAACATCTTGGGAGTCATGCTAGTTGGTTTACCAACTTGAGGAGGTGCGGCTTAAGGCTCTCTTTCCAACACAACAAATGGGAGCCAAATCGGACATCCCGTTTGCAAGTTACGGCTCGCGGAACACGTGCGCAGGATAGAGAGTGTACCGCGCCCGCGCTCCCCTTGAAAGAGGAGGGCGTGCCCTACGCGCCTCAAACCGGGGGCACGCCCAGTGCACCCCCACTTCCTTTGAAACGTGGGGGCATGGTCAGTTTTTGAAAATCAGAAATTTCCCTGATTTACACCTTCTAAACCGGATTTTTGAAAGGTTACCATCAATAATTTTTGATTATTTATACCGCGCCCCCGGTTCGGGGACGCGTTACGTTTGTCAAGTCGGATTTTTAGCAATTTCCAGAAGATTCCGGTAAATTTTAGCAATAAGACACGTAACGCGCCCCGAAGGTGAGGGCACGCCCTGCGCGCCCTCAGGTCAAGGGCGTGCCCTGCGCTCCCTCGTCTCCTTTGAAAAGCGGGGGCGCGGTCTGTCCAGTTTCCATATTTTGCACCGGTTTCCATTCTCTATAAATTGAGGACCATTCTCAATGACCCAAGGTTAATACCCCATTCCAAGCTCATCCTGAGGTCGTCCATGCTCTTTTCCAAAGCCGTCCCGACGTCCAAAGGCGATCCGACATCGAGAGATCGATCCCGAGGCGAAGGAGAAGCATGATCCGTGCGTTCTGCAGCAACCAACTTCATCAGCTTCTGTAGAAACTTTGGAGCTCCTTCTGCAAAAGTCTTCAACATAGGAGTTGTTCCTCTAATCGTCTTCTTTCATTTTCAACTGACGGCACTCAATTCTGACTTTCCATCTGTTCGTGGCAATTGTTGCACTGAGGGCGCGCATACAGGTTCTATTTTCCACATCCGTCCAATTTAAGAATTTTTACAGACTTCTACAAGAGGATTTCAGAGAATTCATAAACATAATAACTCTTCCTCTCCAAGTCTGATATCTACTGAAATAAATGTCACTCTATTTTGACATCGGAGTCATCTATAGCATTCTCTGTACCAAAGTCGCGCCAGAAGGGTGCAAAGCTACCCGAACTGGCTTGTTTCACTCATCTTGGCTTCAACTCAAGCCGTTTCATTCTATAAGTTTCTCTTAACTTAATTCATTTAATTGTTATAACAAATTTTACATAAACAAAAACACAAAAAAGGGGTTAGGGCTCGCCCCAATCCGGTGAGTTCTATTCCAATTGCTTCTTTGTTTCATCTCTTCTTCTATAGTTTTTACACTTCTCATAGTTCTAATCGGCTTCTTTCACTTGGTCTATTATTCTAGTTGCACAGGTTGATCAAGCTAGCATCGATTGGACTCTTCTTCATCGGCCAACCGAAGAAGAAGAAGGTTGAACCAACACACATTCTCTCTCGCACTAAGGTACACATGGTCAACTCATCTCTTGATTTACATTCCATAAAGTGGAGCCTACGGCTCCTGGCGACCACCTTTTTATTTATGCTTTAAGTTCATCTCCTCCTCACTTTCCTCTCACTCTCCTATCACATGACCTGAACCATCTCTGGTGAGATGAAAGTTCGAGGATCAATGTGAGTGTGAGACTGAGGTGGGGACTTTTACCGCTTTCCGAGTGTTTTCCGATTCACTCCCTTTTCCCCTATTCTATCTTTCACCTTCTCTTGAGGGGCCGATCCAGAACCCATTTCTGGAATTGACAGCTTTTTGGCGACCATGGTGGGACAACCAATGTCTTTAACCGTGCTAGCTTGATGGATCCGTGCAACTAGTTGTTTTCCGACTTGGTTCCCACGTGAACCAGCTTGTCCTTTGCCTTTTCCATGTTCATTTACCTTTAAACTTGCTGTTTACTCTTCTTTTAAAGATTGTCCCCCATGTGGACTTGATTTGCTTGTCTTTAATTTCAACCCGGTTCCTGCGTGAACCACCTTTCTTTTCCAACTCGGTTCCCGCATGAACCAACTTATTTTCAAATCGGTCCCCGCGTGGACCACCTCTTTATAGCATCTTCAGATTGGCCCCATGTGGCCCTCTTTACATTTTGTCATTTTTACACCAGTTCCCATGTGAACCACCCCTTTCTTCATTAAAACCGGTTCCCGCGTGAACCAACCCCTTTTCTAAACCGGTTCCAGCGTGAACCAACCCACTTTCAGATCGGTCCCTATGTGGAACACCCTTTTGAACCACTTTAAATTGGCCCCAAGTGGCTCTTCTTCATTTTTCCAAATAAACAAACCGGTTCTCGCGTGAACCACCCCTTTTTCTTCAAAAACCAGTTCCCGCATGAACCACCTACCTTTCCAAAACTCAGCTGCCGCGTGATCCACTTTATTTTCAAATCAGTCCCCACATGGACCATCCTTTTACCTTTACTTCAAATTTTTCCCCACTTGGACACTCCATCACAAGCCGGTTCCCGCGCGAACCACCTTCAGTTGCTAGTTGCTAGTTATTTGTTTTTCTTTATCATTGCTTGTCTTGCTTGCATTCACTTTGATTTATTTAATAGCTTTCATTCATGTTTGCATATTGATTGCTTCTTCTCCTCCTACCCTCTATTTTGATTTTTGCATTAGCTTTTGCATTGGGTACCGGACTTGCTCCGATCCGTAGGGCATTCAAGGCGGGGGCTCTCTCTCCCAACACACCCTCACCCTCCAAACACCTTCTTGGTGGATTCTTACCTCTCTTATGGGATATTCCTTCCTAGTTGATTTGGTGGTTTCCATCAAGACCTCCGTAAGTCCCCATTCGTGGAGTATTCCTCTCTGCACGATTGGGCCGGTTGTACCACTTTCCCAAAACCCGAAGAACCCAGGTACCTACTCGTGGTGATTGAGTGACAACCTTAGGTCTTGAAGATTAAAGCAATAGAAACCATACCCATTTGAGTGAACAATTGCTAACAATCTATCTAATCTTAGGTTTCAACCCAAATATTGTTGAGTAGTCATTTTAAAACCTTGTTTGCATAACTTGCTTGCTCACCAAAAATTGAAAACAACCAAAACTTTCTTCTTGCAAAACACCTAAAACAAAACAAAAAAAAAATCCCTTTAATTTTTGTGTTCAACTTGCTTGCCAAAAAATAAAATTAAAACCAAATCAATTCAAACAAAAACAAAGCATAACCAAACAAAAACTCTCTTTGCATTTACACTTTTCATTTGCCTTCTTTCAACTCTTTTGTAAGGAAATTTGACAGGATGCCCATGACACTAAGTTCCGGAAGACACATCGGGTTGTCGGACTACTACGGCCAAGAAGAGGAGTACGAGACGGGTCACTATGAGCTTCAGCAACCTATGGTCCAACCATATGGCCATGTTAATGCCGTGATAGAACCTGAGGTCCAAGATCCCGCTCACCGATCCACCTCACATAGTATAGAACAAGCTCTCAAGGATCTATCGCTTCACCTTGATCCCGAGACCTTTGCAATTATCTAATCTGCCACTAAGGGCAAGATGCCCGTCAAACAAGTTGACGGCGATGAAGCCCCCTCACCACCTCAATCGGAAACCATGCCGTGTCTCCACTCACCCCATTGTGGGGCATTCACATAATGCTATTCCAGCTCCTGTTTCCAACCCACCCCTTCCGACCCATTCACCTAAACACTTTCCTCCCGTGGCTCAGGAATCTAGCCTCACCTAGAAATTCATAGAAAAACTTAACCAGATGGATGAGCGTTTTGAAGAGCTGAGGCACTGCCTTGATTCTAAAAGCCACCCCAGAAATTTCTGTCCCATCTTTCCCGGTCCTACATCTCCCTCCTTCTGAAATACCAATCTTTCAACGCTATAATGGGACTGAGAATCCCTTTAACCACTTAAAGAGCTTTCTATATGACTCCGCGTTCTGGAAGAATGACCGCAAAGTAGTTGCCTTCCTATTCCATCGGTCATTGGAAGGATTTGCCCTTGACTAGTTTTATTCTCTTGATTCTATTGAGGAGGCAGATTTTGATATTGTCAAAGCGAAGTTTCTGCATAGGTATAAGGATCGGGTGGGGCCAGCCTACTCGATAACTGATTTAATTGCCGAGAAGATGAAGCCAGATGAGGACTTTGCCAAATTTGCTGATCAGTGGAGGGGAATGGCTGAGAGACTAGTTGATACCATCTCAGAGGGGGAGCAGGTGAGGATGCTCATCGGGAACACCACGCCTAACCTTCGCAACCTCCTAACCATGCACCGCCCTACAACCATGAGTGAGCTGTGTGATAGCGCCTGCTACCTCCAAGCCCATTTTAAGGATGCATCCATGATCAATCCATTTGACCCCAAACTCCGTAACACTAAAAAGCCTACACCTGTAGGGCCCACCACCGAAGGGGTAGTCAATAACGAGAGTGTAACTGCCATGGGTAATTAGGGTGGGTATCACCAAAGCCAATGCCTACAACCGCCACCCAACTAACAATACCGCCCAGCTCCTCAACCAACTCCTCAACCCCAGCAGCAACTTGCATACAATTGAGCACCACCACAGTAACCTACCTACAACCGAGTGCCCCAGCAACAAAATGCCTACAACTGAGTGCCTCAACAACAACCCATTGTCGACTCTGAAAATTCAACGGGGTCCTCTCCTTTTCAGGGAAGTCTGTGAACCAAGATCATCACCTCAATAGGGGATGAGAAAAGAAAGGAATAAAACTCGGAAAACAACTCTCACCTCGGTCCCACACTCACATTGATCCCCGAACTTAAATCCCTTGGCGTCACTCGATCACCAAAGAGACGGTTCGGGTCATGTGGGAGGAGGGTGAGAAGAAAGAAATTAAGACATGTGGTCGCCAGGAACCGTGGGTTCCGATTTATAGAATAAAATGACCGTGTGTACCTTAGCGTGACGAATGTGAGTTAAAGCTTCTCCTTCTTCGGCCGGCCGATGAAGAAGAGTCCTCACGCGGTGGGTGCTTGATATTCTGTGCAACTAGACAAACAAACAAGTTAAAGAGACTATTAGAACTAAACAAGGTGGAGTATATGTAAAGAGAATAACATGAAACACACAATTGACTAGAAACTGACCGGATTCGGGTTATCTTTATCCCCTTTTTTATTTTCGGAATAACAGAATAAAAGTAATGCAAAAAAATGTAAAAAAAATGATAGGAGGATGGAGAATCACAAAACAAAGATAAAGGAAAAAAACAGCAAGATTCTGAGTTGAATAGAGAGAGATATGGCCAAATCTGGGTTGTCGAAAAAGCCGAGCAGCAGTCCAGGATCTGCCAGGCGTGACATTGCTTCTGCGCTTGTCACGACCAGCCCCGACCTCGGAATCAAGTTCTGTCGATTGTAAACTCAAGAAGACTTGGAGATGAAGAACTTTGATGAAGAGAGCTTGGACAGAAGATGTATACACGTTGATGTAGAGGCTGAAGAAGAGAGACCTAGCTGATCACCTGCAGAACAGCCTTCCTCTCTCTTGAACCGACTTTTCTCTCTCTAAAAACTCAGAATTATCTCTCTAAAAATCACAAAATCAATGCAGGAGGGTGGTTGGACGTCTTGAGATGCCTAGGGGGTCGTGATCATGCCTTTGGAACGACCGGAATCAGAGTTTATTTATAGGTGAACAGACGGTCTCATCAAGTGGTGCAGGGCGCATGCGCCCCACTCAGGGGTGCATGTGCGCCCCAGTGAGGGCGCATGGCACTATTCCGGAAAAATTCGACCTTATCCGGTCGATCAGTTCAGTGGTAGAGTCCCGGTTAAAAATTGGGTCCCTCGTGCCTCAAGGGTAGGGCGCATGTGCCTCAAGTGAGGGCACGAGGTCACGTGCCTCACTGGTAGGGCGCATGGGCACGTGCCGTGGGTCCCGGGCGCATGTGACCAGGAACCCGGGCGCATGGGACTGTTTTTGCGCGTCCTTCTTCCGGAAGCCATTGCGAACACTCCTGAACTCAGAATTCGACGCCGTTTGTTGCGTTGGAAAGATAACAGGCCGAAGAAGCTTTCTATGGCATCAAATCAGCCATAACACCCTAAAAAACTTCAGAAATTTTTCCGGAAGTTAGTGTAGTGAACAGAAGATCCGATATAGGTCAAAATGACTCCGACGGCAAACCGGAAAGGCACGGTATGCAACAAAACTTGTCCGGGGTGTGAATATGACCATAACCTTCAATGCATGATCATTAGGCATTGGTCATTCAGACAACTTCCGTGTTTACACAATTTACGTGTGGCTTTCGTTCGAAAATTACGGCTTTTGCGGAAAACATCGGAAGACATCCAATTTTGTTCGGCGAAGCTCTAAATCAACTTTTAAAGACCCGGCATCATTATAAGGTCAATCACACATGTTACCCTATCAAAAATGAGTTTTATGCTCTGAATTAGGCGAATTTGGCGTGTCTACACCCATCTACAACCAACAACAACCGCAACAACAACAAGCCTACAACCAAGTGCCACCACCAGCCAACCGACCTAGGAGGGGGGGGACCCAAGAGAGAGTATTATCCTCAACTGCCATCCCCCCTCATCGATATTTTCAATGCGTTGATGGCTGAATAGTAGCTAGAGCTTCCAAAGGAGAGAGAAGGATGGCTGGTAAGTGTTGACATGACAAAGTACTGCGCTTACCATCAGTATCCTGGGCACACGGTGGATGTCTGCTTCCAATTTAAAGACTACATTCATGACCTCAATGATCAGGAGAACATTTACTGGGTACAAATGGGGGAATCCATTCAAGCTATGAAGGCACGGCAGAATCAACCACGGCGACAGCAAGTACAACAGCAGCCCGGCCTGGGCATAGTCCAAGATCCATTATCGGTATATGCACCCGTTCAAGCATTGGCACCAGCACCACCAAACCAATGACTCGGCCTCGTCCACTCCACCATCGAGGAGTCAACCCACCATTCCCAGGGTTGGCAGGTTGAGGATCAAACCACCTCCATACCCGCTAGACCAACCCCACCTACAAACCACACCATACTCTCCATACCGAGAGCTGCTCCCAGCCGACAAACTACCCAAACACCACTACCCTCACTAGCCATTAACCCTCCACGACGCCTAATCAGTAGACTGCCACCAACACCACAAACATCACCTAACCTACCATCCTCTACCATCCCTCGACCTCTCATTTTCTGACCATCAACCAACCTACCAGTCTCCACTACTCCGCGACCCCTCAATCATCCGACCATCACCACAAACACCCCAACTATCACCCAACATACCAATCTCTACTACTCCGCGACCCCTCATCATTAGACTATCACCACCAACACCCCAACCATCACCCAACATACCGGCCTCCACCAATCCATGACCCCTCATCATCCGATCCTCACCGCCCTTACCTACCACGGGCCTCTCAACATACCAACCAACCCTACCATCACCATCATCACCACTCCCCCTACCATGCTGGCACCGGTACTTCGTAGTGAGAGGATGTTCCAAAGGGTCTTCCCCCAGGTCGGGATGCAACCACAGGAGCAAGTAGAAGAGGAGGTAGTGGAAGAACTGTTGCCCGGCATGGCATATGACCTATTGAAGCATCTGGACAAAATGCCGACACGGATTTCAGTCCTAGAGCTGATCAAGAGGTCAAAGAACCATCAGAACATCCTACAACAATACTTGCAGTGGGTCATGGTCAATGAGGACCTCCCGCCCGAGAAGATCATTATTGTCCTAACCCTGAGAAGTGAACATCCGGCACTTACATTTAGACAGGAGGAGTTGGCACGGCCAGAGATCAGAAAATATTCTTTGCGCGTTGCAGTAGTTATCCAAGGCATAGAGATCAAGTCTTGCTTGATTGACACTGGAGCATCTATAAATGTCATGCCGCCAGAAACATTGCAAATTTGCGGCATCTCCGATGAAGAAATCGAGCCTTCTGCCATCACGGTGACAGCATATGACAACTCCCGGAAGCCAGCACGAGGGGTGGTTACATTAGAAGTAGGGCTTGGGCCATGTGCTGTCAATGTTGAGTTTCATGTTCTAGAACTGGACCCTACATTTAAAGTTATTTTGGGATGCCCATATCTGGAGGCAATAGGAGCTGTTACCACCACTAATCATCAATGTCTGAGGTTCCCATACAAGGGCTAGGTGATTAAAGCAACCAACATCCCCATTCTAAATGACATGGATGACCCCTCTTCTACACTGCCAGTATCAGAATTTGTCCAGCCGTTGGTTTCAACTACAGAGCTGCCCGAGGTCAAGATGTTAACAATGCCTCCAGATACAGTTGCATGGTGGATAATGAAAGGGATGGGCTATCAGCCAGGAAAGGGGCTGGGAAAGGAGCTGTAGGGGGTTGTGCACCCCATTAAAGTCGTACAAAGACCAAAGAGGCACGGGCTTGGCTACGAGCCCAATTTCACTCTGAGGATGGTCTACCGGCCAAAAAATGCCATGGGACTCCAAAAATTCTTCATCAAAGGGGATACCATGATGATGGCCGGGGATGAAGAAGAAGAACCAATCAAGAGAAGGAAGGCACCAGAGCAAGAGGAGGAAGTGGACAACCTGAGTTCATCTTTGGCTCGATTGTTCATAGAGGAGGAACAACCAGTCAAGGGCAAGTCCATCTCTAAACAACTTGTCCACTCAAACCCACCTCCAAACAACATTCCACGTGAGCCGTATCCTATGGTCACATATTTCAAAGTCCTCATGCTCTCCCTCCTGGATTCGCTTGATGGGCTATCTAGCCCAATTCTCACTTCTGGGCCGAAATGGCCACCCAAACTGATCACTGGGCCTGAGAACCTATTCAAATCTTCTTACTCCACTGGGCTTCTATGCCCATTTCAATCCAACAACCTTGGGCCCATGTGCCCACCAATCGGGCCTGCATGCCCTTTAGATTCCTTTTCCTGCTTTGGGCCCACATGCCTCTTAGATCTTTTCCCTAGCTTTGGGTCTATCTACCCATGTCTTTCCATTGTTTGGCCCACGAGCCCATTTTTTCCATTTTTTCTTAAGCTTTCTATTTCCACTCAAGCCCCACCGGCTCATTTTATTTCCGTTATTGAAAACACCCAAAAAAATCATCTTCTCGCAAACTCAATTTTAATTTTCCGTTGAAGAGGCGTCTCTTCTTGTCTCGGAGGGTGGTCCCAACCAGGGACCCCTCTTCTCTGACTCACTGATCGATCTACTCGATCCTTCACCCACTGTAGATACCACTTTTCCAATTCTGTCTTCTTTAGGAGTAGTTAGGGTAGGAAAGAAGAAAACCCGAGGTAAACGTGTGCCAGAGATATATCTCCAGCAATTAGCTCAAAATGCAAGGAATGTGTGAGGCTACCAAGTTTTTTGGAAAATGCTATCCAGCTTGACGAAATCCATTATGAGGATGAATTCAATGTAGATTATACACTGGGAGTTTACAAGATTTTATCAGAAAAGGATCCTGATTTCGAGGATGGAATCGAGGACTTGGCTGATGCGTATGCATCTGGACTTAAAAGGTTTGAAGAATCATCATCCACGGTGGATGAATTGACAAAAGAATTAAATCTTGGAACACCGGAAGATCCCAAGACAATCCTCTTAAGTGCAAACCTCACTCCCATTGAGGAACAGAGATTAATTAATATTTTGGAATTTTGGAAGAATACAAGGACATGTTCGCATGGACATAAAAAAACATTGCGGGGTTAGACAAACTCGTTAGTTGAACATCGTCTAACTTTGAAACCTGGAGCTACCCCGGTCAAACAAAAATTAAGGAGATTCAACCCGGATGTTGCACTTAAGATGAAAGAAGAGGTTGACAATTTACATCAAGCAAGATTTATTAAGTTGTCCTTTATCCGCAATTGGTGGCAAATATAGTCCCTGTCATGAAGAAGGATGGTCGAGTTCAGATTTGTATATACTTCAGGAACTCGAATTGAGCGTGTCCTAAAGATGACTTTCCTCTACCTCATATTGATGTATTGGTTGATAACAATGTTGGATTCGAGATGTTGTCATTCATGGATGGCAATTCCGGTTATAATCAAATCCAGTTGGCCGAAGAGGACCAGGAGAAGACCTCGTTCACCACACCTTGGGGAACCTACTGCTATGTCGTCATGCCCTTTGGACTAAAGAATGCTGGTGCTACCTATTAGAGGGCCATGATGGCTATCTTTTATGACATGATGCATACCCTTGTAGAGGTGTACGTGGATGACCTGGTCGTTAAATCCAAAAGCCGAGAAGATCATCCTGAAGTGTTAAGAAGGGTCTTGCAAAGGGCTAGGGAATATAAATTGAAGATGAACCCAAAGAAATGCACATTCGGAGTATCCTCAGGAAAATTGTTGGGGTTCATAGTGAGTAAAAGGGGCATAGATATCGACCCAAACAAGGCCAAGAAAATCATTGGAATGCCTCCTCCGAGAAATATGAAAGCACTTCGAGAATTAATCGGGTGGCTACAGTTTGTCCACCGGTTCATCTCACAACATTCTCAAAGGTGTAAACCTTGCTATGAGTTGACCAAGGCGGGGGCCAAGTTCAAATAGGATTCGAAGTGCCAGGATGCATTTGATGGTTTGAAAAGATACCTGGCTAGCCCCCCTATGCTTAGACCACCAGTCCCTAGCAAGCCCTTAGTTTTGTATATCTCGGTTTTGGAGAATCATCTTGGGACAGTCCATGCACAAGTTGATGAAGAAGGGAAAGAGAAGGCAACTTACTACTTGTCAAAGATCCTTGATCCATGTGAGCAGAAGTATGCTGTAGTGGAGAAGACCTGTGCTGCACTAGTCTGGGTAGTTTAGAAGCTTATACACTATTTCATAGCTCATGAGGTCAATCTTATTGCCCGCATCAATCCCATCAAATTCCTTCTGGAGAAAACTGTTCTAACTGATCAGTTAGGTCGTTGGTAGAGCTTCCTTTCCCAGTTTGATATCACCTATGTCCCCCAGACGACGATTAAGGGCTATGCCATTGCCGAACATCTAGCCCATCACCCTAAACCCCTCTTTGACCCAGTACAGTCGGAGCTCCCGGATGACGAACTAATGTTGATCCGATCTTCCCATCTTTGGACATTATATTTTGATGGGGCTCTGAATTCACATGGTAAGGGAATAGGAATTGTCCTTCTATCACCCGAGGGTGTCACCATTCCACAGGCTTTTCAGCTTGACTTCCCAGCAACCAACAATATAGTTGAATATAGAGCCTTGCTGGCCGGGCTGGAGGCCGCTCATTTCTATAGTGCCACAAAATTGAAGATGATAGGTGATAGCCAACTAATCCTTCGCTAAGTCCTAACCAAATACTGAACTTCTCATCCAAACCTCAAACCTTACCAAGAACTCACCTCTTGCTACATCAAACTCTTTTCCAAACTCACTTTTGTCCATGTTCCTCGAGCTCAGAACATTCTTGCTGACGGCTTAGCCTCCTTAGCTTCATCTCCATCAGTCCCGCTAGGTAGATAGGTGCAGACTGTCCTTGTCCGTAGAAGGTTGATGCGGGCGATTAAGGATGGTCAATTTCTGAAGGTCAAGGAGAGATTTGGCAAAAGGGAACATCTAGAGTAGAAAGAGGAGATTTCTCTAGTCAAGTTGGAAGAGTTAGGCGAGGGTGAGAGGCCTTGATTTGATGAGATTGCAAGGTATTGTCAAGATCAGACATATCCACCTGGATCAAATGCAAAAGAAAAGAAGGCCATCAGGAGAGTATCCTAGAGGTATACCATCCTAGGAGGGGTGCTCTACAAGAGAAGATTGAGTGGAATCTTGCTTAGATGCATTAATGAAGAAGAGGCAGAATTGGTGCTTAAGGAAGCACATTTTGGGGTCTGTGGGGGCCATGTCAATGCTCAAGCTCTTGCCAATAAAATCATCATTCAGGGGTATTATTGGCCAACCCTAGAAGAGGATTGCTCCATCTTTGTCCAGCACTGTCATCCTTTCCAACTCCATGCTGACAAGATCCATTCTCCCGCATCTTCCCTTCATCTGATTTATGCCCCATGGCCCTTCGCCATGTGGGCTTTTGATATCATTGGCCCTCTAAGTGATCTTAACTCTAAAATCTGTTCCAAATTTTTCATCCTAACGGCAACAGAGTACTTCACAAAGTGGGCAGAAGCGGAAGTGTTTATGGAGATCAAGGCATCAAAACTGTGCTCCTTCATCAAACGCAACATCATCGCCAGGTTTAGGATACCCAGTGACATCATCACCGACAACAGATCGCAATTTCTCTCTCAAGATCTATGTGATCTTTGCAACAGGTATCGCATTGCATTGCATCATTCATCTCCATACTACCCGCAAGACAATGGTCAAGCAGAAGCCACCAACAAAACCTTTATCAAAATTATTAAAAAAACCTGTAAGTCTAGCAAGTTCGTGGATTGGCCAGATAAGCTTGTAGATGCCCTATGGGCTTATCGTACTTCTGTACGGACCCCCACTGGTCAAACCCCGTATGCTCTCGCATATGGGATGGAAGCGGTGGTCCCGTACGAAGTACTCCTTTCATCACTCCGAGTTCAACTCGATAGGGACATCCCCGTCGATGAGAGGCGAGAATCTCTCCTTGCACAACTTGAACTCCTAGATGAAAGAAGGTTGGCCACCTCCGAGCATGCCCAGATTTATCAAAATAGATTGAAAAAGTTTTATCGAAAGAGGGTGGTAGAGAGAAAGTTCGAAATTGGTGAGATGGTAGTCAAATGCATATTCGTTAAGCTGGGTGGTCCCCGCTTTAAGTTTCAACCTAACTGGGAAGGGCCTTTTTTTATAACTGAAAAATATCCAGGTAATGCATATGAGCTAACCAACGTCGATGGAGAAAAATAGAACCATCCGTGGAACAGCGTTTACCTCAAAAAATATATTCCTTGAAAAAAAAAGAAAAATGGAGAATTTTTGGTATGATATTAAGTCATCAATCCTAGAGTGTTCACTAAAGGAAAAGGGTAGACATCACCATGCACACACAACACCTCCCAATCCCAGAATCCAGAAAGCCCAACACTCGAGAGAGGCAAGGCAGAACCCTGAAGGTAGAAAGGAAACCTTACCCTATTCTCTTCTATTTGGTCCGAAATAGGTGAAGGGAACTAGAGGAGGATAGTATCGAAAATGGCTGCCACCTTAGTAGGAGGCCATCTCATAGGGTGCAAAAGGGTGCCGAAAGATGGGCAATGAACCTCATAGGTTTAAACAAATATGGGCATGTCTGAATGAGTACTCGGAAGAATAGAAAATGAAGAAAAGACACCAAAAGATGGGCAATGACCCCACAGGTCAAAGACTTGTCTAAGTAAGTGCCACATGTAGAAAAAAAACCTGAAGAGGTCGAACCCCAATGGGCAATTTGGGCATGAGTAGAGAAACTCTCCTCAACACCCCCAAATCCTATCAAAGACTTCCTCTATTATTCTTCTATCTTAAAACCCTTAGGGTAGGGTAAACTACCCAGACTCAGGGGGAATTCAAACCGATCAAGAGAAGAGGGCAAGAAAGATTCTAGGTAGGGAACCTTATTTTCACGTGGTGTTTATCGCTTGAATCTTGATTAACACTCAAAGATCGATGAATTGTCTCAATACCGGCACACTTTCCACAAAAATAAAAAAAATAAATATTTTTAAAAATAAAAAATTGAATATTTTCAAAAATAAAAAAAGTGAATATTTTCAAAATCCAAAATTTTTAAAATCTAAAAAAAACTGAATATCTTCAGAAATTTAAAAATAAAATGCATCATTTAACTTGGCATAATCTTGATTTTTGTCTTTGTTAGCATTCATATTTATTCTTATGTCTTGCATGTTTCATTTCTGCATTGCATATTTATCTTCATTATCACCCCATTAAGAGAGCTCCTCCCTTTGACCTAAGTCAAAGTTGGCCATAGTAGGCAAAGGGATGAGTCGTTGTAAAGATTTGATCCTTTTTTATCAAGCATTTTTCAGGAACTTTAAAGTAAAAGAGGAAGAATCTATCAACGATAGGATTCTAAGATAAAGAAGGGGGTGACTCTCCCTATAGCAGGTAAGCTTTCTTAGCCCTTATCTTATTCATTTTCGGTCATTTTGTTCATATTACCTTGTTAATAAGGCTACCCCTCTTGGCATGTAAGTAAGGCAATATGACAATAGGCGAGGGGGTAAGCCATAGAGCAGATCTAACCCCTTTATTTAAGTATTTTTAGAAAAGAAACACGAGTCAAGGAGGGGGAAATTTTGCCAACAGGTAAGTTTCTTAACCTTACATCTACTATTTTCTTTATTATTAACAGTTACCATCTTTAAGAGGCTTCCGCCCCTTGACAAAATCGCAATGGGCCAAGCCAAAATCTGATGTTAACAATCCTTTTGAGTGATGTCGAGCAGGGAGAACAGTGCAAGTGACTCCGGAAAAGACAAATATCTGATTACACCATCAAGTGTTGCAACAAGGAAGGAAAGCAGTTACAACATCAGAAGATCTAAAGTCTGCTACATATATCAGTGTCTATTGCCACCGACTCCAGGAGAACGACCATGTGGAGAAGGCATGGAAACCATGTCCACAAATACCACCGCAACCGCCTAGTTCTGAGATGCTTCGAAGGCGTGGCCAAGGAATTGCTCACGGAAATAGAAGAATCGACATGGGAAACCCCCATAAGTTGCCGGCTAACATATAGGTCGTTAGTCGTGTATTATTATTTTATGTATTATTGTTGAAGACCATGAGTGCGGAGAAGACTTGACCTGAGATCCCCTTCCTCAAAATCTACGATGGTTGGGTCATCTCCGATGCTCGCGGATAAGCCAAAGTTGTGCTGTGAGAGACGATGGTTCCCGAATGGGTATCTTGACCTCATAGATAATCTATATCTTCAACTATTTGTTATACAAGTTTTGTTTTGTTTTCTTGAGCCCAACTTGCATCATGTAGCATTAGTTGCATTACATTGCATACATCCTTTCATAATTTTCACCTTCTCACCCTAGTCTCTAAAACTTTTATCCTAATTCCGATCATTCTGAATCCCACCGTGTTTTCTAATCCCACCATGTTTGAAAATCCCACCGTATTTTCTAGTCCCACTGACCCTTCAGATATCCCACCGTGTCTGTTAATCCCACCGTGTTCGGTAATCACCTTGTGCCTCCAACTCATTCATTTCTATAACCACTGTGGCCACTGCAACAACCTTCTTGCCCCACCATGGCAGTCAACTTATCCCGCCAAGGGCCTCCTATTCAATCAGAACTTACACCGTTATAGACACGCCAATTTGGCCTTATTTAGAGCTTAAACCATTATTCCATTGGCAACATCTCTTTTAGACCATCAAAATCATGATGAACCACCCTTTTTGATGAGCCGAGGTGCTTATTTGAAATATGAGGATGATTTGCTAATTTCTAATCAAATCCGTGTTTGCCGAACAAGAGACTCTTGGTGGTGTGCCAGATTATGCCTTTCCTAGCATATCCTCTACTTTAAAATTTTTCACAGGATTATGTGGATGCCTAATGAAAAAGTAATCAGCATTAATAATCTTCCACTCTGAGTTATCTTTCCATTGCAACAAACGGCATTCAATTCTGATCTTCCATTTGTCTGCAGCGCCCTTTGGAAGTCAGATGCGCAGTTTTGTCCGCACACAGCACCTATCGAGCCCAATTGCATGCAAGCCCAGCCCATTGGGCACATATCTGATCAATTCACGACCTTACCTTCCTTTTTCCTCCTCCATATCACTTGTTATAGTATCTGTAAGCTTCAAGGTCGAAATTAGCACCATCTAATGATGGCAATCCAACTTGTTGTCTTGTATATCAAGACTTGCCATTTTTAGACTAGATTTGTTTCCTCTTCAAGTGGAGACATATTTTGAACATGGGAAAGGTGATCCACGGTTTTCAATCTCTCTAAATCATTTAGGTAAGTTTATAGATGCCTCATTATGAAAATCAGCAACATTAATTGAAGGAAATCCAACCTATGGTCGGATGTATCAAAACTTGCTATTTTTTGACCTGGTTCTCATCCCCTATAAAGAGAGACTCATATGAACGACCTAAGAAGGACATCCCCATCCTCGAGCACTCCTATCTTCATCCTCCAGCCACCCTAGTCTCTTCCTAATCTCCCCAAATCGTTCTCTCTTCGTCCTGGTGCCCGGAGATCATCCCAAAGTTAAGAAGAAGCCGATCTATGCTCTGACGTGCTGTACTGCAGATCATTGGCTTCTACAGATCTCTATAGTCATTTTTAGGCCTGAATTCCTTCATAAGAAGTGTTATTCATCAAGATATCTTTCATTTTCAACAAACGGAGATCAATTCTAACATTCCCTAGGCATGTTATGGCTTCAACACCAGCGCTGTACAGACAGATCCGAAGTCTTCTCTTCTAAGTCATCATCTTCTCAGTCAATTTAAGTACATTTAATGGTGGATTCAACATATACATACTTCATATAAATTGTTACCAGGTGAGTTATCTTTTATCTCCAATAAGAATCATTCAATTTTGATATCTGTGGTGCCTATAGTATGTCCTACATCGACATTGTGCTTGGAGTTTCTAGAACTTCACTGACCAAGATCCATCTTATCAGGTAAATTCAGTATAATTATCATAAGATTCAGGTAAACTTGTCTTCATATAAAACCACCCTCGGTGAGCTATCTTTATTTTGAAACAAACGTCACTCAATTTTGACATTGGTGCTGTCTAATACGATCTCTGCATCAGAGCCGCGCAGTTTACATTAAATCTGTCCAACCCGGTTGCCACTTTGTCTGGGTTGTGTTGTCTTTAACCGTTCATATTCTCTTTGCTAACTCTTCATTCATATCATTTAATTCATATTTAAGCATCATTTTATTCAGTTTTTCATCATTTCATATATCATAAAAAACCAAAAAAAGGGGTTAGGGCTAACCCCGAATCCGGTGAGTTTGTTTCCAGTTGTCATTTATGTTATTGTTTTTACAAGTTACTACACTTCACTCAGTTCTAATCCTTCTTCACTTGTTTTCTTGCCTTATTGTCTTCTAGTTGCACAAATACATCAAGTTAGCACTGGTTGGACTCTTCTTCATTGGCCGGCCGAAGAAGAAGAAGGTTGAACTCACATCCCTTTCTCCCACGCTAAGGTACACGGTGAAATCAACTCATCTCATGTTTTTATTCTATAAAGCGGAGCCCGCGGCTCCTGGCGACCACATCTTTAATGTTTTAATTTCATCTCCTCCTCACTCTCCTCCCACATGACCCAAACCATCCCCGGTGCTCGAGCGACACCGTGAGATGAAAGTTCGGGGTTCAATGTGAGTGTGGGACCGAGGTGAGGACATTTTACCACTTTCTGAGTGTTTTCAACTCACTCCCCCCTTCCCCCATTCCATCTTTCACCTTCTCTTGAGGTGCCGATCCGGAACCCCTTTTCGGAGTCGACAACCGTCACTATCTTCACGGTCTAAGCTTCGACATTTGCCTTTTGAAATTCGAGATCATTCCATTCCAAATTGAATCTTGTCTCTTGGAAGACTTAAATGAATCTAAGAGCCTGAATGTGCTTGATTGGTATTCTCTTATTTTTCAAAACAAATCTCTTTTTAAACTTTAGCCCATCACAGTACGGGAACACCGCAAAGATCGGGTTACCGGCTGATGATGAACCTATGAACCCATGTTTCGGGGACTCCCCACCGCGTTGGGGGTTGGCTATTCTTCCCTCGTGCCAATGGTACATCTCTTACCAATCGAACATAGGAAGACTTTGTAAGGAATCTTCCATTAAATTTTGGTGCGGCGGAAGCGACGATTCCTATGGGTTCCTTTAGAATCCGTCTCAATAAGAACTGAACGACGAAAACCGAAAACCGATCAAATCGGGTTCGTATATACCTGATAGGGATTCATATAATCCCATGGAGAGAAAGGAGATGATTTTCTCAAGCTCTTCAAACCGTTCAAGTGTCCGGTGATAGAAATGTATGCCCTACAAGCCAATCATATATGATATGATTCGACATTTCTAGAAATATCTCATTCAATTAATTAGGCAAATCTTCATTTTAAGCTCTTATTAGAAGCGAATATCATAATGAAGTCCTTGATCAAATACAATGATGATTAAATCATGATGAGATCATGATAATGAGATTGATCATCTAGAGGTATTTGATCTAAATGTTCCTAGTCATAAGATACTTGAGATGGGACATCAAGGATCCGGATAGACTAGTGTATGTGATGTCTTCTCATGTGATGAGGATGACCGATCTCATTGGTCATTAGTGTGGAGACGCTGAGATACACATACAGGTGCTCATTAGTTGAATGAGTTCACTGAACTGACCGAATTAGAAACCCTGAATGGTATCTTACCGAACTGTCTATCAGGGTCTTCTATCATCACGGTTGCATGGTTGGACCTTTGACCTGAGTCGCCAAAGATGCCTTGTTGGGTGGAACTTGTGCTTTGACCATTGACTTATGGATCACAATTTAGATGGTCCTATATAGCGATGGATCGGGTACAAGGAAAATCCGATGGAGGCAATTGAGCGGACAACAAGGGATCGTCCACTCTCGGTAAGTGAGAGTGAATGTCCTATGGGATAGTACTCTAAATCCCTGGCCAGGGTAGATAGGATAATTGGAAAAGGAGTTTTCCAATTGATCCAATTCCGAGTACATGATCCTATAGAGTCGGTATACTAAGGAGTTGACAGTCGATGCCGTACTCCTTTCCGACCGGGACATTGGATGGATGAGGGTTTATATCCATGTGGTAACTAATGATGGAAAGGCTCAATGGAGATGAGATTATTCCCATAGCCATTTGGGATCATGGGTTGTGGCTTGTACCCTTCATGATCGGTAGGCCGATTAATCTGTTATCGGATAACGAATTTAATTAAATTAAATAGAATTGTTCTATTTTATTTAGGCCTCAACCAAATAGGCTATTGGGCCTAGTGGGTCACACACAAAAGGACTTATCCACAAGTACAGGGACAAGGACGTAATTTATAGAGATTTTGGGTTTTTATGAAAAATTCCATAATTCTCTATAAATACTAATGGTTTCAGCCAAACCCCATCAAGACAAGGGTGAAAACCACGTCCCAAGCCTCCTCCCTACCTCCTCCTCTCTTTAGAAGGTGTTCATGGTCGATGGAGCTCCGTTCGGGAAGAGTTCTCGAGGCCGGCGCGAAGGGAGAACCTGCTGTGGATGAAGTTCGTGTGGATACTGCTGGAGACCGGACACTTGAACGGTTTGGAGAGCTTAAGAAGCTCATCTCCTTCCTCTCCATGGGATTATATGAATCCCTATCAGGTATATTCGAACCCGATTTGATCGGTTTTCGGTTTTCGTCGTTCGGTTCTGATTGAGACGGATTCTAAAGGAACCCATAGGAATCGTCGCTTCCGCTGCACCAAATTTTAATGGATGATTCCTTACATCCGGTCTCCAGCAGTATCCACACGAACTTCATTCACAGCAGGTTCTCCCTTCGCGCCGGCCTCGAGAACTCTTCCCGAACGGAGCTCCATCGACCATGGACTCCTTCTAAAGAGAGGAGGAGGTAGGGAGGAGACTTGGGACGTGGTTTTCACCCTTGGCATGATTGGGTTTGGCTGAAACCATTAGTATTTATAAAGAATTATGGAATTTTTCATAAAAACCCAAAATCTCTATAAATTACGCCCTTGCCCCTGTACTTGTGGATAAGTCCTTTTGTGTGTGACCCACTAGGCCCAATAACCTATTTGGTTGAGGCCTAAATAAAATAGAACAATTCTATTTAATTTAATTAAATCCGTTATCCGATAACAGATTAATCGGCCTACCGATCATGAAGGGTACAAGCCACATCCCATGATCCCAAATGGCTATGGGGATAATCTCATCTCCATTGAGCCTTTCCATCATCAGTTACCACATGGATATAAACCCTCATCTATCCAATGTCCCGGTCGGAAAGGAGTACGGCATCGACTGTCAACTCCTTAGTGTACCGACTCTATAGGATCATGTACTCGGAATTGGATCAATTGGAAAACTCCTTTTCCAATTATCCTATCTACCCTGGCCAGGGATTTAGAGTACTATCCCATAGGACATTCACTCTCACTTACCGAGAGTGGACGATCCCTTGTTGTCCGCTCAATTGCCTCCATCGGATTTTCCTTGAACCCGATCCATCGCTATATAGGACCATCTAAATTGTGATCCATAAGTCAATGGTCAAAGCACAAGTTCCACCCAACAAGCCATCTTTGGCGACTCAGGTCAAAGGTCCAACCATGCAACCGTTATGATAGAAAACCCTGATAGATAGTTCGGTAAGATACCATTCAGGTTTTCTAATTCGGTCAATTCAGTGAACTCATTCAACTAATGAGCACCTGTATGTGTATCTCAGTGTCTCCACACTAATGACCAATGAGATCGGTCGTCCTCATCACATGAGAAGACATCACATACACTAGTCTATCCGGATCCTTGATGTCCCATCTCAAGTATCCTATGACTAGGAACATTTAGATCAAATACCTCTAGATGATCAATCTCATTATCATGATCTCATCATGATTTAATCATCATTGTATTTGATCAAGGACTTTATTATGATATTCGCTTCTAATAAGAGCTTATAATGAAGATTTGCCTAATTAATTGAATAAGATATTTCTAGAAATGTCGAATCATATCATATATGATTGGCTTGTAGGGCATACATTTCTATCAGACTTGATGAAACATGGCGGTTAACCAGGAGACTTGAGGAGATTCATCTTGTCGAATTTGGTCGTTGAGCGTGCCTATATCTACACCTTGATGCCACATTTTCAGTCCATCACCATTTCGCTCCACTACATTCCACTACGATCCATCTCGCTTCGCTACGCTTTCTCTACGTTTCACTCCGCTTCGCTACACGCCATTCCCTTGCAAAGCCGACATCAAGTTGAGGCAAAGTTGTAGACATGCCAAATTGGCCTGATTCGGAGCCCCAGACTCTTATTCCATAGGTGATATCTTTTATTTGACCATTATCTGATCTGGATTACCTCGTGGAGATGAGCTAAGGACGCTGGTGGAGCCCCTTGTGAATTGGGAATGGACCGATGATTTCCGGAATAATGCCGTAACCTTCAAGCGAGAGCCACGCGTGAACCGTGAAATCACGAAGCCTGCTCATTGACCGACCTTGAATGGTTCTTAATTAAAGGTCTCGGGAGTCCCGCATGTGTTCCGTAGCATTCAGGGTTTTCGAGAAGTCATTTCAATAGTCGTCGGTCAATGACGGCTTTCGTTATGGCTTTTTCGATCTGTACTGACACGGCTATCATGGATCACGCGTTAGGCCTTTTCGGTCATCACCGGGTCTTTTCGAGTTGTCCGGGTCGATCCTAGCCATATATTTCATCAACCAGGGCCATACGACCATTTCGGTCGATTTTAAGGTTTTACGGCTTTTCCGAGTTTCGGTTCATGTTTACCGGGTTAATCTCAGATTTTTCGATGATTTTGGGTTTTCCGACCGTACTGGACTTGTTCAGTTATCATTTTAAGTCATCCCGAGTTGACCCGCGATTCTTCGACCGGAACCGTGTCTTTTCGGATCTCCGCTACGGTTTTCGGCTTGTCGCGAAAGAGTAAACCGGTAGAAAGCCCCGTGCGAACATCTCAGGAGTCATGCCAGCTGGTTTACCGACTTGACGAGGTGCGACTTAAGGCCCTCTTTCCAACACAACAAACAAGAGCCAAATCGGACATCCCGTTTGCAAGTTACAGCTCGCGGAACACGTGCGCAGGAGAGAAAGTGTACCTCACCCCCGCTCCCCTTGAAAGAGGAGGGCGCGCCCTCAACCCGAGGGCACGCCCCGCATGCCCTCAAACTGGGGGCATGCCCTGCGTGCCCCGGCTTCCTTTGAAACGCGGGGGCGTGGTCAGTTTCTGAAAATCAGAAATTGCCCCGATTTACATGTTCTAAACCGGATTTTTGGAAGGTTACCATTGATAATTTTTGATTATTTGTACCGCACCCCCGGTTCGGGGGCATGTTACGTTTGTCAAGTCAGATTTTTAGCAATTTCTGAAAGATTCCGGCGAATTTTACCAATAAGACGTGTAACGCGCCCCTGGTTTCTTTGAAACTGGGGGGCGCGCAGACCGCACCCGCAAGGTGAGGGCGCGCCCTGCGCGCCCTCATCTCCTTTGGAAAGTGGGGGCGCGGTCGGTCCAGTTTCCATATTTTGCACCAGTTTCTGTTCTCTATAAATTGAGGGTCATTCTCAACGACCTATGGTTAATCCCCCATGCCTAGCTCGTCTTGAGGTCGTCCAAGTTATTTTCCAAAGCCGTCCTGATGTCTAAAGGCGATCCGACATTGAGAGATCGATCCCGAGGCGAAGGAGAAGCCCGATCTGTGTGTTCTTCAGCAACCAAAGTCATCGGATTATTTAGAAATTTTGGGGCACCTGCTGATAAAGTCTTCAACATAGGAGTTGTTCCTCTCTTCGTTCTCTTTCATTTGCAATTGACGGCACTCAATTCTGACTTGCCATCTATTTGTGGCAATTGCTGCACTGAGGGCGCGCATCCAGGTTCTATTTTCCACATCCGTCCACTTTAAGATTTTCTATAGACTTCTAAAAGAGTATTTTGGAGAAGTCAGAAACATAATAACTCTTCCTCTCCAAGACTTCTATTTACTAAAACAAACGGCACTCAATTCTGACATCGGAGTCCTCTATAGCATTCTCTGCACCAAAGTCGCGCCAGAAGGGTGCAAAGCTACCCGAACTGGCTTGTTTCACTCATCTCAGCTTCAACTCAAGCCGTTTCATTCTATAAGTTTCTCTTAACTTAGTTCATTTAATTGTTATAGCATATTTTACTTAGTTTACATCATTTTACATAACCAAAAACACAAAAAAAGGGTTAGGGCTCGCCCCAATCCGCTGAGTTCTATTCCAATTGCTTCTTTGTTTCATCTCTTCTTCTATAGTTTCTACACTTCCCATAGTTCTAATTGGCTTCTTTCAGTTGGTTTATTGTTCTAGTTGCACAGGTTGATCAAGGTAGCATCAGTTGGACTCTTCTTCATCGGCCAGCCGAAGAAGAAGAAGGTTGAACCTACACACATTCTCTCCCGTGCTATGGTACACACGGTCAACTCATCTCTTAATTTACATTCCATAAAGCGGAGCACGTGGCTCTTGGCAACCACCTTTTCATTTATACTTTAAGTTCATCTCCTACTCACTCTCCTCCCACATGACCCGAACCGTCTCCGGTGCTCGAGCGACGCTGTGAGATGAAAGTTCAGGGATCAATGTGAGTGTGGGACCGAGGTGAGGACTTTTACCGCTTTCCGAGTGTTTTCCGATTCACTCATTTTTCCCCTATTCTATCTTTCACCTTCTCTTGAGGTGCCGATCCGGAACCCGTTTCTAGAGTCGACAGGTAGGACTAACAAAGAATGATGGGAAAGAAGAAACAATGGCATGACAAACATGATAGAATAGAAGACACGTTGAGATAAAAATAAAAGACATGGTGGGATAAAATAAAAGACATGGCGAGATAAAATAAAAGATACGGTTGAATAACATTAAAGATACAGTGGGATAAAAGAATAAAACATGGTGGGATAACATTGGTAATGATGAAGAATGAAAAAGAGATGGATGTGAAAACATAGAAAATTATGTAAAAAATAGTTGAAGATATAGATTGTCTATTGGAGGTCAAGACACTTGATTAGGAACCAACATCCCTCCAATGTTCAATTTTGGCTTATCCGTGAGTCTGAAGAAATGACCAAGCCGTCGTAGATTTTGTTGAAAGGGATCTCGGGCCCAGTCATCTTCACGCTCAAGGTCTTCTACATCAATGTATATAATACATATTAAATGAACCTAACAAAGCTAAATAACAAACGGTAAAGGTGATCTGAAGTGAGAATATGACAAATGATGTGAGGATGAGAATGTGAAACTGAGTGAAATCTTCGGGCGTAGTCTATCAACTTGCATCAGCATCTCTAGTCCATCCTTGTCCTACCTTTTGATGGAATACAGTACCATGATAATGTTCAACTGGGTGGCGCTTCCTCTCTTTTTGTCACAGGGTTCGCATGATGTTCCTTAAAGAACACTGATCTTACCCATTCACCTATTAGGACATAAAGGTTGCCTACACATTTCTGATTAGTACCCAACAGACAAAATTGCTATATGAAGCATATTTTTCCTGAAATGAACAACTAAAGCTTTTACTATTAGAGCCATCATTTTGTGATCAAAACAATATTTTTTATGATGGTTCATTTAGCAAAAATGTCATTCTCAACATTCTGGACAATTTTCGTTTTTCTGAGATTTTTCTGAATTTTTTGAATTTTTTTGTCCATGTGCCCCCGATTGGGGGCACGTGCAGATGCGCTTGGGGGTGGGGCACCTGGCCATGTGCCCCCAGATGAGGGCACATGTGCTCTAGGCCAATTTTTTTATTTTTTTTGCAAAATAAATGTACCTGATGGCCCTTCTCTTTTTGCCTCTTCAACTCTTGCCATGGTTTGAATCTTCCCCTCCTTACTTTAAAGTTCCTGAAACACTTGATAAGAAGTGATTAAATCTTCATTACGACTCATCCCTTTGCCTATTACGGTTAACTTTTGACTTAGGTCAAAGAGAAGAGCCTTCTTAACAAGATAATTAAAGCCAAAATGGACATGCAATACAAAAATAGAAATATGCATGACAGAAAAATAAACATGGATGCAACTAAGGCAATGATCATGACTGAGCTAAAATGCCTTTTTTTGCGTTTTCTTTGAAATATTATTTTTGAATTTTCAAAAAAAAATTAGATTTTTGAAATATTCATTTTTTTTTTGAATTTTTGAAATGTGCTTTTTTTAGATTTTTTGAAATATGTATTTTTTAGATTTTTAAAATATGTAATTTTTTTGGATTTTTAGAAAAAAGTTTTTATTTTTATTTGAAATATTCAAATTTTTTGGTGGAGAAAATACTGGTATTTGAGATAGTTCATCGATATTTGGGGTTTGTTAAGACTCAAGTGGTAGATACCACGTGCAAAAATAAAGTTCCCTACCTAGAATCCTTCTAACCTTCTTCCTTGGATCGGCTTGGGTTCCACTTGGATTCGGTCGGTTTACCCTACCCTAGGGGTTTAAGGTGGAAGAGTATAGATGAAGTCCTTGATAGGCTTAGGAGATATTGAGAGGGATTTCTCTACTCACACTCAAATTGCCCATTGGGGTTCGGCCTCTTTGGGTCTTTCCTATTTTTTTTTCTCTTTTCTATGTGGCACATATTTGGACAGATTTTTGACCTGTGGGGACATTGCCCATCTTTTAGTGTCTTTTACCTTGACTATTATTCTGGGTACTCATTCAGATAGGTTGATCATTTTTTTTCTAACCTGAGGGGTTCATTGCCCATCTTTTAGCACCCTTTTGCACCCTCCGAGACAGCCTCCTACTAGGGTGGCGAGTGTTTTTGATAGTACCCCTCTCTAATTTTTTCTCCCTATCTTGGACCGAGTAGAAGAGAATAGGGTAAGGGTACTCCTTCTATTTCTAGATTTCTGCCTTGCCTTTCGCAAGTGTCAAGTTGTCTGGATTCTAGGATTAGGAGGTGCTATGTGTGTAGAATGGTACATACCCTTGACTTCTCACAAATAGCCTAGGATCAATGACTAGAGATTATACCAATGGTTTCTCCATTTTTTATGAAAAGTACTTTTTGAGTTAAACTCCTTTCCAAGGATGATTCACGTTTTCTCTGATAGAAATGTATGCCCTACAAGCCAATCATATATGATATGATTCGACATTTCTAGAAATATCTCATTCTATTAATTAGGCAAATCTTCATTATAAGCTCTTATTAGATGCAAATATAATATTGAAGTCCTTGATCAAATGCAATGATGATTAAATCATGATGAGATCATGATAATGAGATTGATCATCTAGATGTATTTGATCTAAATGTTCCTAGTCATAGTATACTTGAGACGGGACATCAAGGATCCGGATAGACTAGTGTATGTGATGTCTTCTCATGTGATGAGGATGACCGATCTCATTGGTCATCAGTGTGGAGACACTGAGATACACATACAGGTGCTCATTAGTTGAATGAGTTCACTGAACTGACCGAATTAGAAACCCTGAATGGTATCTTACCGAACTGTCTATTAGGGTTTTCTATCATCACGGTTGCATGGTTGGACCTTTGACCTGAGTCGCCAAAGATGCCTTGTTGGGTGGAACTTGTGCTTTGAACATTGACTTATGGATCACAATTTAGATGGTCCTATATAGCGATGAATCGGGTACAAGGAAAATCCGATGGAGGCAATTGAGCGGACAACAAGGGATCGTCCACTCTCGGTAAGTGAGAGTGAATGTCTTATGGGATAGTACTCTAAATCCCTGGCCAGGGTAGATAGGATAATTGGAAAAGGAGTTTTCCAATTGATCCAATTCTGAGTACAGGATCCTATAGAGTCGGTACACTAAGGAGTTGATAGTCGATGCCGTACTCCTTTCCGACCGGGACATTGGATGGATGAGGGTTTATATCCATGTGGTAACTGATGATGGAAAGGCTCAATGGAGATGAGATTATCCCCATAGCCATTTGGGATCATGGGATGTGGCTTGTACCCTTCATGATCGGTAGGCCGATTAATCTGTTATCGGATAACGGATTTAATTAAATTAAATTGAATTGTTCTATTTTATTTAGGCCTCAACCAAATAAGCTATTGGGCCTAGTGGGTCACACACAAAAGGACTTATCCCCAAGTACAGGGACAAGGGCGTAATTTATAGAGATTTTGGGTTTTTATGAAAAATTCCATAATTCTCTATAAATACCAATGGTTTCAGACAAACCCCATCAAGCCAAGGGTGAAAACCACGTCCCTAGCCTCCTCCCTACCTCCTCCTCTCTCAAGAAGGTGTCCATGGTCGATGGAGCTCCGTTCGGGAAGAGTTCTCGAGGCCGGCGCGAAGGGAGAACCTGCTGTGGATGAAGTTCGTGTGGATACTGCTGGAGACCGGACACTTAAACGGTTTGTAAAGCTTGAGAAGCTCATCTCCTTCCTCTCCATGGGATTATATGAATCCCTATCAGGTATATTCGAACCAGATTTGATCGGTTTTTGGTTTTCGTCGTTCGGTTCTGATTGAGACGGATTCTAAAGGAACCCATAGGAATCGTCACTTCAGCTGCACCAAATTTTAATGGACGATTCCTTACAGTGGTATCAGAGCTAGGTTCAAGTCTCGGTCGAAACCGACGTCGAATCGACATTATTTCATGTTATTTATGTGTTCCCGAATCTGTATAAACGTCTGTTTTGAAGAGGCCACCATATTCTGTGTATGACTCAGATAAAATATTGGTTGGCCTTGGTAGAATCTCGTGATATACGTATTTCTAACGCCGCAAACCGTTTAAAGTTTGGATCTCTGTAGTGTTCGGGATAAGCGTCAAAAGTTGGTGTTTCTGTCATGCCCGAACCGACACCCGGATTTGGGGATTTTGTGAAATCTCCGTCCATAAAATAAATTGATGCTTGAAAAGGGTTTAGGAGATGGGTAATATGATTACCTAGCCTTTACCTTTGATATCCAGCTTTGAACGACGGCGGAGGATGAGAATTTTTGAGTTTTCCGACGAACTAGGGTTCTGCGGAATCTGGTGGCGCCGACTTGTTTCTTCCTTATTTGCCGTTGATATATAATTTTTCTCTGAAGGGATATATATATATTTGGAAACTTCATATGATGAGGATTCTAAATTGTATTTTTTGAGAATATTTGGTTTCCTGAATAAGGAGTTATCGTCGTTGCAAAATAGAGATTTCTGCTACGGAATTTGGGTGACCGCCACCTCTTCTTCCTCATTTTCCGGTCGATTGGGATTTGTCCTGGATATGAGGCCGACTGTTTTGAATTCCTTATTTAATAAGGATTCCAACGCATTTTTTTTCGGATTTTTTGGAGTCCGGGATAAGGAGATATACCCGAGTTAATGAGATTAACTCTCCTCCGGATGAATAGTGCACCGCCCCCTTCTTATCGGGCGGAGAAGAAGGATCCGAATCGGATCCGGATCCGGGTCAAACCCGGTTTGACCGGGCCCGCGCGCGCGACCGCGCGCGCACCACGGTGGCGCACCGACGGCGCAGACGCCGCGGCGGCGGCGGCGGCGCAATGCGCCAGCGCCCGCGGCGCATTGTGGCACACACTAGACGGGCGCAGTGCGCCGCCGCACCCGGCGCAATGCGCCACATTATTTATTAAATGTTTTTAAATTGTTTAAAATCATAGAAAAATCCGAAAAATTGCCAGAAAATTCCAGAAAAATTCTGAAAAATTCTATAATATTATTTAACATGTTTTAAAGTGTTTAATGACATGTTAGATGATGTTTAGCCCTATTTACATAGATTCACTCATGGTTAAACTTTAAAATTGTTTTAAAGGTTTAACTTAAATTATTAGTGTCTTAATTAATTCAGTAAAATGAGATTTTACATAATATAAATTGTGACATTAATTTCTGACCTTGCACAATATTGGGAATGCATGAATGTTCTAAATAGTTTAGTTTTATATGTTCATTTCATATAAATTGTTTATATGTTGTTGTCATGTTATTTTCATGTGAATTATTTCATGAAAATTCGACATGCATGAAATTGAGAATTTCAAAATAAATTATATAATTTTATGCTGATATATATGATATATCTCATATAATTATCACGTATGCGCTCTATGTTCATGTGATGAATGTTAGTGTGTATGGAGGTGATCATGGACTTAATTGTGCTTGGCTTATGATTGCTTTTAATTGTGTTGGTTATGTTATTAAATGGGGCCTGCGTGTGCCTCCTCTCTCTCTATACAATCTGATTGTACATTCTACCTCCCTCCATTAATGTACTCCCCTTGGTTAAAACCAAGGTTTCTTATTGAGTTATGTATATTTGTGGGGTCTGCATACCCTTAAGCCGCTTGTAAGAGTTAGAAGCCGGTTCGTGGAAGGTTGGAGAGCGGGACCACTTGGAGAAGCACCCTTCTGAAGTGGGAGCGTGCCATCTCAAGCATCTGAAGTAAGGATTTGCACCTAGAGGGGTGCCTTAGGTGCATGCTTAGGGTTAAGTCCATGATCACCTAATTTTTATGCATATTTGATATGTGGTTGTGTGCTATCTTTTATACCTTAGATATATGATATTCCAAAGGTATTATATATACTTAGCACATATTATTGATGAGACTAAAATAAAATCCCTCCTTGTCATAATTAGGTTGATAAGCGTGTGACATTAAGAATGACTCACGTAGCCTTCCGTTGTTATGGTCTTGATGAGCCAATCTTAGATTGGATGGGTTTGTTGTGCTACCACAAGACTCATTTAGCAAGGGATTGGTGATCATGGCTAAGGCATTTGCCGAACTTTGGGGTGGACTATTTGCATGGCTTTGTTGTGCTACCACAAGGGCTGTGTGAAGAATCCATTCTCATAACGTAACAAGCGGGTTTGACCTAACTAGAGTATATGGCTTGTTGTGCTACCACAAGGTCATAACTCTAGAGGCTAAATGACTAAAGAGTTGCAAGAGTTGCAACTGGCAATAGTTGCCTACCTATTAAGTATGGGGTGATTTGTTGTGCTACCACAAGGTCATCACCATAAAGTTAATAGGGTCTTAGTCCCCACTAGGATTTCATCATGATATCCCATATTTGCATAATGAGGGTTATGCAAATTCGTCGAAAATTAGTGGGAGCATAAATTAGGATCAAAGACCATATCTTAATTTTAATGAATGTTTGCAATGTTATATTGATAAAATTATATCTCTGATGTAGAATATGATAATAAACCACCATTAGTATGGCATATTAGATGCCAAATAGCTTAATGGCTCACACTTCTTAGACTGGTTTAGAACTAAGAGAATTGTTCTCATAGTTGACCGATTAACTATTCTACTTGAGAAGTAGGTGTCTCCTAAATTATCTAGTGATATGAAAGAAAGATAAGATCTTATCTCATAGACAAGATGCATTGTTTGCCTTAAATTAAATGTTAGTCTCTATGAGACATGATTATAGAGACAACATGGATAGATGGATATGAGATCCATCATGGCTCATATTGATGAGTTAACTAAAGGGCAACTTAGATCAACAATACATCTTAATTACTTCTTGTTGGTGAGACCAATAGTAAGAAGTAAAATCATTAGATAAAAATAGGAGAGAGTTAATAGTAAAAGAAGGCGGTCAAGATAATAAAGCCAGAATAAGACATGATTCTTACACTGTCATGATGATGATAAGTGGAAGAGAAAGTACAAAGTGTTTTGTATATAATGCAAAGGTAGAGCTTGAGAAGTTTCATGTATCCATGTCATTGGCACTTACTTGTTTTGAATATACACTTAATAGTATTAGATACTATATGTGTATATCATAATATTAGATACTATGGATGCATCTAATGGTATGAGATACCTGATATGCATCTTATATCTACAAGGAGTTGTAGATGATGACAAGTAAATGAAGGCTTAATAAAGAAGATATTGACCTACATATGAAATGGTGCAAAAGTTGCATCATTATTAATGGGAGGTGCAATTCTTTAATAGCCTTATCGAGATGTCTTAATAATTAATATTGCTATTATATCCTTCTACAAGAACTTTATATGATTTCCTACTTGAATAAATGTTGATTTATTCTAAGTTATGGAATTGATAGATGTTCTAATAGATTGAATGGCAAAGTGTTTGCCAGTGGGAGCTTAATGAATTGTTTAATCATATTTGATATGTTAGCTCCCATGTTATGTGTGAATTTTCCTTTTAAGAGGAAATGGGTTGATTTAGATCAATCTACACTTTAGCTTTATATAGACATTGAGAATGGGTTAATGAGTTATTAGAACTCGTACATCTAGATGTATGTTAGCCCATATCTAGTAAGGCTAAAGAAGAATATTTCTACTTCATTATTTCAAAGATGATGTCTCTAGGTTTGGAAACATGTACTTTATGAAGTACAAAATTAAGACCTTTGAGAAATTATTTGAGATTAAGAATGAAGTAGAGATACTAATGGAAAGAGTATTAGAACTCTTTGATGAGATCAAGGAGGGGAATACTTGAGTACATAATTCACATATAATTGAAGGATAATAGAATCTAATGGACACCTCTTTACACATTTTAGCTTAATTGAGTAGCTAAAATGAGAAGTCATATTATGTAAGACATAATATGAACAATGACGAGCTTTGCAAAATTTCCTCTTTGTCTATTTTTGGTTAAGTACTCGTTATAACCACTTGTTCTTAATAGGTACCTTCTAAGTCTGTTCTGATTATTCCATATAGGATATGGAAAAGGGGTTAAAACTTGACCTTAAGCAAGTTAAGGTTTCGGAATGTCCGACCTAGTGAAGAAGTATAACTCTAACAAGTTGGAATATAAGACTATGAAGTGTTGCTTGTGGAATATCCTAAAGAAACTTTTGGATATTAAATATACGACCCTTATGTATAAGGGTATGTGTTGCTCAGCTCACTATATTTCTAAAGGAAAAGTTCTTTCTTAAGAAAGATAGTGGGAGCAAGGTATATATGGAAGATGTTCCAGTCCCACAACCCAATAACACTTATATTAAGGTGCTAGTTAATAATTACACAAGGACAAATCATAGGTCTTTATTTGTGTCCATTCTACCTAAGAGATATGTGAGACATATCTCTGATAGATGAAATGAGGCATAAGATAATAAGGATATTGATCCTAGGATCTATATAGAACCAATATGAGATATTGATTCATTAATGGGAAGAGACAATAAAATCCGATATAAATTTTATCTATTCTAATCAAGTTTAGAACTTGATAGATCCACCTAAGGATATAGTATCCATAAGGAATAATTGGATCACTAAAGAATAGATTGGAGTGGATTAGAAGGTAGATACCTTCAAAGGTGAGATTAGTTGAAAAGGATATCATTGAAGTCAAATGGTTGACTATGATGAGATCTTTTACCTATTCCATGGATTAATCCATTCGGATTTTGATTGTTACACTCTATGATTATGAGATAAGCTAATTGGATGTTAAGATAGTGTTCCTCTAAAGTATTTTGAGGAATAGGTGTATATGATACAACTATAGGGAATCAAATCCCAATAACATCCAAGAAGAGTGTGTATTAAGTTCATTTATGGACTGAAGTAAAACTTCCCATAGATCATATATAAGATTTAATGAGATTAAATCTTATGACTTCGTTAAGAACGAAGAGGAGCCTTGTGTATTCAACAAGATAAGTGGGAGTGCTGTTACTTTCTTGACATTTTATGTTGATGACATACTACTCATTAAGAATGAAGTAGGTGTGTTATCATAAGTGAACCTAGCTATCAAATTGATCCTCCAAACACAATTTGGGTTTTGAGATCTATGGAGATAGATCTAAAATCAATGCCCAGTTAGTGTACGTAGTCACCATAGTCAAAGGGTTTGACATGATAAACTCCAAGATAGGTTTCTTACCTATGTGGTGTGGAGTTGATCTCTGTAAAGTGTTGTCTTTGTAGACTTCTTGAAAGATAAAGAGATCACATAAATAGAGCCCTTATGCCTTTGTCATAGGGTCTATTATTTATATGATGCTACGTACATGATGTGATTAATGCTCTAAGTGTTATGAGCATTCATCAAGAAGATCCAAGTGAGAGTCATTGGATAGTTTAGAGATATATCATTTGGTACTTGAGAAGCACTGAGAATGTATCTCTATACACTGGAGGATAAGACTTGAAGTCTTGTAGTTTTACAAACACAAGCTTCTAATCAAATAAGTTTGATATTAAGTCAGAATTATGGTGGTGCAGTAGTTGAAAGAGTTCTATGTGATAGAACACTGTAAATTCTACAACATATGTAAACAAGTTTACATGGTGGTTGCACACTACTTGAGAAGTAGTCTAGATGAAGATTCTCATCTAAGGTATGGGATTGTCCCAATTTTCTCTGAAAGTGTATCATTGTTTTGAGAAAACAATGGAGTAGAGCCGGTGTCTCATCAGAAGTTTAGAACTTCTGTGGCGATACTATACAATCAGAGAGATTGCAACTTATAAAGATATAATTAAAGATAAAGTATCTACCGTTAATAACATTGCAAATCCACTAACTGAAGCAGTTACTCAAAGAGTGTTTGAGCTTCACCTTGAGCTGATACAGATCAGTCAGATGGGTGATTGGCTTTAGTGCAAGTGGGAGATTGATAGAAATGTATGCCCTACAAGCCAATCATATATGATATGATTCGACATTTCTAGAAATATCTCATTCTATTAATTAGGCAAATCTTCATTATAAGCTCTTATTAGATGCAAATATAATAATGAAGTCCTTGATCAAATGCAATGATGATTAAATCATGATGAGATCATGATAATGAGATTTATCATCTAGATGTATTTGATCTAAATGTTCCTAGTCATAGGATACTTGAGATGGGACATTAAGGATCCGGATAGACTAGTGTATGTGATGTCTTCTCATGTGATGAGGATAACCGATCTCATTGGTCATCAGTGTGGAGATACTGAGATACACATACAGGTGCTCATTAGTTGAATGAGTTCACTGAACTGATCGAATTAGAAACCCTGAATGGTATCTTACCGAACTGTCTATTAGGGTTTTCTATCATCACGGTTGCATGGTTGGACCTTTTACCTGAGTCGCCAAAGATGCCTTGTTAGGTGGAACTTGTGCTTTGACCATTGACTTATGGATCACAATTTAGATGGTCCTATATAGCGATGGATCGGGTACAAGGAAAATCCGATGGAGGCAATTGAGCGGACAACAAGGGATCGTCCACTCTCGGTAAGTGAGAGTGAATGTCCTATGTGATAGTACTCTAAATCCCTGGCCAGGGTAGATAGGATAATTGGAAAAGGAGTTTTCCAATTGATCCAATTCCGAGTACAGGATCCTATAGAGTCGGTACACTAAGGAGTTGACAGTCGATGCCGTACTCCTTTCCGACCGGGACATTGGATAGATGAGGGTTTATATCCATGTGGTAATTGATGATGGAAAGGCTCAATGGAGATGAGATTATCCCCATAGCCATTTGGGATCATGGGATGTGGCTTGTACCCTTCATGATCGGTAGGCCGATTAATCTGTTATCGGATAACGGATTTAATTAAATTAAATAGAATTGTTCTATTTTATTTAGGCCTCAACCAAATAGGCTATTGGGCCTAGTGGGTCACACACAAAAGGACTTATCCACAAGTACAGGGGCAAGGGCGTAATTTATAGAGATTTTGGGTTTTTATGAAAAATTCCATAATTCTCTATAAATACCAATGGTTTCAGCCAAACCCCATCAAGCCAAGGGTGAAAACCACGTCCCTAGCCTCCTCCCTACCTCCTCCTCTCTCAAGAAGGTGTCCATGGTCGATGGAGCTCCGTTCGGGAAGAGTTCTCGAGGCCGGCGCGAAGGGAGAACCTGCTGTGGATGAAGTTCGTGTGGATACTGCTGGAGACCGGACACTTGAACGGTTTGTAGAGCTTGAGAAGCTCATCTCCTTCCTCTCCATGGGATTATATGAATCCCTATCAGGTATATTCGAACCAGCTTTGATCGGTTTTCGGTTTTCGTCGTTCGGTTCTGATTGAGACGGATTCTAAAGAAACCTATAGGAATCGTCGCTTCCGCTGCACCAAATTTTAATGGACGATTCCTTACATTCTCCATTTGCGTTAGTTAACTCATATGCATTGCTTGGATACTTTTCAGTAATTACAAAAGGCCCTTCCCAATTAGGTTGCAATTTGGAGTGAGGACCTCCCGGCATAACGAAAATTCTTTTAATGACCATCTCACCGATCTCGAATTTTCTCTCAACCACCCTCTTTTGATAAAAACTTTTAAGTCTGTTCTGGTATGTCTGGGCATGCTTGGTGGCGGCCAGCCTTCCTTCATCCAAGAGTTCAAGATATGCAAGGAGAGATTCTCGTCTCTCATCAACAGGAATATCCCTGTCGAGTTGAACTCGAAGAGATGGAAGTAATACTTCGTAGGGGACCACTGCTTCCATCCCATATGCTAAAACATATGGGGTTTATTCAGTGGGAGTCCTTACAGAAGTACGATAAGCCTATAGAGCATCAACAAGCTTATCAGGTCAGTCGGTAAACTTGCTAGACTTACAAGATTTCTTGATGATCTTGATTAAGGTCTTATTGGTGTCTTCTGCTTGGCCATTGCCTTGAGGATAGTATGGCAATGAACAATGCAATGAAATGTGTTACCTGTTGCAAAGATCACACAGATCTAGAAAGAGAAATTGTGGCCAATTATTAGTGACGATGCCGCTGGGGATCCTAAACCTTGCCATGATATTGCACTTGATGAAGGAGTAGACTGTTGACTCTTTAATCTCCACAAACGCTTCCGCTTCAGCCCACTTTGTGAAGTACTCCGTTGCCGTCAGAATGAATGATTTTGAGTGCATTTCAAAGTTGAGGTCACTCAAGGGGCCAATGATATCAAAAGCCCACGTGGCGAAAGGCCATGGGGCATGGATTGGATGAAGGAAAGATGCGGGAGAATAAATCTTATCATCATAGAGTTGACATGAATGACAGTGCTAGACAAAGATGTAGCAATATTCTTCTAGAGTTGGCCAATAATACCCTTGTCGGATGATTTTCTTAGCAAGGGCTTGGGCATTCACATGACCACCACAAACTCCAGAATGTGCTTCTTTTAGCACCAACACGGCTTCTTCTTCATCAAGACACCTGAGTAAGATTCCACTTAGGCTTCTCTTGTAAAGCACTCCTCCTAAGATTGTATACCTCTAGTATACTCTTTTGATTGCCTTTTTTCCTTGGCGGTTGATGTAGGAGGATATGACTGATCTTGGCAATACCTTGCAATCTCATCATACCAAGGTCTCTCACCTTATTCTAATTCTTCCAACTCAATTAAGAAGATTTCTTCTTTGTGTTCCAAGTATTGCTTTCTGTTGAACCTTTCCTTAACCTTCAGAAAATGCCTATCCTCAATTGTTGGAATTGACCTCTTACAGATGTGGATAGTCCGCACTTGCCTGCCTAGCAGGACAGATAAAGATGAAGCTAGTGAAGCTAAGGCATCGGCAAGGACATTCTGAGCACAAGGGACATAGACAAAGGTGAGTTTGAAGAATAGCTTGATGTAAGCAGGTGGTGAGCTCTTGGTAGGGTTTGAGGTTTGGATGGGAAGTTTGGTATTTGGATACTTGGCATAGGATCAATTGACTATCACCTATCACCCCCAGTTCAATGGCACCATGGAAGTGAGCAGCCTTCAGCCCGGCCAGCAAGGCTTCATACTCAGCTATATTGTTGGTTGCTGAAAAGTTGAGCTGAAAAGACTGTAGAATGGTGACACCTTTAGGTGATAGAAGAACAATACCTATCCCTCTACCATGAGAGTTCATAGTCTCGTCAAAATATAATGTCCAAAGATTGGAAGATCGGATTGACATTAGTTCATCATCAGGGAACTCTGACCAAACTAGGTCAAAGATGGGTATAGGATGATGGCCACCAAGGTGTTCAGCAATAGCATAGCCCTTAATTGCCTTCTGTGGAACATAGGTGATATCAAATTGGGACAAGAAACTCTGCCATCGCCCTGACTGATCAGTCAAAACTATCTTCTCTATCAAAAATGTGATGAGATTGATACGAGCTATGAGCTTGACTTGGTGAGCAAAGAAATGGTGCTTGAATTTCTGAACCACCCAAACAAGAGCAGCACAGGTCTTTTCTACCACTGTGTATTTCAGCTCACAAGCATCAAACATTTTGGACAAGTAGTAAGTAGCTTGCTCTTTCTCTTCTTCATCAACTTGTGCAAGGACTGCCCCAAGAGAGTTCTCAAGAACCGAAATGTAGAGGACCAAGGGCTTGTTAGAAATTGATGGTCTATGTACAGGGGGACTTGCCAAGTATGTTTTCAACCCATCAAATGCCTCTTGGCACTTCGAATCTCTTTTAAACTCGACCCTCGCCTTGGTTAACTCATAGAAAGGTTTACACCTTTGGGAATGTTGTGAGATAAACCGGCAGACAAATTGTAGCCTCCCAATCAATTCTTGAAGCTCTTTCATATTCTTGGGGGGAGGCATATCAATAATTTCCTTGGCCTTGTTTGGGTCAATCTCTATGCCCCTTTTGCATACTATGAACCCTAATAACTTTCCTGATGAAACCCCAAACGTACACTTCTTAGGGTTCATTTTCAACTTGTATTTTCTAGTTCGTTGCAAAACTTTCCTTAGCACTTCAGAATGATCTTCCTGACTCTTGGACTTGATAACTAAATCATTCACATACACCTCTACAAGGGTGTGCATTATGTCATAAAAGATAGCCATCATAGCCCTCTGATATGTAGCACCAACATTCTTTAACACAAAGGACATGACAACATAGCAATATGTTCCCCAAGGTGTAGTGAACGAGATCTTCTCTTGGTCCTCCTCGGCTAATCGGATCTTATTGTATCTAGAATAACCATCCATGAATGAAATCATTTCAAATCTAGTTGTGTTATTGACCAAAACATCGATATGAGGTAAAGGAAAATCATCGTTAGGACATGCTCAGTTCAAGTCCCTAAAATCAATCCGAACCCGTCCATCCTTCTTCATAACAGGGACTATGTTAGCTACCCATTGCGGATACAGAACAACTTTAGTAAATTTGGCTTGGTGTGGTTTGTCGACCTCTTCTTTCATTTTGAGTACAATATCAGGGTGGAATCTCCTGAGCTTTTGTTTAATCGGGGTAGTTCTAAATTTCAAGGTTAATCTATGTTCAACCAATGAATTATCTAGTCCCAGCATGTCTTCATATGTCCATGCGAACGTGTCCTTATATTCTTCCAAACATTGATCAAATGTTATTTTTCTGAGGGAGTGAGGTTTGCACTGATGAGAATAGTCTTAAGATCTTCTAGGGTTCCTAAATTCAGTTCCTTGGTTGGTTCATTCCCTGTGGCTGATGGTTCCTCAAATCCTTTAAATCCAGACGCATATGCATCAGCCAAGTCCTCAATTTCATCCTCAGATTCAGGATCCTTCTCTAATACCACCTTAATATTCTCGAAGTATGATCTATGTTTTGCTCATCCTCATATCGGATTTCATTCGGCTGGATGATATTCTTTAAAAGTTTGGTAGCCTTGCACACTTTACACATTTTTGCGCCAGTTGTTGCAAATATCTACTTGTAACTCGTTTACCTTTAACTTTCTTATTTCCTAACCTAACCTAACCTACTGATGATAAAACTAGAAAGGTGGTATTTACAGTGGAGGGAGGATCGAGTAAATCGATCAATGATTCAAAAGAGAGAGATCCCTGATTGGGAGCGTCCTCTAAAATGAGTAGAGATGTCTCCTCGATGGAAATGTGAGTTTCAGAGAAGACATTTTTTTGTGATTTTCAAGTAAGAAGACAGACTAAGCTAGAGTGACTCTAGACTTGCTACAAGCTGATGGAATTAACAAAGAGAAAAACTTAAGAATAAAGGGGTAAAAGGGGCTCATGGGCCCACTGGTAACAGAAAATGGGCACTTGAGCCCAAAACTGATGAAAAAAGTGAATAGGTATGCAGACCCAATTTTGGAAATAGATGGGCATGTGAGCCCATGCTAAGAAGAGCACTCAGTTCTAAAGCTATTGAGGAAAGTAAATGCGCAAGCAGGCCCAGTGAGAATAGAAGGTTGAAGAGGGCACATGGGCCCAAAGTGAGAAAAGTGGTCTCGGAAGTCCATCCAAAAGATCTAAAAGCAATGGTACGAGGTTTAAACATGGGATTGTTGTATTTGGGCCTCGTGGAATGGTTTTGACTTGATTGGTAGCTTACTCAACAGGATGATCCAAGATTTTTCTGCCCCTGAGTGGTTCTTGGTGCTCTTCCCCACTTGAGAACAAACAAGTCAAAGATAAGCATAGATCTTCCAAATCTTCTTCATCTGGAGCCTTCCTTCTCTTGACAACTATAATAGAACTCTTGTCATCTTCAGCCATCATCATGGTCTCTCCTTTGATAAAGAATATGTGGAGTCCCAAGGCATATCCTAGCTGGAAGACCCTCCTTGAGATGGAATCCTCTTCGTATCCCAACCCCTACCTACGTGGCCTTTTCACAGTTTTAATCGACTGAGCCATCCCTTGAAGATCCTTGCCCAATCATTTTCCAAGCTAATAGTCCAATTTCATCATCATCCGCCATCCCATTGTGTTTGGTAGAGAGGCAGTCATGCATCTAACTTCTAGCAATTCTCTGAGATCTGGGGTTACATTGACAGTCCAAGGGGCAAAAAAGCATTGTTTAGCTTGTTCCTTAAGGGTATGCTGGTTACCTTGACAACTTGTCCTTTAAAGGGAAATTTTATTCATTAATGGTTTGTTGAAGCCACAGCTCCTATTGCTTCCAAGTATGGCCTCCCAAGTATAGCCACAAGCCTCGGTCAGGAGTTTTCCAATTGATCCAAATCTTAGTACAAGATCCCATAAAGTTGGAATATTTAGGGGTTGACAGTTAGTGCCGAACCCCTGACCGACCAGGACATTGTATGAACGAGGATTTAAATCCGTGTGGTAATTGATGATGAAAAGGCTCAATGGATGTTATTTAACTCTCCAAAGTCATTTGGGATCATAGGATGTGGCTTGTACCCTTTATGATTAGAAAGTCGTAAAAACTGTTATCGGATAACAGTTTTGATTTAATTTAAAGGAATTGTTCATTTAAATTAATTAAGGCTTCAACCAAATTGACTATTGGGCCTAGTGATTCACATACAATAGATCTGGTCAATAAGATGAGGGCATGGACGCAATTTTATAGATGTTTTGTTTTTTTTGTGAAAAATTTCATCTTCTATATATAAATGGCTTATGAAGCCAAATCCTAACAAGCCATAGGGCTTGAGCACGTCCCAAGCATCCTCTCTTCCTCTTCTCTCCTCTAGAAGGTGATCTCCCATGGTCAAGCATGGATATGGATGGTTTCTGGAGGCCCAAAGGAAGGGAGAACTCATCTATTGAAGCAAATCGTGTGGATACCGCTAGAGACCAGACACTTGAATGGTTTTCAGCAAGGAGGAATGTCCTCTCTTCATCCATGGTGAGGGATTTTAGAAATCCCATTGTAGACACGCCAATTTGGCCTTATTTAGAGCTTAAACCATTATTCCATTGGCAACATCTCTTTTAGACCATCAAAATCATGATGAACCACCCTTTTGGATGAGCTGAGGTGCTTATTAGAAATATGAGGATGATTTTCTAATTTCTAATCAAATCCGTGTTTTCCGAACAAGAGACTCTTTGTGGTGTGCCAGATTATGCTTTTCCCAGCATATCCTCTACTTGAAAACTTTTCAAAGGATTATGTGGACATCCAATGAAGAAGTCTTCAACATCAATAATATTCCCCTTTGAGTCCTATTTTCAATGCAACAAACGGCATTCAATTCCAATCTACCATTTGTCCGCAGCGCCTTTTAGAAGTCAGGTGCGCAGTTCTGTCCGCACGCAGCACCAATCAAGCCCAATTGCATGCAAGCCCAGCCCATTGGGCACATATTTGACCAATTCATGACCTTACCTTCCTTTTTCCTCCTCCATATCACTTTTTATAGCATCTGGAAGCTTCACGGTTGAAATTAGCATCATCTAATGATGGCAATCCAACTTGTTGTCTTGTATATCAAGACTTGCCATTTTTGGACCAGATTTGTTTCCTCTTCAAGTGGAGACATATTTTGAACATGGGAAAGGTGATCCACGGTTTTCAATCTCTCTCAATAATTTAGGTAAGTTTCTAGATACCTCAGGATTAAAATCAGCAACATTAAATGGAGGAAATCCAACCTAAGGTCGGATGTATCAAAACTTGCTATTTTTTGACCTGGTTCTCATCCCCTATAAAGGGAGACTCATATGAACGAAATAAGGAGGGCATACCCATCCTCCAGCACTCCTATCTTCGTCTTCCAGCCACCCTTGGCTCTTCCCAATCTTCTCAAATCGTTCTATCTTCATCCCGGTGCCCGGAGATCATCCCAAAGTGAAAAAGAAGCCGGTCTATGCTCCGACGTGCTGCACTTCTGATCATCGGCTTCTACAGATATTTATAGTCATTTTCTGGCTTGACTTCCTTCATACTAAGTGTGGTTAATCAAGATATATTTCATCTCCAACAAACATAGATCAATTCTGACATTTCCTCTGCTTGTTATGGCTTCAACACTGGCGCTGTACAGACAGATCCGAAGTCTTCTATTCTAAGTCATCATCCTCTCAGTCAATTTCAGTACATTTAATGGTAGATTAAGCCTATACATCCTTCATATAAATTGTTCCCCGGTGAGTTATATTTTATCTCCAACAAGAATCATTCAATTTGGATATCTGTGGTTCCCATAGCATGTCCTACATCGACATTGTACTGGGAGTTTCCAGAACTTCACTGTCAAAGATCCGGCTTATCAGGTAAATTCAGATTTCTTATCATAAGATTCAGGCAAACTTGTCTTCATATCAAACCACCCTCGGTGAGTTATATTTATTTTGAAACAAACGGCACTCGATTCTGACATCAGTGCTGTCTATTACGGTCTCTAAATCAGAGTCACGCTAATTTACATTGAATCTATCCAACCCGGTTGCCACTTTGCCTGGGTTGTGTTGTCTTTAACCATTTATATTCTCTTTGCTAACTCTTCATTCAAATCATTTAGTTCATATTTAAGCATCATTTTATTCAGTTTTTCATCATTTCATATATCACAAAAAACCAAAAAAAAGGGGTTAGGGCTAACCCCGAATCCGGTGAGTTTGTTTCCAGTTGTCATTTATGTTATTGTTTTTACAAGTTACTACACTTCACTCAGTTCTAATCCTTCTTCACTTATTTTCTTGTATTATTGTCTTCTAGTTGCATAAATACATCAAGCTAGCATCGGTTGGACTCTTCTTCATCGGCCGGCCGAAGAAGAAGAAGGTTGAACTCACATCCCTTTCTCCCACGCTAAGGTACACACGGTCAACTTCTATCTATTTTCAATACATAAAGCGGAGCCCGCGGTTCCTGGCGACCACATCTTTCATGTTTTAATTTCATCTCCTCCTCACTCTCCTCCCACATGACCTGAACCGTCTCTGGTGCTCGAGCGACGCCGTGAGATGAAAGTTCGGGGATCATTGTGAGTGTGGGACCGAGGTGAGGACATTTTACCGCTTTTCGAGTATTTTCAATTCACTCCCCCTTTTTCCCCAATTCCATCTTTCACCTTCTTATCTTGAGGTGCCGATCCGGAACCCGTTTCTGGAGTCGACACCCATGAGGTACTCTCGTTCTACTTCATATTCGGTTCCCGATTTTATTCGTTCGGCATCGACCAAGGCAAAGATCATGGTTTTATGGAATAAAATATTTTTCGCTGTCATTTATTGATTCCTTACAGTGGTATCAAAGCCCGGTTGAAGCCTTGGTCGAAGTTGAATGGAAATTGGCTTGATTTCATGTGATTTCTTGCTTTACCAAAACTGTATACAGAGCAGTTTTGATTTTGATCACCACAGTTCATATGAAATACCAAACTATGTGTGGTTAGTTTCAACTGATTCTCATGGATGAGATCTTTCCAATACCGCAAACCTCATGAATTTTGGCCATCCGGAGAGTCTAGAAGGTGTTCGGAAAGTTGCTAAGATGATCATATCCGAAAATTCGGCCGAAATTAAGGGAGTTGATGAACTTACCTATTTGGACTTAAACTCTGTCTAATAACGTGTAAAGATAGGAAATTATGTTTCCTAGATTTTACATAAGTTATTGGACACTTAACGGCCCTTGGAGGTGCTGGATTTGAGAGGTATTTGCGGTTTGATTTAATTACGGCCATGACAACTTCCTCCGTAAACTGCGTGTTGGATAGAATTTTTCATGAGATGAAACTTTTTTAAATAGAATCCTTATTCTATAAGGATTCCAACGCATATTTTTGCAGATTTTTTGGACTCCGTTTGACCCCCCAAATAAGACCCGAAATCGGGCATTTTCTAGGGTTTTCACGCAACTGCCCAGCCCTTATCGGGCGAAGAAGAAGCAGAGTCCGGATCGCATCCAGACCTGCCAGCGCACAGGGGTACGCGGCGGAAGTGCAGCGCACCCAGGCGGGGTACGCGGCCGCACCGCGTTGGCATCGGGGGCGCGTGGCGGTGCAGACGGGCGCGCAGCCGGCGGCTCGGCGCACTTGCAAGGGTACACGGCATTGCCACGTCGCGCCCGCCAGTGCCGTGGCCGGTGCCGATTGGTCGGTGCAATGCGCCGCCAGTTAATATAATTCAAAATGTTTTTTAAATTGTTTAAAATTTATTTTTGATCCGAAAAATTACCAAAAAATTCTAAAAAAATTCTAAAAAATGTAGAATTTATTTAATAAGTTATTAAAGTGTTTAATGACTTATTGAATAGATTTTTATTATTTTGTCATTGAATCCTACTATTTTGAGTTTAAAATTGTTTTAAGATCAAAATTAATGAAATTAATGATTATATAAGTTCTGGTAAATTATGTAATAGGTTTATAAAATGTTTATGAACCTGTTAAATATTTTTGGACTTTGGTTGTCATTCAATCATTTTATAAATGATTTTAAAATTGTTTTAAAATCTTTATTGACTAAATTAGTGTTTAAATAAATTTTGAAAAATATGATTTTGAAGAATTATGATTTGGACATTAATTTAATGCACTTAGAAATTTTGTAAAAGCATGAATCATCTGAATGTTTTATATTGCTTGTCTTATGAATGTAAATTGTTTATATGTACTTCTCATGTTATTTATTTTATGAAAATTCGACAAGCATGAAATTTGGAATTTCAAAATTATAGTATATAATTTTATAATGGTATATATGATATATCTCATACTCATATAATTATCACGTATGTGCTCTATGTTCATGTGATTAATGTTGGTGTGTGTATGGAGGTGATCATGGACTTATATATGCTTTGCTTTTAATTGATTGGTTAATTAAGTTGGTTATGTTATTAAATGGGGTCTGCGTGTGCCTCCTCTCTTGTTATACAATCTGATTGTACATTCTACCTTCCCCCCATTTGTGTACTCCCCTTGGTTAAAATCAAGGTTTCTTATTATGAGTTGTACATTTGTGGGTCTATGTACCCTTTAGCTCCTTGTAATGGTTAGAAGCCAGCTCATGGTAGAATGGAGAGTGAGACCACTTGGAGAAGCACCCTTCTGAAGTGGGAGCATGCCAACTCAAGCTTCTAAAGCATGGAATTGCACCTATAGGGGTTCCTTAGGTGTATGCTTAGGGTTAAGTCCATGATCACCTATGTTTTAATGCATATTTGATATGTGGTGTGTGCTACAGATTAAATCTTAAATATATGATATTTCAAAGGTATATTAATATTTATATGTAGCACCTATGTTGATGAGACTAAAATAAAATTCCTCCTCATTTTAATTAGGTCGATAAATGTGAGACATTAAGAATGTCTCATGTAGCCTTCCGTTGTTATGGTCTTGATGAGCCAATCTTAGATTAGATGAGTTTGTTGTGTTTCCCACAAGACTCATTCAGCAAGAGATTGGTGATCATGACTAAGGCATTTGCCGAACTTTGGGGTGGACCATTGCATGGCTTTGTTGTGTTTCCCACAAGGGCTATGTTAAGAATCCATTCTCATAACGTAACAAGCGGATTTGACCTAACTAAAGTATATAGCTTGTTGTGTTTCCCAAATGGTTATAACTCTAGAGGCTGAATGACTAAGAATTGCATGGGTTGCAATTGGTAAAAGTTACCTACCTATTAAGTATGAGATAACTTGTTGTGTTTCCCACAAGGTTATCACCATAAAGTTAGTAGGGTCTTAGTCCCCACTAGAATGTTATCGTGATATCACGTCTTTGCATAATGAGGGTTATGTAAATTCGTCGAAAATTATTGGGAGTATAAATTAGGATGAAAGACCATATCTTAATTTTAATGAATATATGTAATGTTGATATAATTATATCTCTATTTTAAAATATTATAAACTACCATTAATCTAGCATGCTAGATGCTAAGAATTTTAATGGCTCACACTTCTTATATCAGTTTAGAACTAAGAGAATAGTTCTCATAGTTGACCTATTGACTATCCTACTTGAGAAGTAGCTATCTCCTACACTATCTAATGATGTGAGAGAAGATAAGATCTTATCTCATTGAGATGATGTATTGATTGCCTTCTATCAAATGTTAGCCTCTATCAGATAAAATTAGTAGTGGCAACATGGATAGATGGATTTGATATCCATCATGGCTCATGGTGATGAGCTAATTAAAGGCGATGAAGAATAATACATCTTGAATACTTCTTATTGGTAAGACCAATAGAAAGAAGTAAGATCATTAGATAGAGATAGAAGGTGATAGTTAAAAGTCAAAAAAAAGGTATGTCAAGATATTACAACCCAAATTTGACATAGCATTCTTCTACTATCATGATGATGGTAAGTAGAAGAAGAACTGCAAAGTGTATTGCACATAATGCAAAGGTGGAGCTTGAGAAGCTTCATGTATCTATGTCATTAAAATTTACTTGTCTTATATACACATTCGATAGTATAAGATACTATATATGTGTATTCTAGTATAAGATACTAGGGATGCATATAATAGTATGAGATACCAGATATGCGTCATATATGTACAATGAGTTGTAAATAATAGCAAGTAAATGAAGGTTTAAAGAAGATTGTTGACCTACATATGAAATGGTACAAAATGTTGCATCATTACTCGTGGGAGATATAAATTTTCTATAGCCTTCTAAAGTTGTCTTAATTATCCTTCCAAAAGAATATTGTTTTCATTTTCTAGTTGAATAAATGGTGATTTATTCTATGGTATGGAAATGATAATTGTTCTATAATAACTGGTAAAGTGTTTACCAGTGGGAGCAGAATAAAGAGTTTATTCATATAAGATATGTATGCTCTTATAATATGTGTGAAAAATCCTCATTAGGTGAAGTAGATTGATATTGAACAATCTATTGTTTAGTAGTACGGTCATATTTATAAGAGAAGACTTAAGGAGTACTATTCGGATAGTAACATATAGGTAAATGATTTAGAATCATTAACTATATGTAAGTCCTATCTTATTAAGCAAAATGACCAACTCTTCATTTGTTAGACATGGAGAGAGGGTTAATGAGTTTATAGAACTCATGCATCTAGATACATGTTAGCCCATATCTATTAAAGATAGAGGATAATATTTCAACTTCATTAATTTTCAAACATGACTTCTCTAGGTATGGACATATGTACTTTATGAAGTACAAATCCAAAACCTTTGAGTAATTATTTGAGATTAAGAATGAAGAAGAAATATTAATGAAAAGAGTATTATAACTCTTTGATAAGATCAAAGTGGGGATACTTAAGTATTAATTCACACATAAATGAAGGATAGTAGAATCTAATTTTGATGGACACCTCTTATACATTTTAGCTTAATTGAGCAGCTAAAATGAGAAGCCATATTGTGTAGGACAAAATATGGATAATGACAACCTTTGCAAATTTCTTCTTTGTCTATTTAGGGGTTAGCACTCAATATAGGCACTTAATCTTAAATCGGTACCTTTCAAGTCTATTCCAATTATTCCATATCAGATATGGAAAGGGGTTAAAGCTTGACCTTAAACAAGTTAAGGTTTCAGAATGTCTGGCTTGGTAAAGAAGTATAACCCTATCAAGTTGGCATATAAGACTATAAAGTGTTGGCTTGTGGGATATCCTAAGAAAACTTAAGGATATTAATGCCTCCCTTAGGGAGAAGGGTATGAGTTTCTCATCTCTCCATATTTCTAGAGGAAGTGTCTCTTAGTGGGAGCAAGGTATAAATGGAAGGCGTTCCAGTCTCACAATCCATGGACACTTTTATTAAGGTACTAGCTGATAGAAATGTATGCCCTACAAGCCAATCATATATGATATGATTCGACATTTCTAGAAATATCTCATTCAATTAATCAGGCAAATCTTCATTATAAGCTCTTATTAGATGCGAATATCATAATGAAGTCCTTGATCAAATACAATGATGATTAAATCATGATGAGATCATGATAATGAGATTGATCATTTAGAGGTATTTGATCTAAATGTTCCTAGTCATAGGATACTTGAGACGGGACATCAAGGATCCGGATAGACTAGTGTATGTGATGTCTTCTCATGTGATGAGGATGACCGATCTCATTGGTCATTAGTGTGGAGACACTGAGATACACATACAGGTGCTCATTAGTTGAATGAGTTCACTGAACTGACCGAATTAGAAACCCTGAATGGTATCTTACCGAACCTGTCTATCGTGGTCTTCTATCATCACGGTTGCACGGTTGGACCTTTGACCCGAGTCGCCAAAGATGCCTTGTTGGGTGGAACTTGTGCTTTGACCATTGACTTATGGATCACAATTTAGATGGTCCTATATAGCGATGGATCGGGTACAAGGAAAATCCGATGGAGGCAATTGAGCGGACAACAAGGGATCGTCCACTCTCGGTAAGTGAGAGTGAATGTCCTATGGGATAGTACTCTAAATCCCTGGCCAGGGTAGATAGGATAATTGGAAAAGGAGTTTTCCAATTGATCCAGCCCGAGTACATGATCCTATAGAGTCGGTACACTAAGGAGTTGACAGTCGATGCCGTACTCCTTTCCGACCGGGACATTGGATGGATGAGGGTTTATATCCATGTGGTAACTGATGATGGAAAGGCTCAATGGAGATGAGATTATCCCCATAGCCATTTGGGATCATGGGATGTGGCTTGTACCCTTCATGATCGGTAGGCCGATTAACCCGTTATCGGATAACGGATTTAATTAAATTAAATAGAATTGTTCTATTTTATTTAGGCCTCAACCAAATAGGCTATTGGGCCTAGTGGGTCACACACAAAAGGACTTATCCACAAGTACAGGGGCAAGGACGTAATTTATAGAGATTTTGGGTTTTTATGAAAAATTCCATAATTCTCTATAAATACCAATGGTTTCAGCCAAACCCCATCAAGCCAAGGGTGAAAACCACGTCCCAAGCCTCCTCCCTACCTCCTCCTCTCTCTAGAAGGTGTCCATGGTCGATGGAGCTCTGTTCGGGAAGAGTTCTCGAGGCCGGCGCGAAGGGAGAACCTGCTGTGGATGAAGTTCGTGTGGATACTGCTGGAGACCGGACACTTGAACGGTTTTGAGAGCTTGAGAAGCTCATATCCTTCATCTCCATGGGATTATATGAATCCCTATCAGGTATATTCGAACCCAATTTGATCGGTTTTCGATTTTCGTCGTTCGGTTCTGATTGAGACGGATTCTAAAGGAACCCATAGGAATCGTCGCTTCCGCTGCACCAAATTTTTATGGACGATTACTGACAGTGGTATCAGAGCCCGGTTCAAGTCTCGGTCGTAACCGACGTCGAATCGACATTATTTCATGTTATTTATGTGTTCCCGAATTTGTGCAAACGTCTGTTTTAACAAGGCGACCATATTCTGTGTATGACTCAGATAAAATATTGGTTGGACTTGGTAGAATCTCGTGATATAGAGCTTTCTAACGCCGCAAACCGTTTGAAGTTTGGATCTCTGTAGTGTTCGGGAAAAGCCTCAAAAGTTGGTGTTTCTGTCATGCCCGAACCAACACCCGTTTTTGGGGATTTTGTGAAATCTCTGTCCATAGAAGAAATTGAGGCTTGGAAATGGTTTAGGAGATGGGTAATATGATTACCTAGTCTTTACCTTTGATATCCAGCTTTGAACGACGGCGGAGGATGAGAATTTTTGAGTTTTCCGACGAACTAGGGTTCTGCGGAGTCTGGCGGCGCCGACTTGTTTCTTCCTGATTTCCCGTTGATAGAGAATTTTTCTCTGAAGAGATATATATATATTTGGAAACGTCATATGATGAGGATTCTAAATTGTATTTTTTGAGAATATTTGGCTTCCTGGATAAGGAGTTATCCTCATTGCAAAATAGAGATTTCTGCTACGGAATTTGGGTGACCGCCGCCTCTTCTTCCTCATTTTCCGGACTATTGGGATTTTTTCTGGATATGAGGCCGGATGTTTTGGATTCCTTATTCGATAAGGATTCCAACTCATATTTTTCCAGTTTTTTCGGAGTCCGATATAGGGAGATATATCCGATTCTATTGGAGGGCTTCTTTTTCGGATGAACAGTACCCGTCGGGGACAAGCGCCGGCGCACCGGCGGCGCAGACGCCGTGGCGGCGCGGCGGCGCAATGCGCCAGCGCCCGCGGCGCAGGGCGGTGCACGCCGGACGGGCGCAGTGCGCCACCTTATTTATTAAATGTTTTAAATTGTTTAAAATCATAGAAAAATCCTAAAAATTGCCATAAAATTCCAGAAAAATTCTGAAAAATTCTATAATATTATTTAACATGTTTTAAAGTGTTTAATGACATGTTAGATGATGTTTAGCCCTATTTACATAGATTCACTCATGGTTAAACTTTAAAATTGTTTTAAAGGTTTAACTTAAATTTTTAGTGTCTTAATTAATTCTGTAAAATAAGATTTTACAGAATATAAATTGGGACATTAATTTCTGACCTTGCACAGTATTGGGAATGCATGAATGTTCTAAATAGTTTAGTTTTATATGTTCATTTCATATAAATTGTTTATATGTTATTGTCATGTTATTTTCATGTTATTTATTTCATGAAAAATTCGACATGCATGAAATTGAGAATTTCAAAATAAATTATATATAATTTTATGTTGATATATATGATATATCTCATATAATTATCACGTATGCGCTCTATGTTCATGTGATGAATGTTAGTGTGTGTATGGTGGTGATCATGGACTTAATTGTGATTGGCTTGTGATTGCTTTTAATTATGTTGGTTATGTTATTAAATGAGGCCTGCGTGTGCCTCCTCTCTCTCTATACAATCTGATTGTACATTCTACCTCCCTCCATTAATGTACTCCCCTTGGTTAAAACCAAGGTTTCTTATTGAGTTATGTACATTTGTGGCGTCTGCATACCCTTAAGCCGCTTGTAAGAGTTAGAAGCCGGTTCGTGGAAGGTTGGAGAGCGGGACCACTTGGAGAAGCACCCTTCTGAAATGGGAGCATACCAACTAAAGCATTTGAAGCAAGGACTTTCACCTATAGGGGTGCCTTAGGTGCATGCTTAGGGTTAAGTCCATGATCACCTGATTTTATGCATATTTGATATGTGGTTGTGTGCTATCTTTTATACCTTAGATATATGATATTCCAAAGGTATTTTATATACTTAGCACATATTCTTGATGAGACTAAAATAAAATCCCTCCTTGTCATAATTAGGTTGATAAACGTGTGACATTGAGAATGACTCACGTAGCCTTCCGTTGTTATGGTCTTGATGAGCCAATCTTAGATTGGATGGGTTTGTTGTGCTACCACAAGACTCATTCAGCAAGGGATTGGTGATCATGGCTACGGCATTTGCCGAACCTTGGGGTGCTACCACAAGGGCTGTGTGAAGAATCCATTCTCATAACGTAACAAGCGGATTTGACCTAACTAGAGTATATGGCTTGTTGTGCTACCACAAGGTCATAACTTTAGAGGCTAAATCACTAAGAGTTGCAAGAGTTGCAACTAGCAATAGTTGCCTACCTATTAAGTATGGGGTGATTTGTTGTGCTACCACAAGGTCATCACCATAAGGTTAATAGGGTCTTAGTCCCCACTAGGATTTCATCGTGATATCCCGCCTTTGCATAATGAGGGTTATGCAAATTCGTCGAAAGTTAGTGGGAGCATAAATTAGGATGAAAGACCATATCTTAATTTTAATGAATGTTTGCAATGTTATATTGATAAAATTATATCTCAGTTGTAGAATACGATAATAAACCACCATTAGTATGGCATATTAGATGCCACATAGCTTAATGGCTCACACTTCTTAGACTGGTTTAGAACTAAGAGAATTGTTCTCATAGTTGACCAATTAACTACTCTACTTGTGAAGTAGGTGTCTCCTAAATTATCTAGTGATATGAAAGAAAGATAAGATCATATCTTATAAACAAGATGCATTGTTTGCCTTAACTTAGATGTTAGTCTCTATGAGATATAAATTGTAGAGACAACATGGAAAGATGGATATGAGATCCATCATGGCTCATAGTGATGAGCTATCTAAAGGGCAACTTAGAACAACAATACATCTTAATTACTTCTTGTTGGTGAGACCAATAGTAAGAAGAAAATCATTAGATAGAAATAGGAGAGAGTTAATAGTAAAAGAAGGCGGTCAAGATAATAAAGCCAGAATAAGACATGATTCTTACACTATTATGATGATGATAAGTGAAAGAGGAAGTACAAAGTGTTTTGTATATAATGCAAAGGTGGAGCTTGAGAAGCTTCATGTATCCAAGTCATTGGCACTTACTTGTTTTAAATATACACTTAATAGTATTAGATACTATATGTGTATATCATAATATTAGATACTATGGATGCATCTAATGGTATGAGATACCAGATATGCATCTTATATCTACAAGGAGTTGTAGATGATGACAAGTAAATGAAGGCTTAATAAAGAAGATATTGACCTACATATGAAATGATGCAAAAGTTGCATCATTATTAGTGGGAGGTGCAATTCTTTAATAGCCTTATCGAGATGTCTTAATAATTAAGATTGCTATTATATCCTTCTACAAGGACTTTATATGATTTCCTACTTGAATAAATGTTGATTTATTCTAAGTTATGGAATTGATAGATGTTCTAATAGATTGAATGGCAAAATGTTTGCCAGTGAGAGCTTAATAAATTGTTTAATCATATTTGATATGTTAGCTCTCATGTTATGTGTGAATATTCCTTTTTAGAGGAAATGGGTTGATTTAGATCAATCTACACTTTAGCTTTATATAGACATGCAGAATGGGTTAATGAGTTATTAGAACTCGTACATCTAGATGTATGTTAGCCCATATCTAGTAAGGCTAAAGAAGAATATTTCTACTTCATTATTTCAAAGATGATGTCTCTAGGTTTGGAAACATGTACTTTATGAAGTACAAATCTAAGACCTTTGAGAAATTATTTGAGATTAAGAATGAAGTAGAGATACTTATGGAAAGAGTATTAGAACTCTTTGATGAGATCAAGGAGGGGAATACTTAAGTACATAATTTACATATAATAGAAGGATAATAGAATCTAATGGACACCTCTTTACACACTTTAGCTTAATTGAGTAGCTAAAATGAGAAGTCATATTATGTAAGACATAATATGAACAATGACGAGCTTTGCAAATTTCCTCTTTGTCTAATTTTAGTTAAGTACTCGTTATAACCACTTGTTCTTAATAGGTACCTTCTAAGTCTGTTCTGATTATTCCATATAGGATATGGAAAAGGGGTTAAAACTTGACCTTAAGCAAGTTAAGGTTTCGGAATGTCCGACCTGGTGAAGAAGTATAACTCTAACAAGTTGGAATATAAGACTATGAAGTGTTGCTTGTGGGATATCCAAAGGAAACTTTTGGATATTAAATATACGACTTTTATGTCAAGGGTATGTGTTACTCAGCTCACTATATTTCTAAAGGAAAAGTTCCTTCTTAAGAAAGATAGTGGGAGCAAGGTATATATGGAAGATGTTCCAGTCCCACAACCCAATAACACTTCTATTAAGGTGCTAGTTAATAATTACACAAGGACAAATGATAGATCTTTACTTGTGTCCATTCTACCTAAGAGATATGTGAGACATATCTCTGATAGATGAAATGAGGCATAAGATAATAAGGTTATTGATCCTACGATCTATATAGAACCAATATGAGATATTGATTCATTAATGGGAAGAGACAATAAAATTCGATATAAACTTTATCCATTCTAATCAAGTTTAGAACTTGATAGATCCACCTAAGGATATAGTATCCATAAGGAATAAATGGATCACTAAAGAATAGATTGGAGTGGATTAGAAGGTAGATACCTTCAAAGGTGAGAATAGTTGAAAAGGATATCATTGAAGTCAAATGGTTGACTATGATGAGATCTTTTACCTATTCCAAGGATTAATCCATTCGGATTTTGATTGTTACACTCTATGATTAGGAGATAAGCTAATTGGATGTTAAGATAGTGTTCCTCTAAAGTATTTTGAGGAATAGGTGTATATGATACAACTATAGGGAATCAAGTCCCAATAACATCCAAGAAGAGTGTGTATTAAGTTCATTTATGGACTGAAGTAAAACTTCCCATAGATCATATATAAAGTTTAATGATATTAAATCTTATGACTTCGTTAAGAACGAAGAGGAGCCTTGTGTATTCAACAAGATAAGTGGGAGTGCTGTTACTTTCTTGACATTTTATGTTGATGACATACTACTCATTAAGAATGAAGTAGGTGTGTTATCATAAGTGAACCTAGCTATCAAATTGATCCTCCAAACACAATTTGGGTTTTGAGATCTATGGAGATAGATCTAAAATCAATGCCCAGTTAATGTACGTAGTCACCATAGTCAAAGGGTTTGACATGATAAACTCCAAGATAGGTTTCTTACCTATGTGGTGTGGAGTTGATCTCTGTAAAGTGTTGTCTTTGTAGACTTCTTGACAAATAAAGAGATCACATAAATAGAGCCCTTATGCCTTTGTCATAAGGTCTATTATTTATATGATACTATGTACATGATGTGATTAATGCTCTAAGTGTTATGAGCATTCATCAAGAAGATCCAAGTGAGAGTCACTGGATAATTTAGAGATATATCATTTGGTACTTGAGAAGCACTGAGAATGTATCTCTATACACTGGAGGATAAGACTTGAAGTCTTGTAGTTTTACAAACACAAGCTTCTAATCAAATAAGTTTGATATTAAGTCGAATAATGGTGGTGCAAGAAATTGAAAGAGTTCTATGTGATAGAACACTGTAAGTTCTACAACATATGTAAACAAGTTTACATAGTAGTTGCACACTACTTGAGAAGTAGTCTAGATGAAGTTTTTCATCTACATATTTGATATGGGATTGACTCAATTTTCTCTGAAAGTGTTTCATTGTTTTGAGAAAACAATGGAGTAGAGCCAATGTCTCATCAGAAGTTTAGAACTTCTGTGGCGATACCATACAATCAGAGAGATTGCAACTTATAGAGATATAATTAAAGATAAAGTATATACCGTTAATAACATTGCAGATCCACTAACTGAAGCAGTTACTCAAAGAGTGTTTGAGCATCACCTTGAGCTGATACAGATCAGTTAGATGGTGATTGGCTTTAGTGCAAGTGGGAGATTAATAGAAATGTATGCCCTACAAGCCAATCATATATGATATGATTCGACATTTCTAGAAATATCTCATTCAATTAATCAGGCAAATCTTCATTATAAGCTCTTATTAGATGCGAATATCATAATGAAGTCCTTGATCAAATACAATGATAATTAAATCATGATGAGATCATGATAATGAGATTGATCATTTAGAGGTATTTGATCTAAATGTTCCTAGTCATAGGATACTTGAGACGGGACATCAAGGATCCGGATAGACTAGTGTATGTGATGTCTTCTCATGTGATGAGGATGACCGATCTCATTGGTCATTAGTGTGGAGACACTGAGATACACATACAGAGTGCTCATTAGTTGAATGAGTTCACCGAATCGACCGAATTAGAAACCCTGAATGGTATCTTACCGAACTGTCTATCAGGGTCTTCTATCATCACGGTTGCATGGTTGGACCTTTGACCTGAGTCGCCAAAGATGCCTTGCTGGGTGGAACTTGTGCTTTGACCATTGACTTATGGATCACAATTTAGATGGTCTTATATAGCGATGGATCGGGTACAAGGAAAATCCGATGGAGGCAATTGAGCGGACAACAAGGGATCGTCCACTCTCGGTAAGTGAGAGTGAATGTCCTATGGGATAGTACTCTAAATCCCTGGCCAGGGTAGATAGGATAATTGGAAAAGGAGTTTTCCAATTGATCCAGTTCAGAGTACATGATCCTATAGAGTTGGTACACTAAGGAGTTGACAGTCGATGCCGTACTCCTTTCCGACCGGGACATTGGATGGATGAGGGTTTATATCCATGTGGTAACTGATGATGGAAAGGCTCAATGGAGATGAGATTATCCCCATAGCCATTTGGGATCATGGGATGTGGCTTGTACCCTTCATGATCGGTAGGCCGATTAATCTGTTATCGGATAACGGATTTAATTAAATTAAATAGAATTGTTCTATTTTATTTAGGCCTCAACCAAATAGGCTATTGGGCCTAGTGGGTCACACACAAAAGGACTTATCCACAAGTACAGGGCAAGGACGTAATTTATAGAGATTTTGGGTTTTTATGAAAAATTCCATAATTCTCTATAAATACCAATGGTTTCAGCCAAACCCCATCAAGCCAAGGGTGAAAACCACGTCCCAAGCCTCCTCCCTACCTCCTCCTCTCTCTAGAAGGTGTCCATGGTCGATGGAGCTCTGTTCGGGAAGAGTTCTCGAGGCCGGCGCGAAGGGAGAACCTGCTGTGGATGAAGTTCGTGTGGATACTGCTGGAGACCGGACACTTGAACGGTTTTGAGAGCTTGAGAAGCTCATATCCTTCATCTCCATGGGATTATATGAATCCCTATCAGGTATATTCGAACCCGATTTGATCGGTTTTCGATTTTCGTCGTTCGGTTCTGATTGAGACGGATTCTAAAGGAACCCATAGGAATCGTCGCTTCCGCTGCACCAAATTTTGATGGACGATTCCTTACACTAGCTTATATTTACACAAGGGCAAATAATAGATCTTTTCTTATGTCCAATCAACCTAAGAGATATGTGAGACATATCTTTGATGGAAGAAATGAGACATAAGATAAAAGGATAATGATCCTAAGATCTATATTGAAGCAATATGAGATATTGATTCAAAATGGAAAGAAACAATAAAATACGATATAAACTCTATCTATTCTAATCAAGTTCAGAACTTGATAGATCCACCTAAAGGATTTAGTATCTATAGGGTATAAATGGATCACTAAAGAATAGATTAAAGTAGAAGGTAGAAACCTTCAAAGTAAGGATAGTTAAAAGAGATTTCATTTAAGTCAATTAGTTGACAATGATATGACCTTTTACCTATGCCACAGAATTAATTCATTTGGATTTTGATTGTTACACACTATGACTATAGAATATGTCAAATGGATGTTAAGATAGTGTTTCTCTATGTTATTTTGAGAAACAGGTGTATATGATACAACCTTTGAGAATCAAGTTCCAAACATCCAAATAGTGTGTGCATAAGGTCCATTTATAGACTCAAGTAAAACTTCTCATAGATGATAGATAAGGTTTAATGAGATTAAATCTTATGACTTCATTGGGAACGAAGATGTGCCTTGTGTATTCATATAAGATAAGTGAGAGTGCTATTATCTTCTTGATAAGATATATGCATGACATAATACTCATTAAGAATGAAGTAAGTATGTTATCCTAAGTGAGCCTAGTTATCAATTAATCCTCCAAACTTAATATGGGTTTTAAGATCTATGGAGATAGATCTAAAAGGTTTCTTGGCCTTACCCAATTCATGTGCGTAAATACCATAGTCAAAGAGTTTGACATGGTAAACTCCAAGATAGGTTTCTTACCTATGAAGTGTGGAGTTGATCTCTTTAAAGAGATGTCTTTGTAGACTTCTTGAGAGATAAAGAGATCACATTAGTATAGCCCTTATTATTTTGCAATAGGACCTATCGCATTTGTGATGCTACGCACATGACTTCATTAATGCTCTAAGTGTTATGAGCATTCATCAAGTAAATCCTTATGAGAGTCACATGATAATTTAGAGATGTGTCCTTGAGTACTTGAGAAGCACTAAGGATATATCTCTAATGTATGGAGGATAAGACTTGAAGTCTTGTAGTTTTATGAACACAAGCTTGTAATCAGATAAGTCTAATAATAAGACAAGGTAATGGTGGCGCAGTGAGCTGGAAGAGTTCCATGCAAAAGAACACTACTAATTCTACAACTAATCTAAAGTAGATTGCATAATGACTATATATTGCTTGAGTAGAAGATGTTCATCTGGCTTATGGGATTGTCCCAACTTTCTCTGAAAGTGTATTGTTTTGAGAAAACAATGTGGTAGAGCCAAAGTCTCATTAGAAGTTTCAAACTTCTATGACAATACCATATAATTAGAGAGAATGCAGTTGATAGAGATATAATTAAAGATAGAGTATCTTTTGCTAATAACATTACATATCCACTAACTGAAGCAGTTACTCAAAGAGTGTTTCAGCTTCACCTTGAGCTGATAGAGATCAGCCAGATGGGTGATTGGCTTTAGTGCAAGTGGGAGATTGATAGAAATGTATGCCCTATAAGCCAATCATATATGATATGATTCAACATTTCTAGGAATATCTCATTCAATTAAATAGGCAAAACTTCGTTACTAGCTTTTATTAGAAGCGTATATCATAATGAAGTCCTTGATCACATGCAATGATGATTGAATCATGACGAGATCATGATAATGAGATCGATCATCTAGAGGTATGTGATCTAAATGTTCCTAGTCATAGGATCCTTGAGATGGGACATCAAGAATTCGGATATACTAGTGTGTGTGATGTCTTCTCATGTGATGAGAATGACTGATCTCATTGGTTATCAGTGTGGGACACTGAGATACATGCACAGGTGCTCATTAGTGAAATGAGTTTACTGAACTGACCAATTTAGGAAAACATGATCGGTATCTTACCGAACTGTCAATCAGGTTATTCTTATATCTCAATAGCACGGTTGGTTCTTTGACCTGAGTCACCAAAGATGTCTTATCAGATGTATTTTGTACTTTGATTATTGCCTTATGGATCACCATCTTGATGGTCCAATATAGTTGATGTATTAGGTGCAAGAGAAACCCGATGGAGACACTTGAGTGGACAACAAAGGATCGTTCACTCTCGGTAGGAGAGAGAGAATGTACTATGGGATAGTACTCTAAATCCTTGGCCAAGGTACTTAAAATAATTGGAAAAGGAGTTTTCCAATTGATCCAAATCTGAGTACAAGATCCCATAGAGTTGGAATATTTAGGCTTGACAGTCAGTGCCGAACCCCTGATCGACCGAGACATTGTATGAACATGGATTTAAATATGTGTGGTAATTGATGATGAAAAGGCTCAATAGATGTTATTTAACTCAACAAAGTCATTTGGGATCATAGGATTGTAGACACGCAATTTTGGCCTGGTTGGAGAGTTTGAAATTCTTGTTTTCATGAAGTATATTTAAAGCAAATCATGTTTTCCGGGCGGATCACGTTTTTGGCACATTCCGATGGGCATCGATAGAACGATCGATGGGGCCAAACACCCTGTATATGGGGCACCTGGCTCCCTGTATATAGGGCACCTGGCGCACTATTTATAGGGCACCAGGCGCCCTATAAACAGGGCACCTGGCGCCCTATATATATGGCACCAGGTGCCCTATATACAGGGCGACTGGCACCAAATCAAATCGACTCGACCGGATGATTTGACCCCTCGTAGTGACTCATTTGGTCGATCTGACAGACCTCATGATCCTGGCGCACTATATGTAGGGCGCTATGCCGCGTGGCACTATTTTTCGAAAATGGCCAAAGTGCTCTCTTTTGTGCTATAAATAGACCCCCATTTGGGACTGAAAGGAGGTTCCAAGTCTGTATCATCTTAGAGCCCATCCAAGACTATGTTTTTGAACCACTTACACCTTCCACAACCCCTCAAACCGATCCAAGATCGTCCATCAAAAGTCCCAAAAATTTGTTGTTTCTGCCATCCAGAAACAGAAATTTTCCTCCACTTTGAGAGCTTCTATCTATCTCTCCTCTTGCATCCAGCGTCCAAACCACCCTCTATTAGCTTCATTTGCATATTTTCTACAAGGAGGAGCCCCTACTTCGTCCCAAAAGCCACCCAGCACTCCGGAGCGGCGTCACAAAGAGGGAAAGAAAATCTGTTCGAGCTAGACTTAGTGCCCCATATACTGGGCGCTTTGACCTTGGTCAACGCACCCTATAAGGGGGGCACCTGCAGAACACACCGATGTGGGTTGTAGATGATGAAGGAGGTACCAATGATCAATCGAAGATCCACCCCAGGAGTGGTAGAAGCACGAACATTTTGGCGCATAACAGCCTCGGTAGGACGGACAAATCCGCCACAGCTCATGGTAGAGAAGTATGCACGCCAATCAGCATGGGTCTTCACCGAAGGACATTTGTTGATCACCTTGTAGTCCATGCAGAGACGGCTAGTGAGAGGCTGGAGGGGGCTTCGAGCAAAAAGTCGAGAAGCCATGGCCGGTCCGTAGCACACATCGAACTTGAAGTGCCAGTCAGCCCAGCACATGAACAGAAGGATACTGCCAGACATGGGCCTACCAACACTAGCGGAGGTCATGCCATCATAGAGATAGCCCAACATCGAGTGAGCTATGCACTCATTAGACTAGATGCCCTGGATACAAGGAAGGCAAGTGGGATCGAGCCACCCGTTCTCACACGGGTAAAGGAGTACTGAGGCAAGGCAAGCAACAACACCTTTGGCACCAGGCAACAGTAGATCTTCATTGTCATCGGCACCCTAAATCACGCCAATGGACCAATCTGCCAGTGCCTCGGTGTAAATACACCCACCTACCATGACAGACCGAGCCTCTCCGGTGGTCATAAAGCCACGAAGGAAGTCCAAACCAGTGACCGGTCCAACAGGAATAAACATGGCCTGGCCATACCTAGGCATGGCACGGAGCCCCTGGAATAGTTCTACATCTTCCAAGAGGATGGTACACTCGAAGGTGTTGAAAACAAAGGTATGCGTATCGAGATGCCACATCTCGAGAAGCACACCCACCAGAGAGAAGTCCCAGAAATATTTAAGAAGATGGTTGGCGTGGACCAGAATGCCGAAAAGACCACAACCTCTCAAAATAGACCGCACATGGATGTTGATGGTGGCCATCAGTCGAGCTATCCACAGCACCTGTCCATAACAACGAGCACCGGGGAAGTTTGGAAGGTCCTGCAGAATAATCACGTGATCAGAAAAGAGGGCTTCGGAACAAAACAAAAGGGTGCCTAATAAAGTCACTACCACTCCCATGGACACTCGGTTCCGGATATGGCACGGGACCTCAGAAAAACTTTTCATCTCAATTGGACAAGTCGGACGAGAGGAGGAGGAAGCCATTAGAGCAAAGGAAGAAGAGAACATTATAGCTGGTGTGGGAGAGAAGAAGGGGGGGTCCCCCCTTCTTATAGAGATTAAAAGGCTGTCTTGGGAAGGAGCAAGCTTAAAGTCTGTGCAGGTGCCCCACTTATAAGGTGCCTGGCACCCTATAAATAGGGCATCAGACGCCCTATAAACAGGGCACCTAGCTCCCTAGAAACAGGGCACCATGCGCCCTACAAATAGGGCACCAGGCGCCCTATAAACAAGGCACCTGGAGTCTTGCATGGGCCGTTTATCTAGCATAGTCTCACATATATATCATTGAAGACCTTGGGTCTAAAAGGGCTGAGTCGGAGAACCCCTTCAACAAAATCGATGAAGGATTCAGTCACTTTTTAGGCCCGCGGATAAGTCAAAGTCAAATAAACAAGGATGACGGTGTCTTCACGGATGTCCCGACCCGTTGCGTTTGACCTAAATCTTAAACTATTTTCTTATATTTATTTGTATTTCTTTAAACCCAGCATGCATCATGCATCATCACGCATCATCTCATGTATCATCATACCCATGCCGACCTTACCGTTACAGTCTTTCTATGACTTTTAGAGGAGGCTTTGGTCTACCCAGAAGGTCCGATTTTAACCGTGTTTCAATGATAATTTCATCAAAACAAGAAGATATTCCATTCAAACGACACCGGTATTCCTGAGTAAAACCCGATGAATTTGAAGAACCCAACCTTGGTTTATTACTGGTTTCATCTTTACTTTTTCGCAATTTACTTTCTACAAAGTCCAGCACACCATGTAGTTCGGGTCCTGGCCGGTGACAATTCTCCCCCATGTGGGATTTTAGTTATAGTTTTTCTGCACAATCAATCAACTAAAGGGAAGGTTCCGATAAGACAAAAGGCAACCTCGGAGTCCGGTAAGGTTTCATCCCACTCAACTAGGCTAAAGAAGGCGTGTCTAAATCTACACCTTGGCGTCACCTTTTCAGTCCATTACCACTTCATTCCGCTACACCTCACTACGTTCCACTTCATTCGCCTGCGCTACATCCATGTCATTCCCCTACAAAGCCAACGCCAAGGTGTGGCAAGCTATAGACACGCAATTTTGGCCTGGTTGGAGAGTTTGAAATTCTTGTTTTCATGAAGAATATTTAAAGCAAATCATGTTTTCCGGACGGATCAGGTTTTTGGCACATTCCGAAGGGGATCGATAGAATGATCGACGGGGCCAAACACCCTGTATATGGGGCACATGGCGCCCTGTATATAGGGCACCTGGCGCCCTATTTATAGGGCACTAGGCGCCCTATAAACAGGGCACCTGGCGCCCTATATAAACGGCGCTTGGCACCAAATCAAATCGACTCGACCGGCTGATTTGACCCCTCACAGTGACTCATCTTTTCGATCTGACGAACCTCATGATGCTGGCGCCCTTTATATAGGGCGCTATGCCACGTGGCACTGTTTTTCAAAAATAGCCAAAGTGCCCTCTTTTGAGCTATAAATAGACCCCCATTTGGGACTGAAAAGAGGTTCCAAGTCCGTACCATCTTAGAGCCCATCCAAGACTACGTTTCTAAGCCACTTACACCTCCCACAACCCCTCAAACCGATCCAAGATCGTCCATCAAAAGTCCCAAAAATCTGCTGTTTCTGCCATCCAGAAACAGAATTTTTCCTCTACTTTGAGAGCTTCTATCTGTCTCTCCTCTTGCATCCAGCGTCCAAACCACCCTCTATTAGCTTCATTTTCATATTGTCTACAAGGAGGAGCCCCTACTTCGTCCCGGAAGCCACACAGCACTCCAGAGCGGCATCGCGAAGAGGGGAAGAAAATCTGTTCGAGCCAGACTTAGTGCCCTATATACAGGGCGCTTTGACCTTGGTCAACGCGCCCTATAAGGGGGGCACCTGCAGCTAGCGCCCTATATATAGGGCACCAGCAGGGGCAGATGCTTTTTTTGCAATTTTCGAAGCCCGATCGCCCGTTTAATCGAGTTTTTGTCTTCCGTTTTCATCTTAGAACTTTTCATCATGTTATTTGGCATGCATTAGATCACTTTGCACCTCATATATGTTTAAAAACCTACCAAAAATAGGGGTTGGGATTCCGTCCCGATCTGGTTAGTTCATTCCCTTTTGCACGATTCAGAGTCTTTACCAAGCATGATGCTATACTCACGCCAGAGCTAATGATCTTCATTTGTTTTCATGTTTTATGCAGGACATTCTTAGGTGAACCGATCAGGGTGAAGCTTCAATCCGATCGTAGGTGAAAGAACTCACTAAAGCTCTCCCCTTTTGGCCGGCCGAGAGTGGAGAAGTTAGAACCTAACCATCTCCCCCCTTTTCCATCCCCAAAGGTACGACAGTCAAACTCTTTCTTCTTCTAGTTCATTTGCTTCATACTAAATCACACTTTGGAGTCTTCGGCTCCTAGCGACCACACACACCACTCACAACCACACACTCATCATCACACCTTCCAATCCAAACGAACACGCTCTTTACTACGAACCAAACCGGCTCATCCGGGTGCCTATAAGGATGTGGCTTGTACCCTTTATGATCAGAAAGCAGTAAAAACTATTATCAGATAATAGTTTTGATTTAATTTAAAGGAATTGTTCTTTTAAATTAATTAAGGCTTCAACAAAATTGACTATTGGGCCTAGTGGGTCACACACAATAGATCTAGTCAATAAGATGAGGGCATGGATGCAATTTTATAGAAGTTTTGTTTTTTTGTGAAAAATTTCATCTTCTATATATAAATAGCTTATGAAGCCAAACCCTAACAAGCCATAGGGCTTGAGCACGTCCCAAGCATCCTCTCTTCCTCCTCTCTCCTCTAGAAGGTGATCTCCCATGGTCAAGCTTGGATCTGGAAGGTTTCTGGAGGCTCGAAGGAAGGGAGAACTCGTCTATTGAAGTAGATCGTGTGGATATCGCTAGAGACCGGACACTTGAATGGTTTTCAGCAAGGAGAAATGTCCTCTCTTCATCCATGGTGAGGAATTTTAGAAATCCCATGAGGTACTCTCGTTCAACTTCATATTCGATTCCTGGCTTTACTCGTTCGGCATCGACCAAGGCAAAGATCATGGTTTTATAGAATCAAATATTTTCTGCTGTCATGTATTGATTCCTTATAGTAACTTGCAAACGGGTTGTTCGTTTCGACTCCCATTTGTTTCATATGAAAGAGGACTAAAAAATGCTGCTCCCCAAAATCATAAACCAGATGGTACACATCTCAAGACATCCGTATGAGACTGCAACTTCCGGTTTATCCTCTTGGCGGCGCTGAAGGCTGGAACGGTGACCCAAAACTCGAAAAAGCCATTGATAACGCGGAAAACTTTGGAATGACCTAGAAAGTCAGTGGCAACCCGTACAACTTAGGTTGATGACCATAAATGATAGGAGGAACCTTGAAAACTCGGAAAGGTGCTTGGAAGAGTCTGGGATGACCCGAAGAACTCAAAATGACCGAAAAAGCTGGTGGCGACCCATACAACTTGGATTGATGACTGAAAATGATGGGAGGAACCTGGAAAACTTGGAGAGTTGTCTAGAAGAGCCAGGGATGACCTAGAAAACTTAGAATGACCAAAAAAGGCAGCAGCAAACTGTACAACTCGGGTTGCCAACCAAAAATGATTGGAGGAACCTAGAAAACTTGGAAAAGATACCAGAAATAGCCGGGGACGACCCAGAAGAACCTGGAATGACCGGAAAAGGTGGTGGCAACCCGTACAACTCAGGTTGATGACCAGAAATAACAAGACAAATCTGGTATGCCTTATGCCACCCTGTTATTGATTGGAATGACCAGATAGCAACTAGGAAACCCTAATGGTAAGCAAGAAACGTACAATGACTTGACAAAAGGCCACAGCACAATGGTCCTTGCTCGGCAAACTCGAATTCGACTAGGGATCAACAGCTCGTCCTCAGATTCCCAATAAGCTCCTCAGCTTGTACAAAAGGATGGTTCAGTTTGATTTTTAATGGTCTAAAAGAGATGTTGTCAGTGTAATAAGAGTTTAAGCTATAAGTAAGGCCAAATTAGCGTGTCTATAGGAGATGTCTACTTCTAAGGTAAGATAGTTAATAGGTCAACTATGAGAACTATTCTCTTAGTTCTAAACTTGTCTAAGAATATTGAGCCATTAAACTACATAGCAGCTATCATGCTACACTAATGGTGGTTTATGATTATATTCTACAACTAAGATATAATTACATCAATACTATAAACATTCATTATAATTAATATATGGTTATTCATCCTAATTTATGCTCTCACTAATTTTTGACGAATTTGCATAACTCTCATTATGCAAAAATGGGATATCAGGATGAAATCCTAGTGGGAACTAAGACCCTACTAACTTTATAATGATGATCTTGTGGGAAACACAACAAGTCATCCCATAATTAATAGCTATGTAACTTTTACCAATTTCAACCCATGCAACTCTTAATCATTTAGCCTCTAGAGTTATAACCTTATGGGAAACACAACAAGCTATATACACTAGTTAGGTCAAATCTGCTTGTTATATCATGAAATGGATTCTTAACCCCTTGTGGGAAACACAACAAGGCCATGAAATGGTCCACCAAAGTTTGGCAAATGCCTTGGCCATGATCACCAATCCCTTGTTGAATGAGACTTGTGGGAAACACAACAAACCCATCCAATCTAAAATTGGCTCATCATGACTGTAACAATGGAAAGCTATGTGAGTCATTCTTAATGTCTCATGTTTATCAACCTAATTAGAACGAGAAGGAATTTTATTTTAGTCTCAATAATATAGGTACTACATATAAATATTAATATACCTTTAGAATATCATATATTTAAGGTATAACTTGTAGCACACAACCACATATCAAATATGCATTAAAACAAAGGTGATCATGGACTTAACCCTAAGCATACACCTAAGGAACCCCTATAGATGCAATTCTTTGCTTTAGAAGCTTTAGTTGGCATGCTCCCACTTCAAAAGGGTGCTTCTCCAAGTGGTCCCACTCTCCATTCTTCCACGAGCTGGCTTCTAACTATTACAAACAGCTAAAGGGTACACAGGCCCATAAATGTACATATCATTATAAGAAACCTTGGTCTTAACCAAGGGTATTACATAAACGGGGGGAGGTGGAATATACAATTAGATTTTATAGAGAGAGAGGAGGCACACACATGTCCCATTTAATAACATAACCAATCAAGTAATCATAAGCAAAGCATATTTAAGTCCATGATCACCTCCACACACACACTAGCATCCATCACATGAACATAGAGTGCATACATGATAATTATATAAGATATATCATATATACCACCATAAAATTATATACTGTAATTTTTGAAATTCCAAATTTCATGCTTGTGTACCGACTCCTTAGTGTACGGTATCAACTGTCAACTCCTTAGTGTACCGACTCTATAAGATCTTGTACTTAAAATTGGATCAATTGGAAAACTCCTTTTCCAATCATCCTATCTACCTGGCCAGGGATTTAGAGTACTATCCCATAGGACATTCACTCTCACTTACCGAGAGTGGATGATCACTTGTTGTCCGCTCAATTACCTCCATCAGGTTTTCCTTGTACCCCGATCCATCGCTATACTGGACCATCTAAACGGTGATCCATAAGTCAATGGTCAAAGCACAAGTTCCACCCAACAAGATATCTTTGGCAACTCAGGTCAAAGGTCCAACCATGCAACCGTGATGATAGAAAACCCTGATTGACAATTCGATAAGATATCATTTAGAATTTCTAATTCGGTCAGTTTAGTGAACTTATTCAACTAATGAGCACCTGTATGTGTATCTTAGTATCTCCACACTAATGACCAATGAGATCGGTCATTCTCATCAATTGAGAAAATATCACATACACTAATCTATCCGGATCCTTAATGTCCCATCTCAAGTATCCTATGACTAGGAACATTTAGATCAAATACCTCTAGATGATCAATCTCATTATCATAATCTCATCATGATTTAATCATCATCGTATTTGATCAAGGACTTCATTACGATATTCGCATCTAATAAGAGCTTATAATAAAGATTTGCCTAATTAATTGAATAAGATATATCTAGAAATGTCAGATCATATCATATATGATTGACTTGTAGGGCATACATTTCTATAAATAATATATAAATAAAAATATAAAATATAAAAAATTAAGTCAAGAAGGATAAATACATCCGCTGGAATACCAGATTGATGCAGCAAAAATTCTGGGTTTCTGTTATGGTTTTTTTATTTTAAAACACATCTAATTGAATCAAACTATTTGTTTGGTTTGATTTTTTAGGTTGAACGAATAGTGAACCACCCTAGTTTAGATTGGTCTATGTACGTAGAGAAATATATTCTATACAACCTTTACAAAATATTTAATTTTTGTCTAAAGTTTACATATTTAGATTTGATACTTTTCATGACATTAATTTGTCACACAATGAAAATGCCTACGACACTTCCAAGCGAAGCGTTTACAAGATAAATCACCTTCTAAAAATTTTCAAGTTATCGCTATATAGTTTGTCGGGTTACATCTATGTGTAACTGACATTCAAATTACTTGAAAGGTTTTGAGGAAGGGCCTGATGAATTATTCCTATAATCATTACAATTGTAAAAATATGTAGAAACTCATCTATTAAAAGATGAAAGGGAAATTTAGAGAACAATAAAAATAACAGCCAATGACTTGACAACAAAATCCCATATTACAATCAAATAACTAAATTCGATAAGAACAAGAGTAGCAGCAATGAAATTAAAATTTTGTTTGGATAAGCTGCACATTCAATTCATATTCATAACACTAGAGAATATAAGTACAATATTACAATTGTAAGGAATCAAAACATGACAGTGGAAAGATTTTTAATTTCTTAAAACCATAATCTTTACCTTGGTCGATGCCAAACGAGTAAAATTGAGAACCAAATATGAAGTAGAACGAGTGTACCTCATGGGATTTCCAAAATACCTCACCATGGATGATGAGAGGATGTTCTTCCTTGCTTAAAATCGTTCAAGTGGATGGTCTTTAGCTCACTTATGATAACATACCTACTTCATTCTTAATAAGTAGAATGTCATCAACATAAAATTTCAAGAAAGTAATAGCACTCCCACTTATCTTCTTGAATACATAAGGCTCCTCTTCATTCTTAATGAAGTTATAAGATTTAATCTCATTAAACCTTATATACGATCTATGGGAAGTTTTACTTCAGTTCATAAATGAACTTAAAACACACTCTTCCTGGATGTTATTGGGACTTGATTCCCTATAGTTGTATCATATACACCTGTTCCTCAAAATATCTTAGAGGAACACTATCTTAACATCCAATTAGCTTATCTTATACCCATAGTGTGTAACAATCAAAATTCTAATGGATTAATCCGTGGAATAGGTAAAAGATCTCATCATAGTCAACCATTTGTCTTCGATGATATCCTTTTCAACTATTCTCACCTTTGAAGGTATCTACCTTCTAATCCACTCCAATCTATTCTTTAGTGATCCAATTATTATTTATGGATACTATACTCTTAGGTGGATCTATCAAGTTCTAAACTTGATTAGAATAGATAAAGTTTATATCAGATTTTATTGTCTCTTCTCATTTATGAATCAATATCTCATATTGGTTCTTTATAGATCCTAGGATCAATATCCTTATTATCTTATGCCTCATTTCATCCATTAGAAATATGTCCCACGTAATTATTAACTAGCAAAGACCTATGAACTGTCCTTGTGTAATTATTAACTAGCACCTTAATAGAAGTACCTTGCTCCTACTATCTTTCTTAAGAAAGAACTTTTCCTTTAGAAATATAGTGAGCTGAGCAACACATACCCTTGTTCATAAGGGTGGTATATTAATATCTAGAAGTTTCTTTAGGATATCCTACAAGCTAACACTTCATAGTCTTATATTTCAACTTGTTAGAGTTATACTTGTTCACCAGGTTGGACATTCTGAAACCATAACTTGCTTAAGGTCAAGTTTTAACTCCTTTTCCATATCCTATATGGAATAATCAGAACAAATTTAGAAGGTACCTCTTAAGATCAAGTGGTTATAATGAGTACTTAGCCAAAATTAGACAAAGAGGAATTTTGCAAAGCTTGTCATTATTCTTATTATGTCTTACATAATATGGCTTCTCATTTTAGATACTCAATTAAATTAAAATGTGTAAAGATGTGTCCATTAGATTCTATTATCTTTCAATTATATGTGAATTATGTACTTAAGTATTCCCCTCCTTGATCTCATCAAAGAGTTCTAAAACTCATTCCATTACTATATCTACATCATTCTTAATCTCAGATAATTTCTCAAAGGTCTTAGATTTGTACTTCAAAAAGTACACCTATCCATACCTAGAGACATCATCTTTGAAATAATGAAGTAGAAATATTCTTCTTTAATCTTACTAGATATAGGCTAACATACATCTAGATGTACGAGTTTTAACAACTCATTAACACATTATCCATGTCTACATAAAGCTAAAGTGTAGATTGATCTAAATCAACCCATTTCCTCTTAAAAGGAGTATTCACACATAACATGAGAGCTAACATATCAAATATGATTAAACAATTCATTAAGCTCCCACTTGTAGACACGCAATTTTGGCCCAGTTGGAGAGTTTAAATTCTTGTTTTCATGGAGAATATTTAAAGCAGATTGTGTTTTCCGGACGGATCAAGTTTCTGGCATGTTCCGAAGGGGATCAATAGAACAATCAGTCGAGCCAAACACCCTGTGTATAAGGCACCTGGCACCCTGTATATAGGGCATCAGGCGCCCTTTATATAGGGCACCAGGCGCCCTATTTATAGGGCACCAGGCGCCCTATAAACAGGGCACCTGGCGCCCTGTATATAGGGCACCTGGCACCAAATCAAATCGATTTGACTGGCTAATTTGACCCCCCCGTAGTGACTCGTCTTGTCGATCTGACAGACCTCATGATGCTGGCACCCCATATACAGGGCGCTATGCCGCGTGGCACTATTTTGGGCTATAAATTGACCTCCATTTGGAGCTTGGAGGGGGTTCCAACTTCGTGCCACCCTAGAGCTCATCCAACACCACGTTTCTAAGCTATTTTCACCCCCCATAAGCCTCCAAACTGATACAAAATCATCCACCAAAAACCCAAAAAAACCTTCTGTTTCTGTCACCCAGAAACATGCTTTTTCTCCAACTTTGAGAGCTTCTATCCGTCTCTCCTCTTTTATCCAGCATCCAAACCACCTTCCATTGGCTTCATTTGAGTATTGTCTACAAGGAAGAGTCCCTACTTCATCCCATAAGCCGCCCAGCACTCCGAAGCAGCGTCGCGAAGAGGGGAAGAAAATTTGTTCGAGCCAGACTTAGTGCCCCGTATACGGGGCACTTTGACCCTGGTCAACACGCCCTATAAGGGGGGCACCTACAGCTAGCGCCCCATATATAGGGCACCAGGAGGGGCAGAAGCTCGTTTTGTCATTTTCGGAGTCCGATTGCCCGTTTAATCGAGTTTTTGTCTTTCTTTTTCGTCTTAGCACTGTTCATCATGTTATTTGGCATGTCTTAGATCATTTTGTATCTCATATATGTTTAAAAACCTACCAAAAATAGGGGTTGGGATTCCATCCCGATCTGGTTAGTTCATCCCCTTTTGCATGATTCAGAGTCGTTCTCAAGCATGATGCTATACTTGCGCCAGAGCTAATGATCTTCATTTGTCTTTCTTCATGTTTTGTGCAGGACATTCTTAGGTAGATCGACCGGAGTGAAGCTTCAATCCGATCGTAGGTGAAAGAACTCCCTAAAGCTCTCCCTTCTCGGCCGGTCGAGAAAGGAGAAGTTAGAACCTAACAATCTCCCCCTGTTTACATCCCCAAGGTACGACGGTCAAACTCTCTCTTCTTCTAGTTCATTTGCTTAACACCTAATCACACTTTGGAGCCTTTGGCTCCTGGCGACCACACACTTCACCTTCCTTCACACACACACACTCCTTCTCTTCTTCTTCTCTCTCCCTCGCCGGCCGACGTGCGAGCCGAGCCGGCTCATCCGGGTGCCTACACCTTTTGGCGACCACGGTGGGAGAACTCTTGCTTAAGTGAGTTCTTTTCACCTTTTAAAAGAATGTCCAACATTTTCATCCTTGCTTTGGCTCTTGCTAGAGTTCTTACATTCTCCTAGCATTCCTATTCACTTGCTTGCTTGTTTACTTGCTTCACTTGAGCATCGCTTAGTTTCTTCCGGTTTACTTGCTTTCCGTGGGTCCTCTTTTGAAAGAAGAAAAAAGGTACCATCTAGTTTTAGGCTTAATCAATTTACTTTAACTTTGCATTGTCTTGCTAAGCATCTTTGCTCATTTTCTTTTTTCTCAAAAAAGGAAGTCTAAGTTCTCTAAAGCATCTTTAGTGAATTAATATTTGCTCCTTACATTGTTGCCTTGTTTACTTGTTTTCCAATACTTTCTTGATCATTGCATGCTTTTATTTTCTTCTTGTTTGCTTCTCGCTCCTTGATATCTCACTTGCATTTAGTTTGCATTGGAGTTCTTTCGACTCCTTTAGGTCATCCAAGAAGGGAAGCTCTCTCCTCCCAAAGCCCTACACACCCAAACACCCCTCTTGGTGGTTGCCAACTTCTCCTCCGGGGATTCCCTCTCGGAAGGACCGGGTAGCTTCCATCAAGACCTCCGTAAGTCTCCAGATGTGAAGGATTCCCTCTTCACCGATCGGGCTGGTTGTACCATTTTATCCCGAAACCCGGAGTACCTACTACCTATCATTGTGAAAAGAGTGACAACCTTAGAGTGCTCAGCGTCGTGAGAGCATAGGGTCCTACCCATTTATTTGAGTGGACATTATTTCACTTAACAAGCCACTAATTTAAGGTTGAAACACAAAAAATTGCGGTAATCATTCTAAGTTTGTGCCGTCACTTGTTTGCGAATCAAAATTGAAAACCAAAAACCAAAAATTTGAAAACACTTAACAAAAACCCAAAAGAAATCTTTGTTTGAGGTTAATTTGCTTGATAACCTGTTTGTTCAAACAAAAATCAAAAACCAAAAAAAGAAGGAAAGTTTTAAAACTAAAAAAAGGATTCTTGTGTTTTTTGTCACCTTTCCCTTCTATTTATGAACTTGAGATCAGGGTGAGTCGTCGGGATGACGGACCAAGGGTACGAGACATTGCAGTTGGAGTATGACCAATCCTACCTCCAGCCGGATGCCGTATGTGCCGTTAATGAACCCGAAATGCTCCCTGAAACCAGTTCACCCCGACCCCACCCAGATGCTCTGTGGGTGGCATTCGCTCATGCCGACCCAGCTCAATTACAAGCCATTGAGGCCATCTTGAAAGGGAAATCTCCTGTCAATCACACCCATGCCGAGGGCGGTCACCACACTTCTACCCCCCAGTTAGCAACTGACCAACCCGGCGCACCGGTACCGGGCCATTCTCACAATGGACCCTTGATTCCAAACTCACCCCATCTGGTGGCCATCCTGAACCACCCATACCCAAACAACACCATACCACCTAGGCCACCGGTCTACTCTTCCGCACATTTCAATCAAGCACGTCCTCAAGTGCACCACCCGATATACCCTCCTTGCCCGGCCGCTTCAACCTATCCGATGGCCATGCCGGCAAATCAAACATCTGTCTTCCCCCCTCCTCTTGTCCGAGAATCCTTCGTTGATCAAACTTTGCTTAACAAAATCAATAGGATGGATGAACAATACCGGGAGCTCAAGCGATTGATCGACATACGAGCTCTTCCCGAGATATCCCTTCCCTCTCTCCCTGTATTCCATCTTCCTCCTTCTAAAATGCCCATTTACCGCCGATATAATGAAAATGGGAACCCTTTCATTCACATCAAAGATTTTCTTTATGAGTCTGTCATGTGGCAAAACGATCTGAAGGCCCTTGCATACCTATTTAGGAGATCATTAGAGGGCTCCGCGTTGGAATGGTTTTATTCACTTGACCCCTTGGAAGATAGCAACTTTGATACCGTCAAAGCAAAGTTCTTGCAAAGAAACCAAGATCGAGTCGGTCCTACCAATTCGTTCATAGATCTTATGGCCGAAAAAATGAGAAACGATGAGGATTTTATAAGATATGCTGAGGGCAATGGCAGAAAGGTTGACAAATGCACTGTCAGAATCAGAACAAGTCAAGATGATCATCACCAATGCCACCCCGGCTCTGAAAAATGTATTGGCATTACATCACCCTGTCACAATGAGCGAACTCTATGAGAGAGCACGGTACATCCAAACTCAACTCCGAGATTCCCCCATCATGAACCTCTTCGACCCTAGGCTCCAAATCACCAAAAAGACAACCACCACCACCGCTGGGCCCATGACCGAAGGCGTGGTAACCAATGAACATGTCAATATCATAGGGAACCCGCCCAACAACCACCAATAGCAGTACAGAAACCCCCAGTACAGAAACCCCCGCCAAACCCAACCAAGACCTCGCCCTCGTATTCAGCCCCAACCTTTTCGCCACCAAACACCAAACCAGTATCCCCAACAACCAATGCAGACACCAGTCCCCCAGCAACCCCGGCAACTGGCCGTACAAACCTTTGCACCTCAACCACCCCGCCAACCAACCACCTATAACCAGGCACCTCCCCCCGCCACCTACGTGCCACGAAGAGCAGGGCCTAGAAAAAACCATTACCTGCCATTACCGTACTCTCTCACAAACATTTTCAACGCTCTTATGGCAGCAGGACAGATCTCATTGCCAAGGGAAAAGCTGGAGTGGCCGCAAAATGCCAACACAGACAAATATTGTCTGTACCACAGATACCCGGGGCACACAGTGGAGAATTGCTTTCAGTTTAAAGATTATATCCATGACCTCCACGAGCAGGGAAGTATTGACTGGGGTCAAATGGGCGAGTACATCAAGGCAGTAAAGAACTAGCCTCAGCAGCAGCAACAGGCACCAGTCTGACAACAACAACAAGAATCCGGTCTGGGGATTATTCAGAACCCGCTACCCGCGCATGCGCCCGCGATAGCACCAGAAAACCAGAGGGTTAATCCTATTCTAACCTCCACCGATGAACCCCGCGATAGAGGCCAGAATTGGCAAATCGAGGGACCAGCTTTCTTCATGAACATTAACCCTCCAAACCACGTTAACCGAACTGTTCACTCCATACCACGAGTTATCCCCGCCAGAAGAAGCCAACCACCAATTATCCGCACTCTATCACAGCCAACCATAACGCCACCAGCCGTATAACTCCAACCGGGTAGGACCTTGATCTGCCCAGTCGAGCCTCCGCAAATACCATCGCCATTAGGACCCATCATCGTACCACCTCATACAACCATGCCACCACAACCTACCCGCATCCCTACAACCTGAACTATCATCACTACACCCCTACCTAGGCCTTCCATCATCCGACCTAACCCTCCATCTACCTCTGCTGCACCAACCATAGCCCCTCAGCTTGCCACGGTGCTTAGAAGTGGGCGCATGTTTTAAAGAATTTTCCCCCAAACCGGTCAACCAGGACGGTCACAAAGAAGAAGAAGAGCACCCAGAAGAACCAGTGCCAGGGACATCCTATGATTTGCTGAAGCACCTTGACAAAACCCCCGTGCGGATTTCCATTCTGGAGCTGATCAAAAGGTCCAAAGCTCATCAAGAAGTTCTTCAGCAATACTTACAAAGAGTGATGGTCAATGAAACCCTTCCCCCAGAGAAGATTGCATCGGTCTTGACCCTGAAAAGTGAACACCCCGCTCTCACTTTCACCAAAGAAGAATTGGCCGAACCAAAAGCAAGAAAATATGCACTTTGTATCACTGTCAGTATTAACGAAACAGATGTTGAGTCTTGTCTAGTTGACACTGGTGCATCCATCAATGTCTTGCCACCAGAAACGCTACAGTTGTGTGGAATCCCAAAAAAGGATGTTCGGCCATCACAGATCACTGTAACAGCATATGACAATTCCAAGAGGCCCGCCCATGGCATGGTCACACTTGAAGTCAAACTCAAACCCCGGGTTGTTACTGTCGACTTCCACATCTTGGATATGGACCCGACTTACAAAGCTATCTTGGGAAGGCCTTACCTTGAGGCATTGGAGGCCGTAGCTTCAACCAATCACCAATGCATTAAATTTCCCTTCAAGGGACAAGTCGTCAAGGTGGTAAGTATGCCCGTGGATTGCCTGGTCACTCTCCCTCCTGGCTTGCCAAATCAACCGGTCTTCACAATCCTCGATCTGCCGAGGGATGGAAGGCAGCACAAGCAAGTTTGGAGAAAGAAGAAGGATGACGCCAAAACTCTTGGATGGCGTAAGATGGAGAATCTGGGATATCAAGAAGGTCGAGGGCTGGGGAGAGAACTGCAAGGTATCATAGAACCCATCCAGCTGATAAAGACAACATCAAAGAACGGGATAGGGTACGATGGGACATGTGATAATAGCCAAAAGACCTGCCAAAAATACTTCCGGGGGTGTTTACACAAGTTCTTCGACAAGAGAGAAACAATACAGATGATTGAAGAGCAAGAACCGCAAGAACAAGCAAAGAGGAAGAAGGTAGACAACCTAGAGGATGAGCCATATCTCGACGTATCATGGTTATTTTATGAAGAAGGGTCAAGTAATGAATCATTCCGCAACGAGCCTTCTGGTAGCCAGAATCCAGGGCATTCACCCCATGTTGTCTCTTTAAACCCATTTCCAATAAGTTCACCATCAGATCCACCAGATAGCAAAGACGGATGCTCTCTTTACCCATCTTTGCTTGATTTGTTCCCCTCTCTGTCAATATCTCAACCCACGTTGGAAACTACGACCAACCAAATCCCTTCTGTGTTCATGTTTAGTACTTCTCCAAAAGATCAAAAAAAACGTCATCTTCTCAACCCAAATTTCGCTCGAAGAAACATCCCAACTCGCTCCGAAGGATGACCCGAATCAGGAGGCCACCTGGTCTCTAATCGATCTCCTTTGCCCTTCATCAATAAATTCCAGTCCATCCATCTCCTCTTCCTCTTCTTATTTACCTTCTTCTTCTTTGGGTTTAGTTTCCAGTAAAAGCAAAACAAAAATCAGAGGTAAGAGAGTTCCAGGAAGATACTTGCATCAGTTAGCTCAAAAAAGCTTAGAATGTGCCAAGCTACCGGAGTATCTAGAAAATGCAATCCAGATAGATGAAATTCGATATGAGGAGAAAGACAATATTGATCTAACTTTATGGGTCTACGAGGTTGAATTGGAAAAGGATCCTGATACTGAGGATGAAGAGGAGGATTTGGCTGATGCTTATGCATCCAGTTTAAGAAGATTCGAGGAACCATCAGCCACGGTGGATGAACCAACTAAGGAACTTAATCATGGAACACCAGAAGATCCTAAGAATATCCTCATCAGTGCCAACCTCGCCCCTTTAGAAGAGCAGAACCTAATGGGGGTGTTACAAGAATACAAAGACACGTTCGCTTGGACATACGAAGATATGCCGGGATTAGATAAGTCATTGGTAGAGCATCGACTGACTTTAAAACCTGAGGCTACCCCGGTCAAGCAAAAGTTAAGGAGATTCCACCTAGACATAGCATTAAAGATGAAGGAAGAGGTCGATAAGTTACACCAAGCAAAATTTATTAGAGTTGTCCTCTATCCGCAATGGGTGGCAAATATAGTTCCAGTCATGAAGAAAGATGGAAAGGTTCGAATTTGCATTGACTTCAGGGACTTAAACCGAGCATGTCCAAAAGATGATTTCCCCCTTCCTCATATCGATGTTCTTGTTGACAACACAGCTGGATACGAAACCCTATCATTCATGGATGGATACTCAGGGTATAATCAAATCCGGTTAGCAGAAGAGGATCAAGAGAAGACCTCGTTCACTACACCTTGGGGAACCTATTGCTACGTCGTCATGCCCTTCGGATTAAAGAATGCCAGAGCAACTTATCAAAGGGCCATGGTGGCAATATTTCATGATATGATGCATAAATTTGTAGAGGTGTACGTGGATGATTTAGTGGTCAAATCTCGAACCCAAGATGAGCATGTTGAGGTGATGAAAAGGGTTTTGCAACGAGCCAGGGAATATAAGCTCAAGATGAACCCCAAGAAGTGTGTGTTTGGAGTATCATCTGGCAAGTTACTTGGGTTCATCGTCAGCAAAAGAGGCATCGAAATCGACCCCAACAAAGCCAAAGCCATTATTGACATGCCTCCACCAAAGAACCTAAAAGAGCTCAGAGGGTTGATTGGTAGGCTACAGTTTGTTCGCCGGTTTATCTCACAACACTCTCAATGGTGCAAACCTTTCTATGAGTTAACCAAGGCGAAGGCCAAATTTAGATGGGATTCGAGATGTCAAGAGGCATTCGATGGTTTAAAGAAATATTTGTCAAGCCCACCTGTGCTCAAACCTCCGGTTCCCGGCAAACCCTTGATCTTATACATCTCGGTCTTGGAAGGATCCCTGGGAGCAGTATTGGCACAATTAGATGATGAAGGGAAAGAGCGAGCAGCATACTATCTGTCCAAAATCTTTGATCCTTGTAAACAGAAGTATACAACCATGGAGAAAACCTGTGCCGCCCTGGTTTGGGTGGTCCAGAAACTTAAACACTACTTTCTGGCCCACGAGGTTAATCTCATTGCTCGCATGAATCCCATCAAATTTCTTCTTGAAAAATCTGTCCTGACTGACCGTTTGGCACGCTGGCAGAGCTTTCTCTCCCAATTTGACATCACCTACACCCAACAGAAGGCAATCAAGGGCTACGCAATTGCCAAACACCTTGCCCATCATCCTATCCCAATCTTTGACCCTATCCAATCAGAATTTACCGATGAAGAATTGATGTCCATTCGATCTTCCAATCTATGGACTTTGTATTTTGGCGGGGCATTAAACTCCCAGGGTAGAGGGATAGGGATTGTTCTTCTATCACCCGAAGGTGTCACCATTCCACAGGCTTTTCAGCTCCATTTTCCAGCAAGAAACAATATAGCTGAGTATGAAGCCTTGTTGGACGGATTGTAAGGAATCGTCCATTAAAATTTGGTGCAGCGGAAGCGACGATTCCTATGCGTTCCTTTAGAATCCGTCTCAATCAGAACCGAACGACGAAAACCAAAAACCGATCAAATCGGGTTCGAATATACCTGATAGGGATTCATATAATCCCATGGAGAGGTAGGAGATGAGCTTCTCAAGCTCTCCAAACCGTTCAAGTGTCCGGTCTCCAGCAGTATCCACACGAACTTCATCCACAGCAGGTTCTCCCTTCGCGCCGGCCTCGAGAACTCTTCCCGAACGGAGCTCCATCGACCATGGACACCTTCTAAAGAGAGGAGGAGGTAGGGAGGAGACTTGGGACGTGGTTTTCACTCTTGGCTAGATGGGGTTTGGCTGAAACCATTGGTATTTATAGAGAATTATGGAATTTTTCATAAAAACCCAAAATCTCTATAAATTACGCCCTTGCCCCTATACTTGTGGATAAGTCCTTTTGTGTGTGACCCACTAGGCCCAATAGCCTATTTGGTTGAGGCCTAAATAAAATTGAACAATTCTATTTAATTTAATTAAATCCGTTATCCAATAACAGATTAATCGGCCTACCGATCATGAAGGGTACAAGCCACATCCCATGATCCCAAATGGCTATGGGGATAATCTCATCTCCATTGAGCCTTTCCATCATCAGTTACCACATGGATATAAACCCTCATCCATCCAATGTCCTGGTCGGAAAGGAGTACGGCATCGACTGTCAACTCCTTAGTGTACCAACTCTATAGGATCCTGTACTCGAAATTGGATCAATTGGAAAACTCCTTTTCCAATTATCCTATCTACCCTGGCCAGGAATTTAGAGTACTATCCTATAGGACATTCACTCTCACTTACCGAGAGTGGACGATCCCTTGTTGTCCGCTCAATTGCCTCCATCGGATTTTCCTTGTACCCGATCCATCGCTATATAGGACCCTCTAAATTGTGATTCCTAAGTCAATGGTCAAAGCACAGGTTCCACCCAACAAGGCATCTTTGGCGACTTAGGTCAAAGATCCAACCATGCAACCGTGATGATAGAAAATCCTGATAGACAGTTCGGTAAGATACCATTCAGGGTTTCTAATTCGGTCAGTTCAGTGAACTCATTCAACTAATGAGCACCTGTATGTGTATCTCAGTGTCTCCACACTAATGACCAATGAGATCGGTCGTCCTCATCACATGAGAAGACATCACATACACTAGTCTATTCGGATCCTTGATTTCCCGTCTCAAGTATCCTATGACTAGGAACATTTAGATCAAATACCTCTAGATAATCAATCTCATTATCATGATCTCATCATGATTTAATCATCATTATATTTGATCAAGGACTTCATTATGATATTCACATCTAATAAGAGCTTATAATGAAGATTTACCTAATTAATTAAATAAGATATATCTAGAAATGTCAAATCATATCATATATAATTGGCTTGTAGGGCATACATTTCTATCACGGACTGGAGGCTGCTCACTTCTATGGTGTCACTAAACTAAGGGTAATCAGTGATAGCCAGTTGATTCTCCGCCAAGTGCTTACCAAATACCGCACATCTCATCCCGGGCATAGACCATACCAAGAACTCACTGTAGACACGCCAAATTCGCCTAATTCAGAGCATAAAACTCATGTTTTATAGGGTAACATGTGCGATTGACCTTATAATGATGCCGGGTCTTCTAAAGTTGATTTGGAGCATCGCCGAACGAAATTGGATGTTTTTCGAAGTTTTCCGCAAAAAGCCATAATTTCCAAGCGAAAGCCACACGTAAATCGTGTAAACACAGAAGTTGGCTGAATGACCAATGCCTAATGATCATGCATTGAAGGTTATGGTCATATTCACACCCCGGACAAGTTTTGTTGCATTCCGTGCTTTTCTGGTTTGCCGTCGAAGTCATTCTGACCAGTATCGGATCTTCTGTTCACTGCCCTAACTTCCGGACAAAATTTTTATGTTTTGGAGGGTGTGATGGCTGATCCGATGCTATATAAAGCTTCTTCGGCCTGTTATCTTTCCAAAGCAACAAACGGCGTCAAATTCTGAGTTCGGGAGTGTTCGCAATGGCTTCCGGAAGAAGGACGCGCGAAACCAGTCCCATGCGCCCGGGTTCCTGGTCACATGCGCCCGGGACCCAGGGCACGTGCTCATGCACCCTACCAGTGAGGCACGTGACCTTGATCCCTCACTTGAGGGCACATGCGCCCTACCCTGGAGGCACGAGGGACCCAGTTTTCACCGGGACTCTACCACTGAACCGACGATCGGATAAGACCTCTTTTTTCGAGAATTGTGCCCATGCGCCCTCACTGGGGGGCACATACGCCCCTCAGTGGGGCGCATGCGCCTAGGGGTGGGGCGCAAGGTCCCTATTTTTTAGCCCGGATATCGCCGTTCGTTCTCTTATAAATTGACTCTGATTCTGGTCGTTCTAAAGGTATGAGCACGACCCCCCGGCATCTCAAGACGTCCAACCACCCTCCTGCATCGATTTTGTGATTTTTAGAGAGAGAATTTCGATTTTTTATAGAGAGAAAAGTCAGTTCAAGAGAGAGGAAGGCTGTTCTGCAGGTGATCAGCCAGGTCTCTCTTCTTCGGCCTCTACAGCACCGTGTGGACGTCTGCTACCCGAGCACTCTTCATCAAAGTTCTTCATCTCCAAGTCTTCTTGAGTTTACAATCAACATCAGTTGATTCTGAGGTCGAGGCTGGTCATGACGAGCGCAGAAGCAAAGTCGCGCTTGGCAGATCCTGGACTGCTGCTCGGCTTTTTTCGACAACCCAGATTTGGCCATATCTCACTCTATTCAACTCAGAATCTTGCTGTTTTTTTTCTATCTCTTTGTTTCGTGATTCTCCATCCTCCTATCATTTTTTTACAATTTTTTGCATTACTTTTAGTCTGTTTATCCGAAAATAAAAGAAGGGGTTAGAGATAACCCGAATCCGGTCAGTTTCTAGTCAATTGTGTGTTTTATGTTATTCTCTTTACATATACTCCACTTTGACTAGTTCTAATTGTCTATTTCACTTGTTTATTTTTCTAGTTGCACAGAATATCAAGCACCCACCGCGTTGAGGACTCTTCTTCATCGGCCAGCCGAAGAAGGAGAAGCTTTAACCCACACTCTTCACGCTAAGGTACACACGGTCATCTTTCAATTTAATTTCATAAATCGGAACCCACGTTCCTGGTGACCACGTTTATTTCTTCTCACCCTCCTCCAACATGAACCGAACCATCTCTTTGGTGATCGAGCGACGCCAAGGGATGAAAGTTCGGGGATCAATGTGAGTGTGGGACCGAGGTGAGAGTTGCTTTCCGAGTTTTATTCCTTTCTTTTATCATCCCTTCTTGAGGTGACGATCTGGATTCACGGACTTCCCTAAAAAGGAGAGGACCCCGTCGAACTTTCAGAGTCGACAGCTTTTGTGGTGACCACGGTGGGACAAGCAATGTCTTCAACCGTGGGTGCTTAGTGTTTTGTTTGCAACTAGTTCTAGTTCTAGACCGGTTCCCACGTGAGCCTTTCCTTCTTTACACCTCTCTTAAACTTCATGCCATCTCAAAATTTCTGATTTCACCCATCTTTCATCAGATCTGAAGTGCCAAGTATGCCATTTAATTTCTGTCATTTTATTTAAACCGGTTCCCACGTGAACCACCCTTCTCCTTTTAAACCGGTTCCCACGTGAACCAATCTCTTTGTTTACTTCGGTTCCCACGTGAACCAAAACCCCTTTTTCAGATCTATCCCAACTTAGATCAAATATTTATTCACCTTTAATTGGCCCCACGTGGCCCTCTTTTGATCATTCAAACCGGTTCCCACGTGAACCACCCTTTTTACCCAAAACCGGTTCCCGCGTGAACCACCTTTGCTTTTTACCCCGGTTCCCACGTGAACCAGCTTATTCTTACATTGGTCCCCACGTGGACCACCCTTTTTCTTGGCTATCAGATCTGAACCCTCTTCTTTCCATCACCTTTTCACTATCTCCATTTGGCTCACATAAGAAACAAGTCTAGATTCTAGTTTCTAGTTGCTTATCTAGTTTCTAATTGCTTGTCTTGTGTCATTGCTTGTTTATTTAAGTTCATTACTTGCTTTATTACTTGATTGCATTCTCTGCTCCTTCTCTCTACCTCCTTCTTTTACACTTTTTTGAGGTGGGAGCTCACTCTCCCATTTATCCCTTATATCCAAAACACCCTCTTGGTGGATTCTGACCTCTCTTCTGAAATATTCCTTCCTAGTTGACTTGGTTGGCTTTCATCAAGGCCTCCGTAATTCCTCATACGTGGAGTATTCCTCTTCATGATCGGGTTGGTTGTACCACTCACCAAAACCCGAAGCATCCTATGTTACCTACACGTGGTGAGATTGTGTGAAACCTAGGTCATTGGAGATTGGAGTTAGGATCCTAACCCATTTGTTGAGAGAACAATTCTTAACAAAATTCATAAACCTAAGGTTTAATCAAAATCATTACGTAATCTTGCTTTCAAGTCTTTGCATAACTTGCTTGTCAAACAAAAATTCAAACCTTTAACTTTTTGCAAAATACTAAAAAAAACAAAAAAAAAAGTTCTTTGTTTACTTTGTCAACTTGTTTGTTTTACTTTCTCCTTGAAGTTCAATGCAACTAAGGTCTGGAAGGCACGTTGGAATGGCGGAACAAGCTGAACATCGAGTGCACGAGATGGGTCATCAACCAAATCTGTCAGATGGTCGTGTTAATCCATTGTTTGAGTCAGAAGCGCAAGAGGTCCCTCAACCATCTGCTCCTCGTGATGTTGAACAACTCTTTAGAGAGTTGTCTCTCTATACCGACCTAGAAACCTATGCCCGCATACAATCTATGGTGAAGGGCAAAATGGCCTCAGATCAGGCCGAAGCCAACTAAGTTGCCTCATCTCCTTGTCCTCTGGTTCGACCACCACTCATACAGTCACCCTTTGTTCAACCACCTGTTGTTCAACAATCTGTGATTCAACCATCATTGGCACTAGCACAACCATCTATAGTTCAACCATCTGTGGTCCAACCCTCATTTGTTCAACCATCTTATTTCAACCATGTTGCTCCCCTGACCCATCAAGTCATGGGACAATCTTCAGTAAATTTGCCAAGTCATGCTCCTCAATTTCAAAATCATGCCTCTAACCACATACCCCCACCAGTAAACCAAGAACCTGCTCTCACGCAGGCAATCATGGATCAGCTCACCCAGATGAATGAATGTTATGAAGAGCTGAGATGTCGCCTGGACTCCAAGTTAGTTCCTGAGATTTCCATTCCTTCTCTGCCAGTCCTACACCTGCCACCTTCTGAGCTACCAGTTTATCGCCGCTACAATGGTACTGGCAACCCTTTTCTCCACCTTAAATATTTTCTCTACGAGTCCTCATTCTGGAAAAATGAGCATAGGGTTCTTGTCTTCTTGTTTCGTCGATCATTAGAAGGGTCTGCATTGTAATGGTTCTACTCGCTCGACTCCTTTGAGGCAGGAGACTTCGATATTGTGAAGACAAAATTCTTACAAAGATACAGAGACCGGGTGGCACCAGCATGCTCTATTATAGACTTGATTGCTGAGAAGATGAAGCCCGAAGAGGACTTCATAAAGTTTGCTGATCGCTGGAGGGGAATAGCAGAAAAACTAACATATGTGATTTCTGAAGGGGAACAAGTAAAGATGCTTATTGGCAACACTACACTTGCTCTGAGAAATGTATTGATCATGCACCGTCCTACCACCATGAATGAACTCTATGACAGTGCCCGATACTTGCAAGCCCACTTCAAGGATGCCACCAAGATAAATCCTTTTGATCCTAAACCTAGAAACCTCAGGAAAACCCCCTCTGCACCAGTTGGTCCTACAACCGAAGGAGTGGTCAACAACAAAGCTATAAACACTGTGGGGAACCAGGGAGGGAACCGTCAAAACCAGTACAGAAACCCACCACAAAACCTTTTTTATTACCCCCCTCAACAATAGGCTAGGCCACCACAACCACGACAACCACAACAACCCCCGCAACCAGTAGCACAACCCCAGCAACCTCGTCAACCTACCTACAATAGGGCACCGCCACCACCCAATCAGGCACCACGAAGGGGAGGTCCTAGGAGAGAGAACTACCAACAACTCCCTTACTCCTTAACCGACATCTTCAATATACTCATGGCGGAGAAATAGTTGGAATTGCCCAAGGAAAGAGAGGTTTGGCCAACAAACGCAGATATGTCCCGATACTGTGCTTACCACCGGTGTCCTGGTCACACTGTAGAAGTGTGCTTTCAATTCAAGGATTACATCCACGATCTGAATGACCAAGGCAGCATTGATTGGGTCCAAATGGGGAAATACATACAAGCTATGAAGGCTAGGCAGCAACAGCGGCAGCGTCCACGGGCTCAACCTCAACAACAACCTAGCTTGGGGATTGTTCAAAATCCGCTCCCATTACATGCTCCCGCTCCAGCACCGGCACCAGCACATCCAAATCCAGGAATTGGTCTAGTACACTCCATTGTCCAGGGAGATGCCAATCGTGCTCAAGGTTGGCAACTAGAAAACCAAAATGCTACCATGCCTATCAACTCAGCTAGGCCTCCTGCTAGGAACCCTCCTAGACAGATAATCTATGCACCTGCTACTCCACAACCACTACCAAGCTCAATAACCCAACCACTGGCCGCCACTTCTTCTCGCTGGCCCATCATTAGGCCAGCCCCCTCTCTAACTACACCTCCTTCAACCATTGTTACACACCGGCCCTTGCTCATCCAACCACCACAATCACCACCAAACCTGAACCCCCAGCCTACGAGCTCTACCACTCCAAAACCCCAACCTATCATACTACCAACACCACAGCCAATCCCACAACCTACACCTTCATTAAACTCATCAACCACTTCTGCACCCCGGTCTTTTCTTATTAGGCCACCAGTATCACCATCACTACCACCTCCAAATCCTACCCCTCTACCAACTAACCCCATCATCCTATAACCATCGATCCCATTACCTATCATACATTCACCTACACCACCTGTTCCACCACAACCCACCCCAGTTAACCCATCACCTCTACCCGATCGTCAAATAGCCCTGGTGCTTCGGAGTGGGAGGATGTTCCAGCGGCTCTTTCCCCAAGCTAGTACTCAACCGCAGGATCACGTGGAGAAGGAACAAGTAGAAGAACCATTGCCAGGCACAGCCTATGATCTGTTAAAGCATTTAGATAAAACACCGGCCCGTATTTCCATACTTGAGTTGATTAAAAGATCAAAGGTTCACCAGGAGATTCTACAGCAGTACTTGCAAAGGGTCATGGTGAATGAAGATCTCCCACCTGAGAAAATCACTACAGTGTTAGCCCCTAAAAGTTAGCACCCAACACTCACTTTCACTCAGGAAGAATTAGCAGATCCAGAATTTAGGAGATATGCTTTGCATGTGGCCATGGTTATCTGTAATATTGAAGTGAAATCATGTTTGGTTGACACTGGAGCTTCTATCAACGTTATGCCGCTAGAAACTTTGCAGTTGTGTGACATTTCTGAGCAAGAAATCAAGCCATCCTGTGCCATGGTGACAGCCTATGATAACTCCAAGAAGTCTGCACGTGGGGTGGTCACACTAGAAGTCAAACTTGGACCATGTACGGTCACAACAGATTTTCATGTTCTAGAATTGGATCCAACTTTTTGGGCTATACTTGGGAGGCCATACTTGGAGGCAATAGGAGCTGTGGCTTCAACGAACCACCAGTGCATAAAGTTTTCCTTTAAAGGATAGGTGGTCAAGGTGACTAGCATTCCTATAAGGGACGAGCTGAACGATGCTTCTTTACCCCTAGGTCTATCAATACAACCCCAGTTTTCAGTGGGAGAATTGCCAGAAGTCAGATGCATGACCGCCTCTCTACCAGACACACTGGGATGGTTGATGATGATGAAATTGGGCTATCAGCCTGGAAGAGGTTTAGGCAAGGATCTTCAAGGGATCACTCAGCCAATTGAAACTGTGAAAAGGCCATGCAGGCAGGGGTTGGGATATGAAGAGGGTTCCATCCCAAGGAGGATCTTCCAGCCAGGATGTGCCATGGGACTCCATACATTCTTTATCAAAGGGGAGACCATGATGATGGATGAAGATGGCAAAAGTTCCGTGATAGCTGTCAAGAGAAGAAAGGCTCCAGATGAAGAAGAAAAAGACTTGGAAGACCTGTGCTTATATTTAACTCGTTTGTTCTCAAGTGGGGAAGAGTATCAAGAACCACCCAAGGGCAGACCAATATTGAATCATCTAGTTAAGCATGTTACCCAAGTCAAAACCATTCCACGAGGCCCAAATACAACAATCCCATGGTTGAACCTCGTACCTTTGTTTCTAGATCTTTTGGATGGGCTTCAGGGCCCACTTACCCACTTTGGGCCCATGTGCCCTCTTCAACCTTCAACTCTTGCTGGGCCTGCTTGCCCATTTGCTTCCCTCATCAACTTTAGAACTAAGGGCTTTTCCCAACATGGGCTTACATGCCCATTTATTTTTAAGATCGGGTCCACGTACCCGTTTATTTTTTTCATCAGTTTTGGACCCATGTGTCCACTTTCTGTTACCATTGGGCCCACGAGTCCCTTTTTCCATTTTATTCTTAAGTTTTTCTCTCTATTAATTCAGTCATCTTCTAGAAAGCCTCGGGTCACTCAGGCTCATTCTATCTTTTTACTTGAGAATCCCAAAAAAAAATGTCTTCTCTGAAACTCACATTTTCATCGAGGAGACGTCTCTACTCATCCTAGAGGGCGCTCCCAATCAGGGATCCCTCTTTTCTGAATCATTGATCGATTTACTCGACCCCCCTCCACTGTAAATACCACCTTTCCAGCTTTATCTTCAGTAGGTCAAGTTAGGTTACGAAATAGGAAAGTTAGAGGTAAACGAGTTCCAAATAGGTATCTGCAACAATTGGCACAAAAATGCGTAGAGTGTGCAAGGCTGCCAAACTTTTTGGATAATACCATCCAGCTAGATGAAATCTGGTATGAGGATGAGCATAACATAGATCATACTTTGGGAGTATATGAGGTGGTATCAGAGAAGGATCCCGAGTCCGAGGATGAAATCGAGGACTTGGCTGATGCGTACGCATCTGGACTTAGAAGATTTGAAGAACCATCAGCCACAGGGAATGAACTGACCAAGGAACTGAATTTAGGAACCCTGGAAGATCCTAAGACTATCCTCATTAGTGCAAACCTTACTCCCTCAGAAGAACAACGTTTGATCAAAGTTTTGGAAGAATATAAGGACACGTTCGCATGGACATATGAAGATATGCCGGGATTAGATAATTCATTGGTTGAACATAGATTAACCTTGAAACCTGGAACTACCCCAGTTAAACAAAAGCTTAGGAGGTTCCACCCTGATATTGCACTCAAAATGAAAGAAGAGGTTGACAAACTACACCAAGCAAAATTCATTAAAGTTGTCCTATATCCACAATGGGTGGCTAACATAGTCCCTGTTATGAAGAAGGATGGACGAATTCGTATTTGTATAGACTTCAGGGACTTGAACCGAGCGTGTCCTAAGGATGATTTCCCTTTGCCTCATATTGATGTTTTAGTTGATAACACAGCTGGATTTGAAATGCTTTCATTCATGGATGGCTATTCTGGATACAATCAGATCCGGTTAGCTGAGGAGGACCAAGAGAAGACCTCGTTCACTACACCTTGGGGAACATATTGCTATGTTGTCATGCCCTTTGGGTTAAAGAATGCTGGTGCTACATATTAGAGGGCTATGATGGCTATCTTTCACGACATGATGCACACCATTGTAGAGGTGTATATGGATGATTTGGTTATCAAGTCCAAGAGTCGGGAAGATCATTCTGAAGTGCTAAGGAAAGTTTTGCAACGAGCTAGAGAATACAAGCTAAAAATGAACCCTAAGAAGTGTACATTTGGAGTTTCATCAGGAAAGCTACTTGGGTTCATAGTAAGCAAAAGGGGCATAGAGATCGACCCAAACAAGGCCAAGGCAATTATTGGTATGCCTCCCCCAAAGAATATGAAAGAGCTTCGAGGTTTGATTGGGAGGCTACAATTTGTCCGCCGGTTTATCTCACAATATTCCCAAAGGTGTAAACCTTTCTATGAGTTAACCAATGCGGGGGCCGAGTTTAAATGGGATTCGAAGTGCCAGGAGGCGTTTGATGGGTTGAAAACATACCTGGCAAGTCCCCCTGTACTTAGACCACCAATTTCTGACAAACCCTTGGTCCTAGACATTTCAGTTCTTGAGAACTCTCTTGGGGCAGTCCTTGCACAAGTTGATGAAGAAGGGAAAGAACGAGCTACTTATTACTTGTCTAAGATGTTTGATGCTTGTGAGCTGAAGTACCCTGTGGTAGAAAAGACCTGTGCTGCTCTTGTTTGGGTGGTTAAGAAACTCAAACACTATTTTCTTGATCACCAAGTCAAGCTCATTGCTCGTATCAATCCCATTAAGTTTCTGTTAGAGAAGACAGTCTTGACTGATCGGTTAGGGCGATGGCAGAGTTTCTTATCCTAATTTGATATCACTTATGTTCCACAGAAGGCAATCAAGGGCTATGCTATCGCTGAACACCTTGCCCATCATCCCAAACCCGTCTTTAACCCAGTCCGGTCGGAGTTCCCGGATGATGAACTAATGTCAGTCCGATCTTCCAATCTTTGGACATTATATTTTGACGGGGCTCTGAACTCTCATGGTAGAGGGATAGGTATTGTCCTTCTGTCACCTGAAGGTGTCACCATTCCACAGGCTTTTCAGCTTAACTTTCCAGCAACCAACAACATAGCTGAGTATGAAGCCTTGCTAGCCGGGCTGGAGGCCGCTCATTTCCATGGTGCCACTGAACTGAGGGTGATAGGTGATAGTCAATTGATCCTACGCCAGGTCCTATCCAAATACCGAACTTCCCATCCAAACCTCAAACCCTACCAGGAGCTCAGCACCTGCTACATCAAGCTATTCTTCAAACTCACCTTTATCCATGTTCCCCGTTCTCAGAATATCCTCGCTGATGCCTTAGCTTCACTAGCTTCATCTCTATCTTTCCCGCTAGGCAGGCAAGTGCGAACTATCCACATCTGTAAGAGGACAATTCCAGCAATTGAGGATGGACGTTTTCTAAAGGTTAAGGAGAGGTTCAACAGAAAAGAATACTTGAAACATAAAGAAGAAATCTCCTTGATTGAGTTAGAAGAATTAGAAGAAGGTGAGAGACCTTGGTATGAAGAGATTGCGAGGTATTGTCAAGAACAGTCATACCCACCTGGATCAACCACCAAAGAAAAGAAGGCAATTAGAAGAGTATCCCAGAGGTATACAATCCTAGGAGGAGTGCTCTATAAGAGAAGCCTAAGTGGAATCTTACTCAGGTGTCTTGATGAAGAAGAAGCCGAGTTGGTGCTGAAGGAAGCACATTCTGGAGTTTGTGGTGGTCATGTGAATGCCCAAGCCCTTGCTAAGAAAATCATTTGACAAGGGTATTATTGGCCAACTCTAGAAGAAGACTGCTCCATCTTTGTCTGGCATTGTCATTCATGTCAACTCCATGCCGACAAGATTCACTCTCCCGCATCTTCCCTTCATCCAATTCATGCCCCATGGCCTTTCGCCATGTGGGCTTTTGATATCATTGGCCCCTTGAGTGACCTCAACTCTGAAATGCGCTCAAAATCATTCATTCTGACGGCAATGGAGTACTTCACAAAGTGGGCTGAAGCGGAAGCATTTGTGGAGATTAAAGCGTCAACAGTCTGCTCCTTCATCAAGCGCAACATCCTATCAAGGTTCGGGATCCCCAGCGACATCGTCACCAATCAAGGGCCACAATTTCTTTCTCAAGATCTGCGTGATCTTTTCAACAGGTATCGCATTTCATTGCATCATTCATCACCATACTATCCTCAAGGCAATGGTCAAGCAGAAGCTACCAACAAAACTTTAATCAAAATCATCAAGAAATCTTGTTAGTCTAGCAAGTTTGCTGATTGGCCTGATAAGCTTGTAGATGCTCTATGGGCTTATCGTACTTCTGTAAGGACTCCCACTGGACAAACCCCGTATACTTTGGCATATGGGATGGAAGCAGTGGTCCCTTACGAAGTATTACTTCCATCTCTCCGAGTTCAGCTCGACAGGGATATTCCTGTTGATGAGAGAAAAGAATCTCTCCTTGCACAGCTTGAACTCTTGGATGAAAGAAGGCTAGCCGCCACTGAGCATGCCCAGACTTATCAGAATAGACTCAAAAGGTTTTATCAAAAGAGGGTGGTCGAGGGAAAATTCGAGATCGGTGAGATGGTAGTCAAACGCATATTCGTTAAGCTAGGGGGTCCCCGCTCCAAGTTGCAACCTAACTGGGAAGGGCCTTTTGTAATCACTGAAAAGTATCCAGGTAATGCATATGAATTGACTAATGCAGATGGAGAAAAATTGAATCATCCTTGGAATGGGGTTTACCTTAAAAAGTACTTTCCATAAAAATGGAGAAATCACTGGTATAACCTCAAGTCATCGATCCTAGGTTGTTCGTAAGAAGTCAAGGGTAGGTACCATCCTACACACACAACACTTCCCGATCCTAGAATCCAGACAACCCGACACTTGCGAAAGGCAAGGCAGAAATTTAGAAATTGAAGGAGTACCCTTACCCTATTCTCTTCTACTCGGTCCAAGATAGGGAGAGAAGATTAGAGAGGGGTAGTATCGAAAACACTCCCACCTTAGTAGGAGGACGTCACAGAGGGTACAAAAGGGTGCCAAAAGATGGGCAATGAACCCCTCAGGTTAGGAAAAGAAAAAAAATGATCAACCTGTCTGAATGAGTACCCAGAATGATAGTCAAGGCAAATGGCATTAAAAGATGGGCAATGTCCCCACGGGTCAAAAACCTGTCCAAATATGTGCCATACAGAAAAGAGCAAAAAAAATAGAAAAAAAAACCCACAGGGGCCAAATCCCAATGGGTAATTTGAGTGAGAGTAGAGAAATCCCTCTCAACATCTTCAAACCCTATCAAGGACTTCCCCTATACTCTTCCTCCTTAAACCCCTTGGGTAGGGTAAACCGACCAAATCCAGGTGGAACCCAAGCCGATCAAAGGAAGAAGGTTAGAAGGATTCTAGGTAGGGAACTTTATTTTTGCATGGGGCATCTATCACTTGAGTCTTGACAAACCCCAAAGATCGATGACTTGTCTCAAATACTAGCATTTTCTCCACAAAAAAGAGAAATGTTTCAAAAACCCAAAAAAAGGAATATTTCAAAAACCAAAAAAAATGCATATTTCAAAAACCCAAAAAAAATGCATATTTTAAAAATACAAAAAAATTTGCATATTTCAAAATCCAAAAAAATGAATATTTCTAAGAAAACCAAAAAAAATTGCTCAGTCATGATCATTGCCTTAGTTGCATCCATGTTTATTTGAGTGTCATGCATATTTCCATTTCTGCATTGCATATCCATTTTTTACTTTAATTACCTTGTTAAGAAGGCTCTCCCCTTTGACCTAAGTCAAAGTTGACTATAATAGGCAAAGGGATGAGTCACGGTGAAGATCTAATCCTCTTTTATCAAGTGTTACAGGCATTTCAATACAGGAGAGGAGAGGATTCACACCATGACAGGTAAGTTCTCTCAACCCTTACCACCAATTCATTTTAGTCATTTGTTTTATTCTACCTTGTTAAGAAGGCTCCTCCCTTTGACTCAAAATCAAGGCAAACGATATACAGGCAAAGGGATGAGTAATGATAAAAATTTAATCATTTTTATTAAGTATTTTCAGGAGTTGAAGAAGCAAAAAGAGAAAGGCCATTAGGTACAATTTTTTTGCAAAAAAAAAAAAATGCCTCAGGGCACATGTGCCCTCATCTGGGGGCACATGGCCAGGTGCCCCACCCCAGGGCGCATGGCCAGGTGCCCCCGATCTGGGGCACATGGACAAAAAATTCGAAAAATTCAAAAAAATCTCAAAAAATCAGAAATTGTCTATAATGTTAAAAGTGACATTTTTGCTAAAGGAACCATCATCAAAAACATTGTTTTGATATCCAAATGATGGTTCTAATAGTAAAATCTTCAGTTGATCATTTCTTGAACAATCTGCTTCATATGACAATTTCTCCTATTGGGTACTAACCAAAAATGTGCAGGCAACCTTTTTAGTCCTAACAGGTGAATTGGCGAGATCAGTGTTCCCCAAGGAACGTCATGCCAACCTTGCAGCGAAAAGAGAGGAAGCGCTACTTAACGTGGTGCTGTATTCCATCAGAAGGCAAGACAAGGATGGACCAGAGATGCTGGTCGATGCACTACGCCTGAAGACTTCACTCAAATCCACATTCTCATCAATCTTACATCATCACCATCATTGCATTTTGCACTTCACATCACTCTTACCATTTGCCACCTAGTTATATTAGGGCCATTTGATACATATTATATGCATTAATGTTGAAGACCATGAGAGTGAAAATGACTGGGCCTGAGATCCCCTTCAACAAAATCTACGACGGCTTGGTCATTTCTTCACACTCACGGATAAGCCAAAATTGAACATTGGAGGGACGATGGTTCCTAATCAGGTGTCTTGACCTCCAATAGACAATCTATATCTTTAACTATTTTCTACATAATTTTCTATGTTTTCACATCCATCTCCTTTTTTATTCTTATCATTACCAATTTTATCCCTTCATGTTTTATTCTTTCCTTTATTTTATCCCATCATGTTTTATTCTTTCCTTTCTTTTATCCCACCGTGTTTTTTATTTTACCCACCGTGTCATATTTGTCATGCCATTGTTTCTTCTTTCCCATTATTCTATGTTAGTCCTACCATTATCTTTCAATCTCACTACGGCTTAAGTCTGTCTTGTCGTTTTCCGAATACCGGGCTTTTGTCAAAGCATGATTCATGGTTTTTGCGATACCCGAGCAATTTTGTTTTGCTTAAAATGAACCCTTTTAGAATTTGAGATTATTCCACTCAGAATTAAACTGAGTATTTTGGTAAAACTTGAATGAACTTGAGATTCCAAATATGATGGATTGGTATTCTTTTCATTTTAAGTTCAACTTCTCTTTTACAAAACTTTAGCCCATCACAGTACAAGAACACCGCAAAGTTCGGGTTGCTGGCTGATGATGAACCTACGAATTCGAGGACTCCTCACCACGCTGAGGGTTGGCTACATCCTTTTATCCTTTATCATTTACCTTTTTATTTCTCGTGCCAAGGACATGAAAGTGATCTGGAATACTCAGAGAGATTCATTTTGCTGGATCGGGTAGATAAGCGTGTCTATATCTACACCTTGATGCCACCTTTTCAGTCCATCATCATTCCATTCCGCTACATTCATCTACGTTCACTTGCATTCCATTACAGTTCACTCCGAATCATTCCGCTTCATTACATGCCATTCCCTTACAAAGCCGACATCAAGGCGAGGCAAGCTGTAGACACGCCAAATTTGCCTAATTCAAAGCATAAAACTCATGTTTTATAGGTTAACATGTGCGATTGACCTTATAATGATGCTGGGTCTTCTAAAGTTGATTTGGAGCTTCGCCGAACGAAATCGGATGTTTTCCGAAGTTTTCCGCAAAAAGCCGTAATTTCCGAGCGAAAGCCACACGTAAATCGTGTAAACACGGAAGTTGGTTGAATGACCAATGCCTAATGATCATGCATTGAAGGTTATGGTCATATTCACACACCAGACAAGTTTTGTTGCATTCCGTGCTTTTCCGGTTTGCCATCGAAGTCATTCTGACCAGTATCGGATCTTCTGTTCACTGCCCTAACTTCCGGACAAAATTCTGAAGTTTTAGAGGGTGTTATGGCTGATCCGATGCTATATAATGCTTCTTCGGCCTGTTATTTTTACAACGCAACAAACAGCGTCGAATTCCGAGTTCGGGAGTGTTCGCAATGGCTTCCGGAAGAAGGACGCGCGAAACCAGTCCCATGCGCCTAGGTTCCTGGTCACATGCACCCGGGACCCAGGGCACGTGCCCATGCGCCCTACCAGTGAGGCACGTGACCTTGTGCCCTCACTTGAGGGCACATGCGCCCTACCCAGGAGGCACGAGGGACCCAGTTTTTCACCCGGACTCTACCACTGAACCGACGATCGGATAAGACCTCTTTTTTCGGGAATTGTGCCCATGTGCCCTCACTGGGAGGCACATGCGCCCCTCAGTGGGGTGCATGCGCCCTGCACCAGGGTGCATGCGCCCAGGGGTGGGGCGCAAGGTCCCTATCTTTTAGCCCGGATAACGCCGTTCGTTCTCCTATAAATTGACTCTGATTCTGGTCATTCCAAAGGCATGAGCATGACCCCCCAGGCATCTCAAGACGTCCAACCACCCTCCTGCATTGATTTTGTGATTTTTAGAGAGAGAAAAGTCGGTTCAAGAGAGAGGAAGGCTGTTCTGCAGGTGATCAGCCAGGTCTCTCTTCTTCGGCCTCTACAGCAGTGTGTGGACGTATTCTGCCCGAGCTCTCTTCATTAAAGTTCTTCACCTCCAAGTTTTCTTGAGTTTACAATCGACAGAACTTGATTCTGAGGTCAGGGCTGGTCGTGACGAGTGCAGAAGCAAAGTCGCACCTGGCAGATCCTGGACTGCTGCTCGGCTTTTTTCGACAACCCAGATTTGGCCATATCTCACTCTATTCAACTCAGAATATTGTTGTTTTTATTCCTATATCTTTGTTTCGTGATTATCCATCCTCCTATCATTTTTTTACATTTTTTGCATTACTTTTAGTCTGTTTATCTGAAAATAAAAAAAGGGGTTAGAGATAACCCGAATCCGGTCAGTTTCTAGTCAATTGTGTGTTTTATGTTATTCTCTTTACATATACTCCACTTTGTCTAGTTATAATTGTCTATTTCACTTGTTTATTTTTCTAGTTGCACATAATATCAAGCACCCACCGCGTTGAGGACTCTTCTTCATCGGCCGGTCGAAGAAGGAGAAGCTTTAACCCACACTCTTCACGCTAAGGTACACACGGTCTTCTTTCAATTTAATTTCATAAATCGGAACCCACGGTTCCTGGCGACCATGTTTATTTCTTCTCACCCTCCTCCCACATGACCCGAACCATCTCTTTGGTGATCGAGCGACGCCAAGGGATGAAAGTTCGGGGATCAATGTGAGTGTGGGACCGAGGTGAGAGTTGTTTTCCGAGTTTTATTCCTTTCTTTTCTCATCCCTTCTTGAGGTGACGATCTGTATTCACGGACTTCCCTGAAATGGAGAGGACCCCATCGAACTTTCAGACTCGACACTCACCACCTGTTACATCAAGCTATTCTCCAAACTCGAATTCATTCATGTTCCTCGTGCTCAAAATATTCTTGCTGATGCTCTCGCTTCCCTGGCATCTTCACTATCTGTCCCGCTAGGCAGACAAGTTAGGACGATCTATGTCCGCCGACGTACCATTCTGGCAGTGGAGGATGCACGATTCTTGAGGGTTAAAGTAAAATTTGAATGGAAAAAGTACATTGAGCAAAAGGAGGAAGTGTCTTTAGTTGAGTTGGAAGAATTAGAAGAGGGTGAGAAACCATGGTATCATGAGATTGCGAATTACTGTCAGGATCAGACATATCCACCAGGATTAACCGCCGAAGAGAAGAAAGCCATAAGAAGGGTCTCCCAGAGATACACCATCTTAGGTGGAGTACTTTATAAAAGGAGCTTGGTCGGTGTTCTATTAAGATGCGTAGATGAAGAAGAGGCTGAATTGATGCTTAAAGAAGCACACTCCAGAGTATGTGGAGGCCATGTAAATGCTCAAGCCCTCGCCAAGAAGATCATCAGGCAAGGGTATTACTGGCCTACTCTGGAAGAAGACTGCTCGATCTTTGTCCGGCACTGTCATCAATGTCAACTTCACGCCAACAATATTCACTCTCCCGCATCTTCCCTTCACCCGATTCATGCCCCATGGCCTTCGCTATGTGGGCTTTTGATGTTATCGGACCCCTCGGTGACCCAAACTCCATAAACAAAACCAAATCCTTCATCCTAACTGCAACGGAGTACTTCACCAAGTGGGCGGAAGCGGAAGCATACGTGGAAATCAAGGCATCAACAGTCTGCACCTTCATCAAACGCAACATCATTGCCAGGTTCGGGATCCCAGGCGGCATCATCACCGACAATGGACCGCAATTAATCTCTCAGGAGTTGCGTGACCTTTGCAACAGGTATTGCATCAGATTACATCATTCATCTTCATATTACCCTCAAGGCAACGGTCAAGCTGAAGCCACCAATAAAATCCTGATAAAAATCATCAAGAAGACTTGTAAGTCTAGCAAGTTCGCAGACTGGCCAGATAAGTTAGTTGATGCTCTATGGGCCTACCGCACTTCTATTCGAACCCCAACGGGTCAGACCCCCTATGCCTTAGCATTTGGGATGGAGGCGGTAGTTCCATACGAAGTAATCATTCCTTCCCTCCGAGTCCAGATCGATCGAGATATCCCGATAGATGAACGCCGAGATTCTCTTCTCATGCAACTCGAACTCTTGGATGAAAGGAGGCTAGCTGCTGCCGAACATGCTAGATCTTACCAGAATAAACTTAAAAGATTTTATCAGAAGATGGTGGTGGAGAGAAAATTTGAAATCGGTGAGGTTGTGCTTAAAAGAATATTCGTTAAGCTGGGTGGTCCCCGCTCCAAACTTCAACCTAATTGGGAGGGTTCATATGTAATTTCTACTGTTTATCCTGGTAATTCATATAAGCTGACTAATGTAGAAGGAGAGGAACTAGCTCATCCCTGGAATGGCGTATACCTCAAAAAATATTTCCCTTAAAACAAAAATCACAAAAATCTACAAAATCCAAAGGTGTGAGGAATAATGACCTCTAATGCTTGCTTGCTCGGTGCACCAACTTGTCACTTAGGGAAATAAGGATAGGCATCATACTGCACACACTACACGCCTAGTTTTGAGATCCGATGATCGGAAGTCAGAGAAAAAGCTAGGCAACGCTTGGCAAAAGAAGGTCAACCTAATCCCGTTCTCTTCTCGTTTCGGTCCAGAATAGATGAAAGGGGTAAGAATGAGGAGTATCGAAAGTGCCCATTGCCTTAGTTGGAAAATGCCTCTGAAGGTCTGACTTCTTAAAAAGAAGAAAAAGGTACCAAAAGATGGGCAATGACCCCTCAGGTCGGCAAAAGAATAGACCTATCTGAATGTGTACCAACACAAGCCCAAAAAAAAGAAAAAAAGGCTCCAAAAGATGGGCAATGAACCCCTCAGGTCAAAATCAAGCAAAAGAAAAAAGACCTGTCTGAATGTGGGCCATCAAAGAAAAAGGCTAGAAGGAAGGACCCAAGGATGTCAAATCCCAAACGGCAATGCGGGCACTAGTAGAGAAACAAATTCGACACCCCCGAATCTTATTAAGGACTTACCACCAATCCTCTTCCCTCTTTAACCTTGCGGGTAAGGTTGACCGACTGGATCCAAGAAGAGCCATAGCCTATCAAAGGCGGAAGGTCAGAAGATCTCGGACTAGGCACTTTCTTACACGTGATGCCTACTCTTAACCCTTAGGTAACGATGAGAGGCACCTATGGCAAGCAAGGCAAAGGATGAGATGGTCGTTTCTTTCACACCAAACCAAAAAAATTAAAAACTTCAAAAACACAAAAAAATCGATAAAGTCAAAACTCTTAAAAATTAAATTTTCAAAACACCAAAAAAATCATAAAAGTTCCAAAACATCAAAAACATTATAAAGTCATCAAAACCCAAACAAATCAAAAATTTCAAAACACCTAAAAGTTTGCTTTCTAGACTGATTAGTTGTCTTTGCATTCATGTTTAATTTTAGTCTTGCATAATTTCTTTTATGCATACTTATGTTTTTCTGTTATCTTTACCTTGATAAGGCCTATGTCCCTTGACAAAAGATCAAGGCAACTTTGCCCTATCCTTGCAAGGGACTAAGCCAAAATAAAGTTATAATATCTTCTCTCAAGTGGATGCAGGAATAGGAGAAGGCATGCCAGCTTCATATCCCCAGAAACTTACAGGAAGCAAAAACAACAAAAAAATCAAAAATTTAAAAACAAAAGTGGACTACCCCGACCCCTTTTAGGACTTGCATTTAGTATTACATCTATCAAATAAATAATATTTGAGATGTTGAAGACCTCAAGTCTAGAGGGAGCTGAGCCTGAGAACCCCTTCAACAAAATCAGTGAGGGCTCAGTCATTCCCTAGGCTTGCGGATAGGCCAAAGTTGAATATGCGGGGACGACGGTTTCTTCATAGATGTCCTGACTCGTTATGTTCAACCTATATCTTCAACTATTTTCTTATACTTATTTGTATTTCTTTAAACCCGACATGCATCATTTCATACACCAACATTCATCATCCCACCATGACCATTCCCCGCTTCCTAATCCTGCCATAACCTCCTTCCAGTCCCATTATGAACATTTTAAAAATGGTCTTTTATAGCTCCATAGAAGGTCTTGATTTTTCAGAGAATCAGTTTCCAACGGGTTTTAACAATTATTTCATCAAAACAAGAACTTTTTACATGTCGAACTGAACCAGTATTGTTGAGTAAAACCTTATGAATTTGAAGAACCCAACCATGGTTGATTGGCTATCTCCTCTTTACTTTTCGCAATTTACTGCATTTCTACTGAGTCCAGCACACCTTGTAGTTCGGGTCCTGGCCGGTAACAATTCTCCCCCACGTGGGATTTTAGTTATAGTTTTCCGTACAATCTATCAACCAAAGCGAAGGTTCCGATAAGACAGAAGGAAACCTCGGAGTCCGGTAAGGTTTCATTCCACTCAACTAGGCTAAGGAAGGCGTGTCTAAATCTACACCTTGGCGTCACCTTTTCAGTCCATTACCACTTCATTTCGCTACACCTCACTACGTTTCACTACATTCGCCTACGCTACATTCATGTCATTCCCCTGCAAAGCCGACGCCAAGGCGAGGCAAGCTGTAGACACGCAATTTTGGCCCAATTGGAGAGTTTAAATTCTTTTTTTCATGGAGAATATTTAAAGCAGATTGTGTTTTCCAGACAGATCAAGTTTCTGGCACGTTACGAAGGGGATCAATAGAGCAATCAGCCGAGCCAAACACCCTGTGTATAAGGCACCTGGCGCCCTGTATAAAGGGCACCTGGAGCCCTGTATATAGGGCACCTGGCACCCTATTTATAGGGCACCAGGCACCCTATAAACAGGGCACCTGGCGCCCTGTATATAGGGCACCAGGTGCCATGTATATAGGGCACCAGGCACCCTATATATAGGGTGCCTAGCACCAAATCAAATCGATTTGACCGGCTGATTTGACCCCCCCCCACAGTGACTCGTCTTGTCGATCTGACAGACCTCATGATGCTGGGGCCCCATATACAGGGCACTATGCCGCGTGGCACTATTTTTCAAAAATGGCCAAAGTGCCCTCTTTTGGGCTATAAATAGACCTCCATTTGGAGCTTGGAGGGGGTTCCAACTTCGTGCCACCCTAGAGCTCATCCAACACCACGTTTCTAAGCCATTTTTACCTCCCATAAGCCTCCAAAACGATCCAAAATCGTCCACCATAAACCCAAAAAAACCTTCTATTTTTGTCACCCAGAAACATGCTTTTTCTCCAACTTTGAGAGCTTCTATCCGTCTCTCCTCTTTTATCCAGTATCCAAACCACCTTCCATTGGCTTCATTTGAGTATTGTCTACAAGGAGGAGTCCCTACTTCGTCCCAGAAGCCGCCCAGCACTCCGAAGCGGCGTCGCGAAGAGGGGAAGAAAATCTGTTCGAGCCAGACTTAGTGCCCCGTATACGGGGCGCTTTGACCCTGGTCAACGCACCCTATAAGGGGGGCACCTGCAGCTAGCGCCCCATATATAGGGCACTAGGAGGGGCAGAAGCTCATTTTGTCATTTTCGGATTCTGATCGCCCATTTAATTGAGTTTTTGTCTTCCTTTTTCATCTTAGCACTGTTCATCATGTTATTTGGCATGTCTTAGATCATTTTGCATCTCATATATGTTTAAAAACCTACCAAAAATAGGGGTTGGGATTCCGTTCCGATCCGGTTAGTTCATCCCCTTTTGCATGATTCAGAGTCATTCTCAAGCATGATGCTATACTTGCGCCAGAGCTAATGATCTTCATTTGTCTTTCTTCATGTTTTGTGCAGGACATTATTAGGTAGATCGACCGGAGTGAAGCTTCAATCCGATCATAGGTGAAAGAACTCCCTAAAGCTCTCCCTTCTCGGCCGGCCAAGAAAGGAGAAGTTAGAACCTAACAATCTCCCCCTGTTTACATCCCCAAGGTACGACGGTCAAACTCTCTCTTCTTCTAGTTCATTTGCTTAACACCTAATCACACTTTGGATCCTTTGGCTCCTGGCGACCACACACTTCACCTTCCTTCACACACACACACTCCTTCTCTTCTTCTTCTCTCTCCCTCGCCGGCCGACGCGCGAGCCGAGCTGGCTCATCCGGGTGCCTACACCACTGGCAAACACTTTGCCATTCAATCTATTAGAACATCTATCATTTCCATAGCTTAGAATAAATTAACATTTATTCAAATAGGAAATCATATAATGTTACTGTAGAAGGATATAATAGTAATCTTAATTATTAAGACATCATAAGGCTATTAAAGAATTGCACCTCCCACTAATAATGATGCAACTTTTGCACCATTTCATATGTAGGTCAACATCTTCTTTATTAAGCCTTCATTTACTTGTCATCATCTACAACTCCTTGTAGATATAAGATCCATATCCGGTATCTCATACCATTAGATGCATCCATAGTATCTAATATTATGATATACACATATAGTATCTAATACTAATAAGTGTATATTTAAAACAAGTAAGTGTCAATGACTTGGATGCATGAAGCTTATCAAGCTCCACCTTTGCATTATATACAATACACTTTGTACTTCCTCTTCCACTTACCATCATCATGATTGTGTAAGAATTTTGTCTTATTCTGGCTTTATTATCTTGACCACCTTCTTTTACTATTAACTATCTCCTATTTATATCTAATGATTTTACTTCTTTCTATTGGTCTCACCAACAAGAAGTAATTACGATGTATTGTTGTTCTAACTTGCCCTTAGTTAGCACATCACTATGAGCCATGTTGGATCTATATCCATCTATCTATGTTGTCTCTATAATTTATGTCTCATAGAGACTAACATCTAGTTTAAGGCAAACAATGCATCTTGTCTAGGAGATAAGATCCTATCTATTTTTCACATCATTAGATAATTTAGAAGACACCTACTTCTCAAGTAGGATAGTTAATTGGTCAACTATGAGAACAATTCTCTTAGTTCTAAACCGGTTTAAGAAGTGTGAGCTATTAAGCTATTTGGCATCTAGTATGCCATACTAATGGTGGTTTATTATCGTATTGTACAACTGAGATATAATTTTATCAATATAAGCATTGCAGACATTCATTAAAATTAAGATACAGTCTTTGATCCTAATTTATGCTCCCACTAATTTTCGACGAATTTGCATAACCCTCATTATGCAAAAACGGGATATCACGATAAAATCCTAGTGGAGACTAAGACCTATTAACTTTATGATGATAATCTTGTGAGAAACACTACAAGTCATCCTATACTTAATAGGTAGATAACTATTGTCAGTTGCAACTTTTGAAACTCTTAGTCATTTAGCCTCTAGAGTTATAACTTTGTGGAAAACACAACAAGCTATATATTCTAGTTAGGTCAAATCCGCTTGTTACGTTATGAGAATGGATTCTTAACATAGCCCGTGTGGGAAACACAACAAGGCCATGCAATGGTCCACCCCAAAGTTCGGCAAATGCCTTAGTCATGATCACCAATCCCTTGCTAAATGAGTCTTAAGATAAACATAACAAACCCATCCAATCTAAGATTGGCTCATCAAGACCATAACAACAGAAGGCTACGTGAGTCATTCTTAATGTCACACACTTATCGACCTAATTAAAACAAGTAGGGATTTTATTTTAGTCTCATCAATAATATGTGCTAAGTATATATAATACCTTTAAAATATCATATATCTAAGGTATAACTTGTAGCACACATCCACATATCAAATATGCATAAAAAACAGGTGATCATGGACTTAACCCTAAGCATGCACCTAAGGCACCCCTATAGGTGCAAATCCTTACTTCAGATGCTTAAGTTGGTATGCTCCCACTTTAGAAATGTGCTTCTCCAAGTGGTCTCACTCTCCAACCTTCCACAAACTGGCTTCTAACTCTTACAAGCGGCTTAAGGGTGTGCAGACCCACAAATGTACATAACTTAATAAGAAACCTTGGTTTTAACCAAGGGGAGTACATTGATAGAGGGAGGTAGAATATACAATCAGATTGTATAGAGAGAGAGGAGGCACACACAGACCCCATTTAATAACACAACCAACACAATTAGAAGCAATCACAAGTCAAGCATAATTAAGTCTATAATCACCTCCATACACACACTTACATTCATCACATGAACATAGAGCGCATACGTGATAATCATATGAGATATATCATATATATCAGCATAAATTATATACTTTATTTTTGAAATTCTCAATTTCATGCATGTCGAATTTTCATGAAATAAATAACATGAAAATATCATGGCAACAACATATAAACAATTTCTATGAAATAAACATGCATATCTAAACTATTTAAAACATTCATGCATTACCAACACTGTGCAATGTCAAAAATTAATGTCCTAATTTCTATTCTGTAAAATCTCATTTTACAGAATTAATTAAGACACTAATTAATTAAGTTAAACCCTTAAAATAATTTTAAAGTTTAACTATGAGTGAATCTATGTAAATAAAGTTTAACATTATCTAACATGTCATTAAACACTTTAAAAATGTTAAATAATATTATAGAATTTTCAAAAAATTTCAAGAATTTTCTGGAAATTTTTCAAAATTTTCTATGATTTTAAACAATTTAAAATCCTAAAAAAAAAGAAATCGGCACATTGAGCTGCGTCACCGGCGCACTTCGCTTGTCCGTCGTGTGTCAGCGTGCACCGTCGTGTGCGCCAGCTATCCACAGCCATTGAGTCGTCTCTCATGTGCCCGCCCATGCGCCGCTCTTCTACGCGCACCCAGCACTATTCATCAGGTGGAAGTCCAAAACATCTAGCCTCATATCCAAAAAAATCGCAATCGACCGCAAAATGAGGAAGAAGTGGCAGCGGTCACCGAGATTCCGTAGTAGAAATCACCATTTTGCAACGAGGATAACTCCTTATCTCGGAAGCCAAATATTCTCCAAAAATACAATTTATAATCCTCATAAAATGACGTTTCCAAATATGTATATATCTCTTCATATAAAAATTCTCTAACAACGGGAAAATAGGGAGAAACAGGTTGGCGCCGCCAAACTCTGTAGAACCCTAGTTCAACGGAAAAATCTATAATTCTCTCCCTCTGCCACCGTTCAAAGTTGGAGATCAAGAGAAAAGGTTAGGTAATCACATTACCCATCCCATAAAACCTTTTCCAAGCCTCGATTTCTTTTGTGGATGAAGATTTCACAAAATCTCCAAATCCGGGTGACGGTTGGGGCATGGCAGAAACACCAAATTTTGGAACTTCTCCCAAACTCAACAGAGATTTAAACTTTGAACAGTTTGTGGTATTGGAAAGCCCTATATCACAAGATTCTACTAAAGTCAACCAATCTATTATCTAAGTCATACACAGATTATGGTGGCCTCATTAAGACAGACATTTGCACAGATTCGAGAACACATAAATTACATGAAATAATGTCGATTCAACGTCGATTTCGACCAAGACTTGAACCAGACTCTGATATCACTATAAAGAATCGTGCACAAAAATTTGGTGCAGTGGAAACGACGATTCCTATGGGTTTCTTTAAAATCCACCTCAATCAGAATCGAACGATGAAAACTGAAAATCGATGAAATCAGGTTCGAATATACCTGATAGGGATTCATATAATCCCATGGATAGGAAGGAGATGAGCTTCTCAAGCTCCTTAAACCATTCAAGTGTCCGGTCTCTAGCAGTATCCTCACGAACTTCATCCATAGCAGGTTCTCCCTTCGCGTCGGCCTCAAGAACTCTTCCCGAAGGGAGCTCCATTGACCATGGACACCTTCTAAAGAGAGGAGGAGGTAGGGAGGAGGCTAGAGATGTGTTTTTCACCTTTGGCTTGATGGGGTTTGGGTGAAACCATTAGTATTTATAGAGAATTGAAGAATTTTTCATAAAAACCCAAAATCTCTTTAAATTACGTCATTGCCCCTATACTTGTGGATAAGTCCGCTTGTGTGTGACGCACTAGGCCCAATAGCCTATTTGGTTGAGGCTTATATAAAATAGAACAATTCTATTTAATTTAATTAAATTTGTTATTCGATAACAGATTAATCGGCCTACCGATCATGAAGGGTACATGCCACATCTGATTATCCCAAATGGCTATGGGGATAATCTCATCTCCATTGAGTCTTTCCATCATCAGTTACCGCATGGATATAAACCCTCATCCATCCAATGTCTCGGTCGAAAAGGAGTACGGTATCAACTGTCAACTCTTTAGTGTACTGACTCTATAAGATCTTGTACGAAGAATTGGATCAATTGGAAAACTCCTTTTCCAATCATCCTATCTACCCTGGCCAGGGATTTAGAGTACTATCCCATAAGACATTCACTCTCATTTACCGAGAGTGGAGTATCCCTTGTTGTCCGCTCAATTACCTCCATCGAGTTTTCCTTGTACCTAATCCATCGCTCTACTGGACTATCTAAACGATGATCTATAAGTCAATGGTCAAAGCACAAGTTCCACCCAAAAAGATATGTTTGGCGACTCAGGTCAAAGGTTCAACCATGCAACCGTGATGATAGAAAACCCTGATTGACAATTCGGTAAGATACCATTCAAGATTTCTAATTCGGTCAGTTTAGTGAACTCATTCAACTAATTAGCACCTGTATGTGTATCTCAATGTCTCCACACTAATGACCAATGAGATCGGTCATTCTCATCAAATGAGAAAATATCACATACACTAGTCTATCTGGATCCTTAATGCCCGTCTCAAGTATCTTATGACTAAAAATATTTAGATCAAATACCTCTAAATGATCAATCTCATTATCATGATCTCATCATGATGTAATCATCATCGTATTTGATCAAGGACTTCATTATGATATTCGCATCTAATAAGAGCATAATGAAGATTTGCCTAATTAATTGAATAAAATATATATAGAAATGTCAGATCATACCATATACGATTGGCATGTAGGGCATACATTTCTATCACCCCCAGCGTTGAGTGAGTTGGGATCCAATCCGGACTCATCTCCTCCACCAGATAAGGTGGGGCACCGCATTGTAGTTCCCAAAAACCCTAGCAGAGGCCAAATTTTTTGGGCCATATTTGGTGGGTCAAACGGAGTCAGAAAAATCCATAAAAATATGAGTTGGAATTCTGGAAGAATAAGGAATTAATTTTGGTAGGTTTCATCACATGAAAAAAATCTATCCAGAGCGTAGTTCGAGGAACAAGCCATGGCCACATCAAACCCTAACTGCTAGTACCTCGCACATACGGCACCTCCAAGGGCCGTTTAGTTCCCAATAACTTAAAGAACAAAATAAAAATTAATATTTTATCTTCACACTTCATTAGATCGAGGTGTTTGCATCTAGATAGGTAAGTTCAACAACTCCCCTAATTTCGGCCCGTTTTTCGGACATGATGATCTTAGCATCTTTTCAAAGTCATACTGGACTCTTCGGTTTGGCCAACATTCATGAGGTTTATGGCATTGGAAAGATATCATTCACTAGAATCAAGTGAAACTAATCACACACAATTTGGTATTTCATGCGAACTGCAGAGATCAAATCAAAACTGCTATGTACACAGTTTTGAGAAAGTAAGAAATCACATGAAATCATGCCAACTACAATTCAACTTCAACAAGGGCTTCAACTTGGCTATGATACCACTGTAAGAAATCAATACATGATAACATAAATTTTTTTTGATTCCTTAAAACCATGATCTTTGCCTTGGTTGATGCCGAACAAGTAAATTCAGGAACAAAATATGAAGTAGAACAAGTGTACCTCATGGGATTTACAAAATCCCTCACTATGGATAAAGAGAGGGCATTCCTCCTTGCTTCTATTCAAGTGGACGGTCTATAGCGGTATTCACATGATCTACTTCAATAGACAAGTTTTCCCTTCCTCCGGTCCCCGAGAAACCTTCCAGATTCAAGCTTGACCATGGGAGATCACCTTATAGAGCAGAGAGAAGGGAGAGAGGCTTCTAAATATATGCTCCAACCCTATAGCTTGTTAGGGTTTGGCTTCATAAGCCATTTATTTATAGAAGATGGAATTTTTCACAAAAAGCCAAAACTTCATTGCCCTCATCTTATTGACTAGATTTAATGTGTGTGACTCACTAGGCCCACTATTTAATTTGGTTGAAGTATTAATTAATTTTAAAAAATAATTCTTTTAAATTAAATCAAAGCTATTATCCGATAATAGTTTTTACGTCTTTCTAATTATAAAGGGTACAAGCCATATCCTATGATCCCAAATGACTTTGGGGAGTTAAATAACATCCATTGAGCCTTTCCATCATCAATTACCACACATATTTAAATCTTCATTCATTCAATGTATCGGTCGGTCAGGGGTCCAACACTGGCAACCCCTAAATATTTTGACTCTATGGGATACTGTACTCGGGTTTGGATCAAATGGAAAACTCCTTTTCCAATTATCCTAACTTTCTTAGCCAAAGATTTAAAGCACTATCTCATAGGACATTCTCTCTCTCCTACTGGGAGTGAACAATCCCATGTTGTCCGCTCAATTGCCTCCATCGGGTTTCTCTTGCACCCAATACATCAACTATACTGGACCATCAAGATATTGATTCATAAGTCAATAATCAAAGTACAAGATATATCTAGTAAGACATCTTTAGTGACTTAGGTCAAAGATCCAACCATGCTATTGATATGTAAGAATAACTTGATAGACAGTTCGGTAAGATACCGATCAGGTTATCCTAAATTGGTCACTTCAGTGAACTCATTTTACTAATGAGCACCAATGTATGTATCGTAGTGTCCCCACATGGATGACCAATGAGATCGGTCATCCTCATCGCATGAGAAGACATCACACACATTAGTCTATCTGGATCCTTGATACCCGTCTCAAGGATCCTATGACTAGGAACATTTAGATCACATACCTCTAGATAATCGATCTTATTATCATGATCTCATCATGCTTCAATTATCATTGCATGTGATCAAGGACTTCATTACGATATACACTTCTAATAAAAGCTAGCAATGAAGTTTTGCTTATTTAATTGAATGTGATATTTCTAGAATGTCAAATCATATCATATATGATTGATTTGTAGGACATATATTTTTATCAACAATAACATGCTTAAAAAAATGATGCATAACAAAACTAAACATGAGGATTACTTGCCATTCATCCATAATCAGCCAAATAAGTTGTTAGAAGCTAGGGATCATCAATGTGAAGTCTTAATGGACATTTGGGCGGCACCTTATTCCATGAATGAAAGCTCGAGGATGGTGGAACCATATATGCCCAAAAGTTATATGTTAGAAACTTCTTGGTGCTTAAACACAAGGGTTGCTTGATCTCCATGTCACGGTTGGCCTAGCAAAAGACAACTACCAACTAAAACAAGAACCATATACAAAACTTGTCCATCCTTGTTCCTAGTGTTCTATCTCCACCAAACGACACAAAACCTGCCACACCTAGCACTCTACTTACAACATTGTGAAATTGTTGGTGTTTTCTTACAACCCTCCTGATTAGTTCTATGAACAGGAATCGTTGGAGCTGCCACACAAATTCAGCCTCTCTGGGGTTTTACACTTTAACTTTGCTGAAGAACACACACTTTCAAAGGTCTACATAGATCTACCACAAGGGGGCTATGGGGAGCGAGGGTGAGCAAGGGGGCGATTACGAGGGGGAGCCGCCATGGCAGATCTGCCAAAGGGGTGCCATAGGGAGCAATCAAGAGTGTGGGTATGAGTGTGAGTGGAGGATGGAGGAGTGGATTGTAGTTGAAGGGGAAAGAACCACAAGGAGGAGAAGTGAGGGGAGTTAGAGGGGGGAGCCACAGAGGTAGATCTGTTGGAGGGGGCTATGGGGAGCTTTTTGGAGTGTGACGGTGAGTGGAAGACTAAGGAGGGGGGTGTAGCCGAAGGGGGAGGAGGCGGCAGATCTGCCTAAAGGGGCTGCGGGGATCAAGGGGGAGTGTGGGAGAGCCTAGGGTGCACAGATTAGCCAAAGCGGGGTTGCAGGGAGCAAGGGGGCACAAGGGCTACGGGCAAGTGAGAGGGGTGTTTCAGCTGGAGGGGTTTGGTGATGGATGACAAGGTGATGGGAGGTCGTATCTTGGGGGCATGTTTTGCCGGAAGGGGGGGAGACATTAAAGAAGGGTGGAGGGGTACCGGATGGGACTGCAGTGACTCTTAGGGGGCAATTTAGACTCCAACGATGGCTAGGGGGATGACGAAAGTAGGGGTTCAAACAAACGAATACACTCGACAAGTAGCTCGAAGCTCCCTCAATAAAAACTCGACTTGGATCATTTATTATGTAAAATGAACAGACTTGAACAAAAAATAAAGCTCGACTAATTAAACAAGCTGAGCTTGAACAGACTCCTGCTCGGCTCGATAAGCTCCCGAGTAGCTCGATTAAATATTATATTATATATTTATTTTTAAAAAATAAATTATGGGTATTAATAATTATATATTGTCACTTAAATATATTAAATAATTCAAAATTGAGTTTAAACTTAGATTGAGTTTCATAAATGAGCTAAATCTAGAGTTTTACAAATGACTTTTCATTGATTTTGAATTTTATAAACAAGTTTATATATAGCTTAAGGTTGAATGTGAATTAAATTTTAGTTTAGCTACTACTCGAGTTCGAGCTCGACTCAACTCAATTAATAAACGAACCAAGCTTGAACAAAGGTTCCACATACTCATTAAAACATGAGCTCGAACTCTAACTCGTGTAAAATAAACGAGCTGAACTTGAACACCATACTACTCGTCTCGGCTCGTTTGCACCCCTAGACAGAAAATTAGGGAGACATCGAGGGAGTGATGGAGACACTGATGATGGCGAGCACTACGCCAAATTCATCCTTTACCTACGCGAGAAAAACGTAGGTAAAGCCTATTTTCCCGTAGGTATTTCAATTTACCTACGGGACCCCCCGTAGGAAGTCGCGTCGGGCTAGGACATGTCGGTAAATATTTTACCTACGGTAGGTCCCGTAGGTATAGTACATGTACTATACCTACGATTCAACAACACCCATAGGTATAGTCCCTATGTATACCTGCGGTATATATACCCGTTGGTAAAACATGATTACCTGTTTAGCAAGCGTTGGTCAAGAAAATTGATACAAACATGCATACCTACGGTTCCTCACGTAGGTAATAGTAGTGATAAAATAATAATTGGATCTGTGGCAGTGTTTTACATTTACCTACGGCCAAAGACCGTAGGTATTCATACAAGTTGTTCAACCAGCAATCGTATACACATTGTTCCACAGCCACACTTATCCATACAACCACTCATACACATCATTACATACCATGTTCCATTCAATCACATTGTTTCATTCATACAAGATGTTCCATGTTCCATACAACCTGTTACATACAATATTGGTCCACCTCTTCACACTTTTCCATATATCATGTTTCATACAACCTGTTTCATTCATACTTCCATTGAATCACATTAATGTTTCATACAAGTATCTTGTTCCATACAACCCGTTTCATACATTGGATGACCTCTTCACAGTTTTCCATGCTTCATGTTTCATACAACCTGTTCCTATTGCATCTATACATTATTCCATACACCCATTCATATTTCAGCTATTGACACACATTGTTCCATACAACCTATTTCATTACACATTGTTCCATTCAAATCTCAAATTTCAAATTCAGTTTAACAAAAACATATTTACACATACGAACCAGTCAACATGATGTTTACAGTCAACATGATCTCTTTTTATGTATCCTCCTCCTTCCACAGAAAGGAGACATCTCTGGAATTAACACCCAAGTGAGAGGCTAATTAATTATATCTTTACCTTATCACAGGGCTCTGAAGTCCATACTTTTTAAATTCACATAGATCAAGTGTTCATTTTAATCTGCTTGAACCGCCAAGTGGAAGCTAGGCTTCATTTGTGATGTTCAACTCATATTAGATATAAGAATTCATTGTAACATACCCACATCTGCAAAGGACTGAGTTCCAGCACAATGATAAATTTTATGCAGACTTTTGTTCTTTTGATTCACTTCGCCTTTCTTCTATCAATAGGAAAAGAAATGTATTAACCTGTCTATACCTTTAATACTCATATCGACTCAACTAACAAAGGAAAAGACTACTTTCATACTAAGCAGAATTGAATCTTACTTGGAAATCAGGAGATGACCAAGATGCCTTCGCGGACTCCCACATCTCACTAGAAATATACAGACCAGCAGGTGGATCTTTTTGTTCAATTTTTTTTTTCCTTAGGCAGTACTTGTGATATCTCCATTTATGCCCAAGGTCTTTCATTATAAACATTTTCTGGAATACGTCTCCCTCATCAACTTCATATTTTCTCTACATAAGATTGACAACAAAATGATGGTAAAAGACACTTAACGTTGATACTAACTAATAAGATCTACTTTAAAAAATTTACCTTAATAAATGCCCAGATGTCATCAACATTTTCTTGTGGCATCTTATCCCAAGATCCAATGTTGATTGGCCATTTGTCAGCATTCCTGGCAATTGTACCCAAAAAGGTCCTAAGTGACCTTCCACCCTTCCCAACTGGTTGTCCTAACTCATTCCACTCAACAGAAATGAGTTTCCCATCCTCTAGCACATGCACATCTCGACAATATGTGCGGCCTCTCATTTTCTTTTTTACAACTTTAGGACTTTCAATTCAGTGTCTTCTCCCTTGGGAGCAACTTCATTTTTATCCTCATAGTTTGTGGATGATGAAGCTGAAGATACCCACAAGTCTCCCTGTTTAGCGTATGTTATTACTTTCATAATGAAACCATCAATTTCCCTCGTGCTAAACCAATCTTCCGACATCTACATTATTGAGCAAATAAAAGCAATTATGAAGTAAGGCTAACAGATTGGGACAAAAATAAGAAAAGGTTGAGATACGAGATTTACCAAAGCTTGAGATGATAGTCGAGAAAAGGTCGGTGGAGCACTCTTATGATTTCGTTCGGTGAAGCTTCAAATCAACTTTAAAAGACCCAGTATCATTAGAAGGTCAATCATACATATTACCCTATAAAACATGAGTTTTATGCTCTGAATTAGGTGAATTTGGCATGTCTACATATGATACAACTATAGGGAATCTAGTCCCAATAACATTCAAGAAGAGTGTGTAATAAGTTTATTTATGGACTGAATTAAACTTTCCATAGATCATATATAAGGTTTAATTAGATTAAATCTTATGACTTTGTTAAGAACGAAGAGGAGTCTTTTGTATTCAAGAAGATTACTTTCTTGACATTTTATGTTGATGATATTCTACTCATTAAGAATGAAGTAGGTGTGTTATCATAAGTGAACTTAGCTATCAAATTAATCCTCTAAACATGATTTGGGTTTTGAGATCTATGGAGATAGATCTAAAAGCAATGCTCAGTTAATGTATGTAGTCACCATACATTAACTCCAAGATAGGTTTCTTACCTATTTGGTGTGGAATTGATCTCTCAAAAGTGATATCTTTGAAGACTTCTTGAGAAATAAAGATATCACATTAATAGAGCCCTTATGCCTTTGTCATATGGTCTCATTTATGTGATGCTACGTACATGATGTGATTAATGCTCCAAGTGTTATGAGCATTCATCAGGAAGATCCATGTGAGAGTCATTGGATAGTTTAGAGATATAACATTTGGTACTTGAAAAGCACTAAGAATGTATCTCTATATATTGGAGGATAAGACTTGAAGTCTTATAGTTTTACAAACACAAGCTTCTAATCAAATAAGTTTGATATTAAGTCAAAATAATGGTGATACAGTGAACTGGAAGAGTTCTATGTGATAGAGCACTGCAAACTCTACAACATATGTAAACAAGTTTACATAGTAGTTGCACACTACTTGAGAAGTAGTCTAGTTGAAGATTTTCATCTACATCTTTATTATGAGATTGTCCCAATTTTCTCTAAAAGTGTATGATTATTTTGAGAAAATAATGTGATAGAGCCGATGTCTCATTAAAAGTTAGAACTTCTATGGCAATACCATACAATCAGAGAGATTACAACTTATAGAGATATAATTAAAGATAGAGTATCTACCGCTAATAACATTGCAGATCCACTAACTGAAGTAGTTACTCAAAGAGTGTTTGAGCTTCACCTCGAGCTGATACAGATCAGCTAGATGGGTGATTGACTTTAGTGCAAGTGAGAGATTGATAGAAATATATGCCCTACAAGCAAATCATATATGATATGATTCGACATTTGTAAAAATATCTCATTCAATTAAATAGGTAAATCTTCATTATAAGCTCTTATTAGATGCGAATATCATAATGAAGTCCTTGATCAAATACAATGATGATTAAATCATGATGAGATCATGATAATGAGATTGATCTTCTAGAGGTAATTGATCTAAATGTTCCTAGTCATAGGATTCATGAGACGAGACATCAAGGATCCAGATAGACTAGTGTATGTGATATCTTCTCATGTGATGAGGAGGACCGATCTCATTGGTCATTAGTGTGGAGACACTGAGATACACATACAGGTGCTCATTAGTTGAATGAGTTCACCGAACTGACTGAATTAGAAACCATGAATGGTATCTTACCGAACTGTCAATCAGGGTTTTCTATCATCACGGTTGCATGGTTGGACCTTTGACCTGAGTCACCAAAGGTACCTTGTTGGGTGGAACTTGTGCTTTGACCATTGACTTATGGATCACCATTTAGATGGTCCAGTATAGGGATGGATCGGGTACAAGAAAAACTCGATGGAGGCAATTGAGCGGACAACAAGGGATCGTCCACTCTCGGTAAGTGAGAGTGAATGTCCTATGTGATAGTACACTAAATCCCTGGCTAGGGTAGATTGGATAATTGGAAAATGAGTTTTCCAATTGATCCAATTCCGAGTACAGGATCCTATAGAGTCGGTACACTATGGAGTTGACAGTCGATGCTGTACTCCTTTTCGACCAGGACATTGGATGGATGAGGGTTTATATCCATGCGGTAATTGATGATGGAAAAGCTCAATAGAGATGAGATTATCCCTATAGCCATTTGGGATCATGAGATGTGGCTTATACCCTTCATGATCGGTAAGTCGATTAATATGTTATCGGATAATGGATTAAATTAAATTAAATTAAATTATTTTATTTTATTTTGGCCTCAACCAAATAGGCTATTGAGCCTAGTGAGTCACACGAATAAGGACTTATCCATAGGTACAGGGGCAATGACGTAATTTATAGAGATTTTGGGTTTTTATGAAAAATTCTAAAAATCTCTATAAATACTATTGGGTTCAGCCAAACCCCATCAAGACAAGGGTGAAAACCACATCCCTAGCATCCTTCTTACCTCCTCCTCTTTCTAGAAGGTGACCATGATTGATGGAGCTCCGTTCGGGAAGAGTTCTCGAGGCCAGCGTGAAGGGAGAACCTATTGTGGATGAAGTTCGTGTTGATACTGCTGGAGACCAGACATTTAAAAGGTTTGGAAAGCATAAGAAGCTCATCTCCTTCCTCTCCATAGGATTATATGAATCTCTATCAAGTATATTCGAACCCAATTTGATCGATTTTAGTTTTCGTTGTTTGGTTCCGATTGAGACAAATTCTAAAAGAACCCATAAGAATCGTCATTTCTGCTGCACTAAATTTTATAGATGATTCCTTACAAACTTCTAGGCCCAAGAGCCTATTTGGTCAAGGCCTAATTAAAAGAACAACATGTTTTAAATTAAATTTATTATCTTAGAATAGATTTAATGGCCTACTGATTATGAAGGGTACAAGTCACATCTTATGATCTCAAATGGCCTTGGGCATTTTGAACTCTTCAAAGAGCTTTTCTTTCATCGGTTATCACATAGCTATAAATTTTCGTCCATCCAATGCCCAGTCAGATAGAAGTACGACATCAACTGTCAACTCTTAGATACACTAACACTAAGGAATCTTGTACTTGTAATTGGATCAATTGGAAAATTCTTTTTCAATTATCATATCTACCTTGGCCAATGAATTAGAGTACTATCCATAGGACATTCTCTCTCTCCTATTGAGAGTGGATGATCCCCTATTGTTTGCTCAATTGTCTCCACCAAGTTTCTTGTATACCCAATCCATTAACTATACAGGAACACAATACTTAAGTGATCCATAAGTCAATAGTCAAAGTACATGGTATGCCCAACAAGACATCTTTGGTGACTCAAGTCAAAAATTCAACCATGCAACCATGATGATAGTGATAGAAATGTATGCCCTACAAGCCATTCATATATGATATGATTCAACATTTCTAGATATATCTCATTCATTTAATTAGACAAATCTTTATTATAAGTTCTTATTAGATGTGAATATCATAATGAAGTCCTTGATCAAATGTAGTGATGATTAAATCATGATTAGATCATGATAATGAGATTGATCATCTAGAGGTAATTAATCTAAATATTCCAAGTCATAGGATACTTGAGATGAGACATCAAGGATCTAGATAGACTAGTGTATGTGATATCTTCTCATGTGATGAGAATGACCGATCTCATTGGTCATTAGTGTGGAGACACTGAGATACACATACAGGTGCTCATTAGTTGAATGAGTTCACCGAACTGACCAAATTAGAAACCATGAATGGTATCTTACCGAACTGTCAATCAGGATTTTCTATCATCACAGTTGCATGGTTGGACCTTTAACTTGAGTCACCAAAGATACATTGTTAAGTGGAACTTGTGCTTTGACCATTGACTTATGGATCACTATTTAGATGGTCCAGTATAGCGATGGATCAGGTACAAGAAAAACTTGATGGAAGCAATTGAGCAGACAACAAGGGATCGTCCACTCTCGGCAAGTGAGAGTGAATGTCCTATGGGATAGTACTCTAAATCTCTGGCCATGGTAGATAGGATAATTGGAAAAGGAGTTTTTCAATTGATCCAATTCCAAGTACATGATCATATAGAGTCGGTATACTAAAGAGTAGACAGTCGATGCCGTACTCCTTTCCGACCGAGACATTGGATGGATGAGGGTTTATATCTATGTGGTAACTGATGATGTAAAGGCTCAATGGAGATGAGATTATCCCCATAGTCTTTTGGGATCATGGGATGTAGCTTGTACCCTTCATGATCGGTAGGCCGATTGGTCTATTATCGAATAATAGATTTAATTAAATTAAAAAGAATTATTCTATTTTATTTAGGTCTCAACCAAATAGGCTATTGGGCTTAGTGGGTCATACACAAAAGGACTTATCTACAAGTATAGGGACAATGGCATAATTTATAGAGATTTTAGGTTTTTTTGAAAAAATTTAAAATTCTCTATAAATACTAATGGTTTCAGCCAAACCCTATCAAGACAAGGGTGAAAACTATGTCCCTAGCCTTCTTCCTACCTCCTCCTCTCCTTAGAAGGTGTCCATGGTTGATGAAGCTCCGTTCGAGAAGGGTTCTCGAGGCCTGCGCGAAGGGAAAACCTGTTGTGGATGAAGTTAGTGTGGATACTACTGGAGATCGGAGATTTGAACAGTTTGAAGAGCTTAAGAAGCTCATCTCCTTTCTCTTCGTGGGATTATATGAAGCATTAGTTAGTCAATATGCATTATTTATGATTTAAGATACTTTATTTTTAATTATATCTCCTTGGGTTGTAGCAACTGTGACCAAGTAGTGTTGCCACAAAAGTGTTTAAGCTTCCGATGAGACAAAGGCTCCACTACAAAAGTAATGATCTATCATTTTTACAAAATTATGGTATATTATCAAAGATATTAGGGACAACTCTCTAATATAAGATGAACTTCTTCATCTAGACTACTTCGACAGTAATTATAATTTACTAACTCTATAGTGTCTATAGCATGGAACTTTCTCAGCTCACTACACCACCATCCAGGTAAACTGTTGGCACCAAAATTTTCTACTTAACTTGTTTGATACAAATTTCAACAATGTCGAAGCCGGTGCAGAAAATCTAACCCAGATTTGAAAAATTCATGAATAGATGATGTAAATAGGCTCTAGAAATGCCTTGGCATGGCTTTACATGCTACAAATGGTCAATATAATGTGCTCATTGCATAGCCCTGGTCAATAGCTTCGCAACGGTCCCTAAAACATGGAAAACGGACACCGAAAGGCCGAAATGACCATTTTGCCCCCGACACTTTGGGAAAAATTGGGACTCTAACATGGAATTAAAACTTTACCACATTCTCAAGGTTATATAGAGCTAGGCAATGCTCAAAACGGATCAAAAATCCGGCCCCTGGATAAAGAGATGTGCAAGAAAGAGCAAATCTGGACGGAAAGCCGTATGTCGTCGCACTAGGGGCATAATGGTCCGATTAGCTACGGATTGACCCATGAGCTGAAAATTTCAATTTTCATGACCCAAATTGTTTATCTCATGAATATTTATGCATGAAAAATAAATTTGGCCAATGGGAGAAGGTAATTGCACTCAATTACAATTTTTGGCATTATCGACGGCCGAGATCGCACCGATCGGTGAAACTAGCTAAATCAGAAGATCTGTTGCAATTCAAGTGATCTAAACCACAAATCAGGATGGAGCATAAGATCGATGGCCATCAGGGCATGATCTGGAATTTTTTTGAAGTCAATTTGGGATTTATTTAATTGGTTTTGGCCGGAATTTATGCTAGCCATTGGATCGGGAGCACTCTGATCAAACCAGGGTTAAACCTAACCCAAGATGGGCTAACCCAACCTGTCTTGGCTGAACCTACCATCCTCCCTCATCTAATGGGTTCACAAACAGCCCTAGAAAGTAGGTGAGGGTGCACAAGGCTTTCCCAACTCTCTCCATCTCTCTTTGGTTTATCATTATCTTATCCTTAACCACCTCAACTTCCTATGACTTATCCTTATCACCCTCAACCACTCCCTTGGTTTATCTTCATCCTAACTAATCCTACAACTAACCAAGCCTCCAGTCAACAACCTCCAGCCTTATCTCCTCCTACAGATGGCGCCATCAGCCCCTATAAAAGCCCTCCTCAGCTGGCCATGTGGAAGGCAAGCTGATCACCCTGCGGAAGCCCTACCTCTACTCCCCCTACCCTGCTCCAAGATATCTTCTCCTTTCTTGGACATCTTCATCAGCAAGTCAGAAACCTCTCAAGCACCTTTGTGGTGTGCCAAGTGAAGAAGAAGAAGGAGAAAAGACCTCCCTCCATCAGGTGCGCCAGCAGCAGCCCAACTGGTGGTGCACCGATTCCAACAGCGGGTGTTCCTTCTTAGAGCACCAATTCCGGCCCCATCTTCAGAAACAAAAGAAGAAGAATAAGAAGGAGATAAGTCCAGCCATCTTCTTCTTCAATCTCCAACAGAAACTGTGCCAAAAAGGTGAGGAAAAATGTAATTTTAATACTCTTCCTCCCCTCTTCTTTCTCTTCCCCTCGGCCTTCTCTTTGGCCATTCAAGAAGCTCCAAAAACCCAAACTTGTTGGTACCACTTACCACTTAAAGCCCATGTTCAACCTCCCTATGTTGGTCCCACAAGCCATCAAAAATCAGCCTCTTTGAGCCCCTCATTTCAGACCCCTTGCTGTCCTAATTCTGCCTCCTCATTGCCGACGTGCGCACAGCCCATAGGTGGCCTGTAAACAGCCCATTTGGCATCCCCAAGCAACCCCATGCTGTCACCTAACACCGTGCCCCTTGTTGCCATCCCTCTAGCAGCCAATTAGGCTCCTGAACATGCTCCTAATCAGGCCATGTTTGACCATCCTTGCTGCCCAAGTGGACAGACTTCAGAACATACCCAAATCAGGTCCCTCTGCTGGCCATGAAATCAGGCCCCTCTGCTGGCCTTGAAATCAGACCCCATGCACCTTGTTCTCCTTCCCCTTAGAGTATAGGTTGAATGTCGACACTTTGAGACTCTCAGAATACGCCGGACGGACCGAGACTACTCGGGCAGGCCTTCAATTCTCATGTCCTTTGTGCATTCCTAAAACCAGTCCTAGTTCACACCTAAACCTGCCCCTAGTGCAGTCCTACCAAAACAGCACCTTAGCCAACCCATTCCAGCCCCTCTAAGGCTCACCTACCTCGCTGCTACAGAAAGATGTCAAGGTGAAAAAATGGAGTGCAAATCAGGCCAACCGGGCCATGGAGGTGCAAAGTAGGCCCATTGGGTCATGAAGCTCAAAGCAGGCCGCCAGGGCCCATGAAGCTCAAGATTGGGCCAACCGGGCCGACATAGAATGAAGACCAGCCCATTGTGCTGATGAAGCTGGCCCATTGGGCCTTGGACACTTAAAATAAATATTAATTAAATCTGATGATAAATGCTAAAATTAAATAAGGAGTTAGTCCACCACGTGGGCGCTCCACCTTGGGCAGCTATCTTGGACCCGTATCCAGTATGTTGACCCAGGCGTAGGCATGGGACACGCTTCCTACTGTAGACAGACCCTTCCCACTACTTGAAAAGTCAAATGACTATGCCTTGTAGGATGGGTAAAATTCCACACCGATTAGAAGATAAGGCGGCATGCTACCAAAATTTTCCCAATCAAGTGGATTTTACACCATGGGAAGGACATTCACACATTTGCACTTCGACAAGCATTATTCATGGCATATGAACTGCCACATTTGATGTACACCAGCATGAACATGAATATTCAATGAACATTTCAAGTGCCGGGTTGATTGCATGTGACCGGGCATTGACACTAGCCCGACAGCCCGGATGTGATGCAAACCGAACAAGAGTTAACCAAATCTGAAGTTAACTTAATTAAATCTGAAAATACATTCAAACCAACCTTAAAACATGCTTAAAATAGATCATTAAAGCTTTAACATTTAATAAATATCATATCTAATACAATCTAAAAAAATTGATTCAATGCACTTAATCCATTGGAATTCAATTTCCTAAACAAGTGCAAATCAAATAATTCACAACCATTTGAAAAGAACACATAAAGGAAATATTAAAGCATCTAAAACACATCTTACAACATGTAAATAACATTCATTAACAATCTGAAGTTCAAGTTTAATCAATTTGAATCAAGCTTCAAGACATTTAAAACATACCGAACACACCCGAATCGGTATTAAAACACCAACTGACATGAGAAAATCACATGAAAATGACTCAACACATGTCAACTAAACTTAAACAAGTCAAAATTGATCAACACATATAAAATATCAAGTTCAAACAAAAAATAAAATAAACTTCAACCAATTGAAGTAAAACAAACCAAACAATTCGAACAAGCTCAAAACAAATAACACTCAAATCTAAATCAAATTGAAATATGAAATTAACATTTCGAACCACATTAAAATCAAACATAAAATAACTTCAAACAAAATCTAATCAAACTTGTTTGCATCTCATCGGGCCTGAAAGGCCAGGGCCCTTTGTGTTCTTTATACGTTGCGGATGTGCGTGCTCTCGTCAAACATGATCGCTATGGCAGTTAATCAAGGGTGTTCGAGTGTTTGCTCAATATAAATGAACATCGGATATTCTCACCATTTGATGGAGAAAGGTCAAAAATATTTTCACAGAACCCGAACCTCGGTTCTATACTCTTTTAATATCACTCGGACTATATAGTATTTTTATGGTCTATCACCTACTTTACTAGAAAATTCAGATGTCGATATTTCAAAACATACAAAAAAAAATCTTTTCTAAGAATCAAAATGATTCCCAAGGTTGCCACAAATTGGCACGCCCGGTGGGACTTCTCTTTCCCTTCATTTCTCTGCCATAGTAATCTGAGAAAGTGCACATCCACTATCTCTTTAAAGACTCTTCATTTGATCAGGTCGGCCTTGTATGTTTTTGCTAGTTCAATGGAGTTTGACAACGGTGTTCACTATTCGAGGCCTACGTCAACAGCCGTTGCATTGGTGCCGTCACCGCTGGCATCACTTTTGGCTGTTTCTCGAAAGTTGTGCTACACCCTGACCTTGGTGCCACACTGGAGGAACCATTCGCTACTGAGGAGGAGGTCCATCGCCTCCAACAACTTCAAATATCTTTTGCAGATGCCGCCCTACTCTTTGAGGCTTCCCTCCCGAAGTCACCTCAACCAGCTCCTCTTCAGGAGCCATTTTCGGTGAATATTATCACCGTTAACTCCGGGCCCGTGCCCTCATCTCCTCGGTTGAGTCTGCGCAAGCTTCGGCTTGAACATGGCTCCCGCCGTAACTCAGAGGTTGGCAACGTACGGTGCCCTTGGAACCGTACCCGCCCAGCCACTTTCATCAAGACTCCCTCTGAGTTTAGGGAAGAGAAGCGCCGCCGACTGCAGCTTATCATTCTACCCCTTGTCAACCGGTTCGTTGCTCTGAGCCAGTTGGATGATGACTCACGGGCCCCTGCTACGCCCGTTATTAAGAATATGCCAGCTACATGGGAGAAGAGTCAACCTTCTGCCCATTCCAAGAAGACTGGCCGATCAGTGGCCAAGGATGCTGTTGAGAGGGGGCATCCCTCTCCTAAAAAAATTGAAGACTCGAGCCGATCAATGGCTCTCAAGATACCAGCTCGGGCGAGGGGCCATCCCTTGGCTTGTCTTTCCTCCTTGGACCGATCAACGATCTATGTTGAAGAGAACCCGTAGGCGCTACGACCTGCCCCTCAAAAGTTCTATGTAAATAGTTGATTTGCAGACCAACCATTTTAGTTCTTTGCCCAACCAACCGGGGGCAAACTCCCCATAAAGCATTTGGCTCACACAGCTGACCGCTCAACGGTCCAGCCCAAGAAGACCCGGCAACAGCCACCTGCCGTACTAAAGACTTCAGCATGTGGCTTTATATTACACTCACATGGGTGAGTTGGCACATTGCAAATTTTACTTGCTTTAAGTACATCACCACCACTCTAACGGGCACAACCTTTGAGTGATTTTCTAAGTTGAAGCCTGGGTTAGTAGTAGATTGGCTTGATCTACAAAGAAAGTTTATTGAGAGGTTTAGTTTCTCCGAGAGGCCGCTTACTCTGGTCGAGTTGACCACTATGTTCCAGGGATGAAACGAATCGGCAGTCGACTATATTCGCCGCTGGAGAAATGTATGTATAAAGTGTGCCAATCCACCTTTGCATGAGGAGGCAGTTGCATTGTGTAAGAGGGGCCTTTGGGCTGAGATCCAGGAAAAGGTGTTGGGGACACGGATCCAATCCTTTGATGACTTGAATGTCATGGTTGCTGACATAGAACACTTCTATGTCAATAACCCTTTGGTGGTAGCTGCAAGATCAAGGCCAATGAAGGACAAACAACTAGTTTCTAGGGATGTCAATGCGGTGGATGTCTCATCGTCTTCTAGACCCTATAATAATGCAGGCAGAAAAAGTACTACCATGGCACCCCCTCAGAGGAATAGCACCAATCTTGCTCCAAGGCCCACATAGGAAGAACATGCTTTGAAGCCCTATTTTTTTGCATGGGACTATACAAAGAAACTGTTTGATGCCTGTATGAAGAATGGACTGATTAGCCTACCGACGAGTCGACGCTCGGAGGATGCTGCTAAGAGTCAAGAACCAAACTTCTGCCCGTACCATAGACTGGTGGGGCATATGATTGAAGATTGCTACCAGTTCAAGGACTTGGCCGAAAAGTTGATCCAAGACCAAGTTCTTAATTTGGGAAACCGACTAGTGCAGTCCCCACAACCACTTGTCAAACCTAGACCGCCGACGAACTTTGCAGTCAATGCGGTACATTACAGACCAGAGCATCCTATTCTGGGGCCTCCTCCTCCTCCACCTGAACGACGATGGCACCCGGACGTGGAACGGCTTCTGCACCCCACGGTTTATCAAATGGCATCCCGAGTCTGTTCCATTCTGGAGGGATTCCGGGTTAGATGTGTGCACCTAGAGGTAGACATTATGGCCACCATGGCTAATGTCACCAAGTTGCTAACTGGCGAGATGACGTACGAAGAAGCTTGCCCCCCTCCTCTGCAAGCCCAGGGGAGATCTTTTGCTAACTCACCTCAGCCGTCAGGGTTATTAATCAACCTGGTGAGCTTTGGGGAAGTGTTGATCAGTACGAGATAGAGCCTAAAGCTTCCTCTGCATGCTCCCCGATGGCACTAGTTGAAGCACCGCAGCCGGACAGGACAAAGAAGCATCGGCGGTATCATGTTTACTCACGGTATTCCTTTCCTCAGGCAATGACACGCCATCTCTATGAGGTGGTTGCAAGGGGAGGCCTGATGGAACCACATATGGATAGGGGCTTCCACTTCATGTCCTTTCCTAGGGGTGGTTGTGGATATCATCATACACAGTCACACTCCATTGAGGACTGTCAGGCAGTCAAGAAGCACCTTGAAGACTTGATCATAAACGAGGTCCTTAAGATTGGACGTTACCTCATTCAGCCACTGCGGCCCCATGCCAACTCAAGCCCGACAAGTTCTTCCTATGTCATTCCCTCCACCCCTGAAGTTGGTATGCCAAAGAAACACATGGCTGGGGGCACCTCACAAAGTTCCGTGCATCCCCAATTCTTCTCCAGTTATCAGAAGCTCCCTTGTGAACTTATACAGAAGAACATTGAGGCCGATGCTCAATGCCAATGCCAGATCCAAGAAGTAGCCGAGGACCCTGAGAGACCTTGGCAAGTTATCCCTATGTGGGAAGAGAGGGCTCGAGTTCGAGCAGAAGTTGCCTTACGTAAGGCTGAGGACCAAGCAGAGTTGAGGGTCACAACAATCAAGTAGCTCCAACGCATGGCCCATTTGATGCTACACATCGGAGGAAGCAGTTCAAGAATAAGAGAAAAGCCGAGAAGAGAAGAGCTCAGCGGCAGGAAGAACGCCTAAGAGAGATTGAAGCTCGGCAACAGAGCTTGACTCTAGTTCAGAAGCTCTAGAAGTTGATTGACCAACTTGAGGAGTATGTTCCAAAGCAGTCATCGGGACCCCCGACTCTTGATGATTTCATCCCTTGGGGTGATTAGGCCAAGTGCTAGAGATTCACCAACTGTCTGCTTAACCTTAGGCAGAGGGCAAGGATTGGTGAGGAGGCAGCCTTGGTCCTAATTGCAGATTTTTGGGAAGATGGTGTAGAGGAGCCTAACGTGGAGGAGCTCATGGCCCAGTTTCAGATCTTTTCCTGCAACATGGTAAATTACCCTCCTCCAACTTCCTATAAAAGTCAAGGATAGGCTCGTCGGGGTCCTCAGATCAACCTCTCAACCCCGAGGAGAAGTGAATGAATATCCTAGAAGAAGCATGGTGGTCAAATCCATCTTACAGATAAGGTTATCTATCTTGAGGATGAGGTACCTGGCCCAGTGCCTGCTCCAATCATCAGACAGCCCCCTGGGCACAACACTAATTTAAATGGATCTGCCAGTGGTCCAAGTGTGCCAAGCAACGGGTCAGACGTGCCATCGACATCAGCCCATATTCAAGACACAAATGCTAGAGAGGCCAACCAGCCTAGTCCCTCTCAGTTAAATCATCTTGTGAATGAAGATGAGGGCCCAAGCCCTTTGCAGCTCTTTGCTACATCAAACTTTCAGGAGGACTAGCTTGACCCCCTTGTGGCCAGGTATCCAACAACAGTAGAAACCAGAGATCGGGTCAACACCTCCCTGCTATCTAAGATCAGAAGGCTACCTGTACACCTTAGTATTTGGGAAGTGCTCTCCTTGAACAAGGAGCTTCGTGATACCCTTATAACAATTCTGCAGAAACCAGAGGTTTATGAAGCTCACATTGCCGAGCTTGGACAGTTTGATGCCTATGCGGCTTCTGTATCATTCACGGATGAAGACATAGTCTTTCCCAGTACCTTCCACAATAGGGCATTGTACATGAAAGGCTCTATAAATGGGTATGAGATGAATCGCATCATGATTGATGCTGGTTCAACATGCAATCTTATGCCCATCAAGACTTTCAGAGCTTTTTTTCTAACACCTTATCTGTAGAAAGCTCCTAGAGTCACCATCTCTAGTTTTAACCAAGACTCCGTGGAGGCTTTGGGCCGAGTTGATGTGGAACTGGATGTGGGAGGTCTAATGGCCAAGACCACCTTTTACATCATTGATGCAGACACTACATACAGAGCACTATTGGGACACCCTTGGATTCATGCCAATTGCATTGTGCCATCCACATTCCACCAGTGCATAAAATACAACAAGGAGAGGAGGCAGTATAGAGTTGAGGTTGATCAGTCCCCCTTTGAGATTGCTGAGTGTCACCTTGCTGATGCCATCCCATACTTTCAGACTGGGTCGCCGAAACTAGTGCCCAATAAAGGGAAAGAAAAGATGGAAGGTGAAGACCCTCAGGATGATGAGATCTAGGTTGATGAAGTCAAAGCCAAGATGCTCTGACTTTCATTAAAATCTCAAGGTCCCATGACCCAGGCGTATCACAAAGAATGGTGCCCGACTAGCTTCAATGCAAATTCAGTCACAAGAGAGATTGAGGATAGCATATGCATGCCTCAAGATTTGTTGTGGTCGACAGGGGACTGTGAGCTACGAACTGTTAAAAGCTCACCACATTCAGAGTCTCCTACCCACCTGGCCCTACCCTGACATTTTACAAAGCTAAAATGATGAAGAAGCGAGCTCGAAAAGATGACTTTGGGTGGCCCAAGCAATCAGATTCTCAGTCAGTGACGATTCAGCTATCACCGGGGGTCTCCCATGGTATTCTCCACATGTATCGGAAGATGGGAAATCCCCAAAGGCAGTCTCGGAAGAAGGCCCGTGCTTTTCACAACATGTGTAATCCCCAGGATAGCCAGAACACAACCAGCAGGCATCCTGGCCTAGCATATGACTCTGACTATGAGGCACCAGTCCATTATGCCATAGACATGATCAGCATCCAGCATGGTGGTGAGCCTAGCAGCTCCATCCCTATCTTTGATGAGTCATCCGAAGATGAAGAAATATTGATTCAAGGCCTTGGTAGCAGCCAAAAGACTAATGCCGAGCTATTTGTATAGCAAGCCTCTACCTCCCCTGCACAAGTTGAAGCCCCTCTTAGTGAGGATGAGCAAGATGATGATGTTGAGTTCATGTACCTCCGCCCGGCTCCCGAAGAAATTGAAGACGGTGGCTAGGCAACGGTTGACGATCTCCTGAAAATTGACTTAGGGACTCCATATGACCCTAGGACAACCTTTGTCAGTGCCCTCCTCACTGAAGAAGAAAGAAACCGGTACAGAGCTCTTCTCCAAGAATACAGGGATTGTTTTGCATGGTCCTATGATGAAATGCCAGGTTTAGCCCCTGAGGTGGCAGTCCACAATCTTGCCATCCTCCCGACAGTCAAACCAATTAAGCAAGCCCAATGATAGATGTGTGCTGACCTAGAACTCAAGGTCAACGCAGAGGTTGACAAGCTCAAGGATGTGGACTTCATAGAGCCTTGCACTTATCCAGTCTGGCTTGCCAACATTGTTCCTATCAAAAAGAAGAATGGGCATATTCAGGTGTGCATAGACTACCGGGACCTGAACAAGGCCTGCCCGAAGGATGAGTTTCCTTTGCCAATACCGGAGAATATGGTGGATGTGACCATGGGACACGAGGTTTTGTCCTTCATGGATGGGTCGTCTGGCTACAATCAGATATTGATGTCAGAGGAGGACAAGAACTTCACGGCATTCCGTACCCCCAAGGGTATATTTAACTACAAGCGGATGCCATTCGGCTTGAAGAATGCAGGGGCAACATACCAGCGAGCCATGACAAAGATCTTTGATGAGATGTTGCATGATTTGGTGGAGTGTTATGTAGATGACCTTGTTGTTAAAACTAAAATGTGGGCCGACCACTTGGGTCACTTGGAAACAGCCTTTGAAAGACTTCGCCTATATAAATTGAAAATGAATACAATGAAATGTGCTTTTGGTGTCTCTAGTGGCAAGTTTTTGGTGTTCATTGTCAGATATCAGGGTGTTGAGATTGACCCTGATAAAATCAAGGCTATCAGAGAATTGCCTCCGCCTCGGAACATATGCGAGTTAAGGTCTCTTCAAGGCAAGATTGCCTACATCCGGCGCTTTATGCCCAATCTCTCTGGTAGGTGCTAGCCTTTCTCTAGGCTAGCCAAGAAAGGCACCCCTTTCATTTCGGATGACAGTTGCCAGGCCACCCTTGATGGGCTTAAGCAGTATCATCTTAACCCGCCAGTGCTGGGGGCACCTGTTAAAGGTCGTCTTTTGATTCTCTATATCACAGCACTCGATGCCTCCCTGGGGGCAATGCTTGCCCAGTTGAATGATGAGGGGAAGGAGCAGCCACTTTACTACCTTAGCAGAAGGTTGGTAGGTCCTGAACACAAGTATTCTCCCATGGAAAAGATGTGCCTTGCCCTAGTCTTTGTAGCTAAGAAATTGAGGCACTCTCCTGGCTCACGAGGTTAGCTTGATATCCAAGTTTGATCCTCTTAAGTACATGTTGAAGCAGCCTGTCCCTACCGGACGTTTGGGTAAGTGGGCTCTCATGCTCATGGAGTTTGATATCCAAATATACCCCAAAAAGCTATCAATGGTCAAGAGATGGCAGATTTTCTCACCGCTCACCCTATTTCAAAAGATTCCCCTCTCAATCTTCAGTTACAGGATGAAGAAACTTTGAGGGAAGCAAAAGAAACCCAACAAATCAATGTAAAGCACTGGAAATTGTTCTTTGATGGTGCTGCTAGTGTTGAAAGAAGGACAACAGGAAAGGCTAGGCATAGAGTAGGTGCGGGCATTATACTCCTCATCCCTGATGGGGGTGTACTACATGAGTCATGTTCCCTCTCAGGAATCTATACAAACAATGAAGCTGAGTACGAAGCACTCGTCGTCGGCCTTGAGATTGCCCTCGACATAGGAATCCGGTGCATCCAGGTGTTTGGAGACTCTATGCTGGTAGTGCAACAAATACTCGGCATCTTTGAAGTTCGCAAGCCAGAGTTGGTTCCATACCACACGACTACCATCCACTTGTCAAAAAAATTCTATCTTTTCGACATTGAACACATCAGGAGGGGACATAATTCCCAGGCTGATGCTTTGGCCAAGCTTGCCTCTGCGATCAAGCTTCCACCAGATGGGAGGCTCGATATTGTTGTCAAGTGTCGACGACTCCTTCCAGACAAAAGTAGACGTGTAGATGGCTTCACCCTGTTGGAGGCCAATGCCATTCAAGACAATGAAGATGAACCTGACGCAATCGATTGGCGACAACCCATTATTGACTTCAAGAATGGGACTCTTCCTGAAGATTGCGCTCAGTGTGTACAGTTGGCTCGAAGGGCAACCTCTTACCAGCTCATTCGTGGGAAATTGTACCAACTTATGCCAAAAAAAGAACGGGCTGTTCTTCCCAGGTGCATATCCAGGAGGGACGCTATCCAAATCATGAGAGAGGTCCGTAGTGGATTGTGTGGTGCTCACCAATCCGGACCCAAAATGAAGATCGCCATCAAGTTAAAGGGTTACTACTGGCCAACAATATTCACTGATTGTGACGAGTTTGCCAAGAGTTGTCATGAGTGCCAGGCCTTCGGGACCATTCCCCGATGCCCACACACGAAGTTGCATCCAACTACCCCTACTTGGCCTTTTTCCGAATGGGGAACGAACATAGTTGGACCATTCAAGCCATCTGCCTGAGGATCCAGGTTCATCCTAGCAGCCACGGATTATTTTTCTAGGTGGGCTGAGGCTATAGCTTCCAGGGAAGTTATAGGTGAGGTGGTGTCTCGCTTTGTTTGGCAAGACATCATCTACATATATGGTGTTCCTAGTCGAATCATGTCGGACAATGGGACCCCATTCAGAAATTAGACAATCTACAAGTTGACAGCTAAGTTTCACATTGATTGGAGGACTTTCACCATTTACAACCCTCAAGCCAATGGCCTAGCAGAGGCTTTCAAAAAGACTCTTTGCAAACTTCTAGTCAAGGTGGTCGGAAGCAAGAAAGGAAATTGGGATGAAACAATGCAAGAAGCACTCTGGGCATACCGTACAGTTTACAAGACCCCCACGGGTTGCTCTCTATTCTCCCTAGTGATAGAAATGTATACCCTACAAGCCAATCATATATGATATGATTCGACATTTCTAGAAATATCTCATTCAATTAAATAGGCAAAACTACGTTACTAGCTTTTATTAGAAGCGTATATCGTAATGAAGTCCTTAATCACATGCAATGATGATTGAATCATGATGAGATCATGATAATGAGATCGATCATCTAGAGGTATGTGATCTAAATGTTCCTAGTCATAGGATCCTTGAGACAGGACATCAAGAATCCGGATAGACTAGTGTGTGTGATGTCTTCTCATATGATGAGAATGACCGATCTCATTGGTCATCAGTGTGGGGACACTGAGATACACACACAGGTGCTCATTAGTGGAATGAGTTCACTGAACTGACCAATTTAGAAAAACCTGATCGGTATCTTACCGAACTGTCTATCAGGTTATTCTTACATCTCAATAGCACGGTTGGATCTTTGACCTGAGTCGCCAAAGATGTCTTGCTAGGCGTACTATGTACATTGACTATTGACTGATGGATCACTTAGTATTGTGGTCCTATATAGTTAATGGATTGGGTATATGGGAAACCCGGTGGAGGCAATTGAGCGGACAATAGGGGATCGTTCACTCTCGGTAGGAGAGAGAGAATGTCCTATCGATAGTACTCTAAATCCTTGGCCAAGGTAGATAGGATAATTGGAAAATGAGTTTTCCAGTTGATCCATTCCTGAGTACAAGATTTCATAGAGTCGGAATACTTGGGGGTTGACAGTCAGTGCCGAACCCTTGACCGACCGGGACATTGTATGAACGAGGATTTAAATCCATGTGGTAATTGATGATGGAAAGGCTCAATGGATGTTATTTAACTCCCCAAAGTCATTTGGGATCATGGGATGTGGCTTGTACCCTTTATGATCAGAAAGCCGTAAAACTGTTATCGGATAACAGTTTTACTTTAATTTAAAGGAATTGTTCTTTTAAATTAATTAAGGCTTCAACCAAATTGACTATTGGGCCTAGTGGGTCACACACAATAGATCTGGTCAATGAGATGAGGGCATGGACGCAATTTTATAGAAGTTTTGGGTTTTTGTGAAAAATTCCATCTTCTATAAATAAATGGCTTATGAAGCCATACCCTAACAAGCCATAGGGATGGAGCACGTCCCAAGCCTCCTCTCTCCCTCCTCTCTCCTCTAGAAGGTGATCTCCCATGGTCAAGCTTGGATCTGGAAGGTTTCTGGAGGCCCGAAGGAAGAGAGAACTCGTCTATTGAAGCAGATCGTGTGGATACTGCTAGAGACCGGACACTTGAACGGTATTCAGCAAGGAGGAATGCCCTCTCTTCATCCATGGTGAGGGATTTGAGAAAACTCATGAGGTACTCTCGTTCTACTTCATATTCGGTTCCCGGTTTTACTCGTTCGGTATCGATCAAGGCAAAGATCATGGTTTTATGGAATCAAAATTTTTCCGCTGTCATGTATTGATTCCTTACAGTGGTATCAGAGCCTGGTTGAAGCCGTGGTTGAAGTTGAATCGAAATTGGCTTGATTTCATGTGATTTTTGCTTTCCCGAAACTGTATACAGAGCTATATTGATTTGATCACCACAGTTTGTATGAGATACGAAACTGTGTGTGGTTAGATTCATTGGATTCTCGTGGATGAGATCTTTCCAATGCCGCAAACCTCATGAATTTTGGCCTTCCGGAGAGTCCGGAATGAGTTCGTAAAGTTGCTAAGATGATCATATCCGAAAATCCGGCCGAAATTAGGGGAGTTGATGAACTTACCTATTTGGACACAAATACCTCTGTCTAATGATGTATAAAGATAGGAAATTAAGTTTTCTAGAGTTTCCATAAGTTATTGGACACTCAACAGCCCTTGGAGGTGCCAGATTTGAGAGGGATTTGCGTTTTGGTTTAATTGCGGCCGTGGCATCTTTCTCCTGAAGCTGCGCATTGGATAGAACTTTTCATGATATGAAACTTCCATAGAATCCTTATTGTTCAAGGATTCTAATGCATATTTTTGCGGTTTTTTTGGACACCGTTTGACCCCCCAAATCAGGCCCGAAAGTCGGCGTTTTTCTATGGTTTCGGGTGCTACAGTGTCGCCCCGCCCTTATCGGGCGGAGAAGACGAGTCCGGATTGGATCCGGACTCAACCGCGCGGGGGGGGGGGGGTACGTGGCGGATGGACGGGCACCCGGGCCGGGGTACGCGGCCGCCGCACAATGGTGTCGGGGGCGCGCTGCGGCGCACGGCCGCCGGCAGCTCGGCGCACCCGGCTAGGGTATGTGGCCGGCGCAATGCGCCGCCAGTAATTTATTTCGAAAATGATTTTTAAATTGTTTAAAATTCTTTTTTGATCCGAAAAGTTGCCAGAAAATTACAGAAAAATTCTGAAAATTGTAGAATTTATTTAATGAGTTATTAAAGTGTTTAATGACTTATTAAATAGAGTTTTACTATTTTGTCATTGAATTCTACTATTTTGATTTTAAAATTGTTTTAAGATCAAAATTAATGAAATTAATGATTATGTAAGTTCTGAGAAATTATTTAATAGGCTTGTAAAATGTTTATGAACCTGTTAAATAGTTTTGGACTTTGGTTGCCATAGAATCATTTTATAAATGATTTTAAAATTGTTTTAAAATCTTTATTGATTAAATTAGTGTTCAAATAAATTCTGAAAAATGTGATTTTGAAGAATTATGATTTGGACATTAATTTAATGCTCTGAGAAATTTGGAAAAGCATGAATCATCTGAATATTTCATATTGCTTGTCTTATGCATGTAAATTGTTTATATGTGCATTTCATGTTATTTATTTTATGAAAATTCGACAAGCATGAAATTTAGAATTTCAAAATTACAGTATATAATTTTATGATGGTATATATGATATATCTCATATAATTATCACGTATGCGCCCTATGTTCATGTGATGAAGGTTGGTGTGTGTATGGTGGTGATCATGGACTTAAATATGCTTTGCTTTTGATTGCTTGGTTAATTAAGTTGGTTATGTTATTAAATGGGGCCTGCGTGTGCCTCCTCTATCTCTCTCTCTATACAATATGATTGTACATATTACCTTCCCCCCATTTGTGTACTCCCCTTGGTTAAAACCAAGGTTTCTTATTATGAGTTGTACATTTATGGGTCTGTGTACCCTTTAGCTGCTTGTAATGGTTAGAAGCCGGCTCGTGGTAGAATGGAGAGCGGGACCACTTGGAGAAGCACCCTTCTGAAGTGGGAGCATGCCAACTCAAGCTTCTGAAGCAAGGATTTGCACCTATAGGGGTGCCTTAGGTGTATGCTTAGGGTTAAGTCCATGATCACCTATGTTTTAATGCATATTTGATATGTGGTGTGTGCTACTATTATACCTTAAATATATGATATTCCAAAGGTATATTAATATTTATATGTAGCACCTATGTTGATGAGACTAAAATAAAATCCCTCCTCGTTCTAATTAGGTCGATAAACGTGAGATATTAAGAATGACTCACGTAGCCTTCCGTTGTTATGGTCTTGATGAGCCAATCTTAGATTGGATGGGTTTGTTGTGTTTCCCACATGACTCATTCAGCAAGGGATTGGTGATCATGGCTAAGGCATTTGCCGAACTTTGGGGTGGACCATTGCATGGCCTTGTTGTGTTTCCCACAAGGGCTATGTTAAGAATCCATTCTCATAACGTAACAAGCGGATTTGACCTAACTAGAGTATATAACTTGTTGTGTTTCCCACAAGGTTATAACTCTAGAGGCTGAATGACTAAGAATTGCATGAGTTGCAATTGGTAATGGTTACCTACCTATTAAGTATGGGATGACTTGTTGTGTTTCCCACAAGGTTATCACCATAAAGTTAGTAGGGTCTTGGTCCCCACTAGGATGTTATCGTGATATCCCGTCTTTGCATAATGAGGGTTATGCAAATTCGTCGAAAGTTAGTGGGAGTATAAATTAGGATGAAAGATCATATCTTAATTTTAATGGATGTCTGTAATGTTGATATAATTATATCTCTGTTGTAGAATATTATAAACCACAATTAATCTAGCATGCTAGATGCTAAGTATTTTAATGGCTCACACTTCTTATATCGGTTTAGAACGAAGAGAATAGTTCTCATAGTTGACCTATTGACTATCCTACTTGAGAAGTAAGTATCTCCTACACTATCTAATGATGTGAGAGAAGATAAGATCTTATCTCATTGAAAAGATGTATTAATTGTCGTATATTAGATGTTAGCCTCTATCAAATAAGATTAGTAGTGGCAACATGGATAGATGGATTTGATATCCATCATGGCTTATGGTGATGAGCTAATTAAAGGCGATGAAGAATAATACATCTTGAATACTTCTTATTGGTAAGACCAATAGAAAGAAGTAAGATCATTAGATAGAGATAGATGGTGATAGTTAAAAGTCAAAGAAGTGAGTCAAGATATTATAACCCAAATTTGACATAGCATTCCTCTACTATCATGATGATGGTAAGTGGAAGAAGAAGTGCAAAGTGTATTGCACATAATGCAAAGGTGGAGCTTGAGAAGCTCTATGTATCTATGTCATTAATATTGACTTGTCTTATATACACATTTGACAGTATAAGATACTATATATGTGTATTCTAGTATAAGATACTAGGGATGCATATAATAGTATGAGATACCAGAGATGCATCATTTATCTACAATGAGTTGTAGATAATAGCAAGTAAATGAATCCGGCACACCACCAAGAAAAGGGTATGCCAAGAATCCTGTGAAAAATTTTCAAATAGAGGATATGCCAAGAAAAGCATAATCTGGCACACCACCAAGAGCAACATAGAAGTAAGAATGGGCTCTAACTTGAAAAATAGGAATTTGATTAGAAATTACAAACTCATCAACATATTTTTATCAAGTTCCTCGGCTTGTCCAAAAGGGTAGTTCATCATGATTTTAATAGTTTAAAAGAGATGTTGCCAATGGAATAAGGGTTTTAGCTGTAAATAAAGTCAAATTGGCGTGTCTACAGCTTGCCTCACCTTGATGTCGGCTTTGCAAGGGAATGGTATGTAATGTAATGGAATGGAATGTAAAGAAATATAGCAAAGTGAAATGAATTGTAGTGGAGTGAAGTGGAGTGAAATAGCGATGGATTAGGTCGTGTTTGAAATTGGGTGGTCCACGTGGGGACCGATCTGAAAGTGGGTTGGTTCACGCGGTAGCCAGTTTAGAAAAGGGGGTTGGTTCATGCGGGAACCGATGTAAAAGATGACAAAATGGAAAGAGGGCCACGTGGGGCCAATCTGATGGTGCTACAAAGCAGTGGTCTGCGTAGGGACCGATCTAAAAATAAAGTTGGTTCATGCGGGAACCGAGTTGCAAAAAAAGGTGGTTCACGCGGGAACCAGTTTATAAGAAGAAAAGAGTGGTTCACGTGGGAACCGATTTATAAGAAGAAAAGAATGGTTCACACGGGAACCGAGTTGAAATTAAAAGAAAGCATATCAAGTCACATGGGGGGGACAATCTTAAAGAAAGGGTAAACAGAAAGTTGTAAAGGTAAATGAACTTGATAAAGGTGAAAGACAAGCAGGTTCACACGGAAACCATGTTGGAAAACAACTAGTTGCACAAATCAATCAAGCTAGCACGGTTAAGGACATTGGCTATCCCACCGTGGTCGCCAAAAAGCTGTCAACTCCAAAAATGGGTTTGTCATCTTATGGATTGGCACCTCAAGAAAAGGTGATGATAGAATAGGGAAAAGGGAGTGAATCGGAAAACACTTGAAAAGCGGTAAAAACCTCACCTCTATTCCACACTCACATTGATCCCCAAACTTTCATCTCACGACATCCCTCGAGCACCGGAGATGATTCGGGTCGTGTTGGAGGCGAGGGAGGAGTAAAATGACTTAGAACAAGAATAAAGAAATTTTGCTTACCAGGAGGCATGAGCTTCGCTTTATGCAATAAAAACAAGAGATGACTGTGTGTACCTTAGCATGAGAGATGATGTGTGAATTCAACCTTCTTCATCGGCTAGCTGAAGAAGAAGAGTCTCCAACCGATGCTATCTTGATAAACCTGTGCAACTAGTAGACAAAGAAGACAAGAAAACAAGTGAAAGAAGAAATAGAATTGAGTGAAGTGTATTAACTATAAAAACATTAACATAAAACAGCAATTGGAAACAAACTCACCGGATTCGGGGTTAACCCTAACCCCTTTTTTTTATGATGTATGAAATAATGCAAAACTGAATAAAAATGATGCTTAAATATAAACTAAATTATATGAATGAAGAGTTAGCAAAGAGAATATGAATGATTACAAGCAACACAACCCAGGCAAAGTTGCAACCGGGTTGGACAAAATTCAATGTAAATTGTGCGGCTCTGATGTAGAGACTGCAACAGACAGCACCAATGTCAGAATCGAGTGCCGTTTATTTTAAAATAAAAAGAACTTACCGAGGATGGTTTGAGATTAAAATAAGTTTGCTTGAATCCTTTTAGAAGTGGTATGAATGTACATGAAAGTTATATTGTTGGAAGTTCAAGATCCGGGAGCCACCAATGCAATGCCGATGTAGGATGTACCATAGGCACCAAAGATATTGGAATTGAATTATTCTTATTTTAAATAAAATATAACTCACCAGGGAACAGTTTCTATGAAGGATGTATGAGCTGAATCTACAAGTAAGTGCAATGAATTTTACTGAGAAGATAAAGGCCAAGAAAAGAGGACTTCGGATCTATCTGCGCAACGTCGGTGTAGATCAACAGAATGTGCCGCACAAGGCACCCATAATAGATGCTGCTTCTTCACCATCAACTTCTTCCCAGCCGCCTTATAGGAGGGTTCATTGTCAGTGACAACTTGAACCGCATTCTCCTCCCCAATCTCTTCCACCATAGCATCCATCAAAGAAAAAATGTAGTTGACATTTTTTATCTCTCAAAAGCATCCACCGACTTTAAAAATGTCATGCCCTCAAAATAATAAAGTAAGAAATTTATCATGCTCCTCTTGGTGATACCTATCCACCCGTCACACATAATCGTGTAACCCCTCTCCTTCCATACCAATATAAAGCCATCTATCCACTCCCTCAACTCCTAAACCTCCTCATCCAACCCACCGCCATATTTATGCCTACTGGTTAGGACTACAGCATCCATCATGGTCTAGAAGTAAGGGCTAGTAGCTGCATGTGCTGGTACTCAACCAAAAGTAAGGTTAACTACATGCAAAAAACCACTTCACAAATTTAAGAGTGATACCTACATGCAAAAATCACTTCACAATGTGGCAAACTGTTCACTTTGCAGTCGTTCCTATTGACTTCACCCCTTTCATAGCATGTTTAATCCCCATCTATCTAGCACTTTGTTTTCTAAATAGATACTCATCATTAGGTGTAAAATGAGTCCTGACAGAATGGTGGTGTGGCTCCTATCTCACTCCCTCAGTCTCCTGGTCTCAGGTAGGGCGAGCCAATGCTAATCAACCAAGAACTGGGCCAGCTATAGACCCTCCTGCTTCCCACCTCCTCTCTAATTGTGATGGGTTTGCGATGGTTTTTAAGCCATCGCTAATATCAAATGGCAACGGCTTTTATGATTATTTGTGACGGCTTTTAGCCATCGCCAGTAACCCAGTTTCTTGTAGTGTGTGTTTGTCCTCCTTTTTCTATTTGAATTAAAAGGCTTCATGATTATCTTGTGGTATGTTTGGTTAAAATATCAAAAATGATACTATGTCAATTTTGATATTAATATTTGTTAAATATGGAATATATATATATTGAGAAAAGTGGACACTTATTACATATTCTGTTTTCTTTGTGGTAAGAGCTTTGATATTGATGTTGATAGTCCAACATTTATTATTAATTTTATAATTATTAAGTTTAATTTAATTTATTACTGACCATGGTATCAATTGGCAAATGGGTGCTGATTTTGTCATCCAAACATGAATATGATATTAACAAATCTCATATCCATTGCATTCGACGCAACCCAAAAACTCAGATCCCACACATTAGAAAATCATGTGACGACAGATGGCCCTGCAGATAAATGTGTCTGGTTGTTTGGTGAACTTTAATCAATTAAATATATAAATTCTGCCGTTACGATAGATATCTCCCTTCACAAATATACAAGGAAAAATAAAAAAGTTTGAAAATTTTGAGTTAGTTAAGAAGAATAAATACATCCGCTAGTCAATCAGAATCCATGCACCGAAACACCTAAAATTTTGTTACTATTTTTTTAATTTTAAAATATAGAAAACATATGAAAGGCATCCGAAGGGCAGTTTCTTCGTGATCACGCTCTCCCTCTCGCTCTCGCCCTCTCGCTTGTCAGAAGCAGGGATGAAAGCGCCCATCGTTGTCGCCCTTCGGGCGCTGCCCCTGATGATGCTCATCCTCAATGCTAGCATGTGCGCGCCACTTGCCAAGGTGTCTACATAGATGGACCACCCTTCCGCCACCCTCCATCCCTACGACGGAGACCAACACGACGCCACGAAGAAGCTGCACCGGGGTCCGTCCTCCTCGTGCCTCCACCTGCAGGAAAATCAGCCCAGTGTGCAGCTGCTTCACGGTGAAGCGAAATGGGTAGTGCCCAGCAGGCCCAACCCTCTTCACAAATAGCGGCGCCTTTTATTACGCCGCCCGTATGTGCCAAGAACGGATGCTGCCACCACCGGCTGGCTTCCTCGCTACTCTACTATTCTTTTCCATGTAATTCTTTGCAACATACTCGAAGCATTTGACTTTTGGAGGATTTTTGAAATCAAAACAGCTTAAATCTTATCAAAATCAAAATTTAATGTAGGTAATATAGAGACTCAATTCTACCCCGTTACAGGTTTAAGCCCAGACTGGTGATCATTTCCTTACTTCTCTTATCATGTGTTATAGAGTTGTATGGGAGCGCTAGTGACAGATAAAGCCATCACTATTAACAGTTAGTAGTGACAATTTTATCAAGCTGTCGCTACTGATCCACCATGATTTTGGCAACTTCAACTGCATTGGTGATGGCATAAGCCGTCGCAAGTGACAATCAGTAGTGGCGACTTTAGCAAGTTGTCGCTACTCATCCCCATAGTCTAGGGGCCGGGAAAAAAAACTGTTAACACGATGGCTTAAGTCATCGCAAGTAGACATGATAGGGATGACTCCATTGAGCTGTTGCCCATAATTTAGTATGTGATAATGATTTTATTGAGGACGACTTAAGCCGTCATGACTAACATTTTTGAAGATGACTTATTGAAGCAGTTGCCATTAAGCCATCCACAATAACATCCGTTCTTGTAGTGCGAATATTGAATTGAGTTGTGGTTTAAATTGTATTTATTGATTGAATCTAGTCGGTTAATAGAGATTAAAGAAAGAGAAGCATGAGAAGGTGAATGCAACATGGGAAGATAAGAATGTAGACACAGTTGCATTTGGTATGAATTTGCAAAGGGACTTCAAACGTTTGAAATCTCTAATGAATCACTCAAGTCATATTAGGTTTGGATACAAAGACAAGCAATATAAAAATCAAATTAAACATCAATTTCATTTGACATTTTGGAGCAAAAGTAGTAGAGTTATTTCACAATGTGCAGAAAGTTAGACACAAATTCTGTGTCAAATAATTCTTTTGAAATGGAGTAACATTTTCATGATTTTTAAAGAAACTTAAGACAACAAAGTCATACACTACAAGAAATCATGTTATTAAGGACGAGTTAATGGCAACGACTTCGTTAAGCCGTCGCTATAACACTTAATAGCGACGGCTTAAGCCGTCCCCATTAAAGCCGTCGACAATTACAAAGTTATACGTGACAACTTAATGAAGCCATCGCAATTACACTTATTAGCGATAGCCCAAGCCATTACCAAACCAAAAAATGCACCAAGAAAACCTATCGGGTCGGGTAAATGGTGACTGCTAGTTAAAGCCATCGCTAGTTTAGTTAATAGCGATGGCTTCTAGCCGTCGCAATAAATTTTTTGGACCGTTCAACAGTCGACTGGTGTTTGCGACTGCTTGAGCCATCACTATTGTACTAAAATGTACCAACCATCACCAATAAATCAAGAGTTTCCCAAATACCCCGTCGGCCCCCTTCCCTCTTCCCCCTGCTTGCTTCTCGACACCGTGCTGCCACCGACTTGCTGTGCCGCTGCTGCTGCTAGTTCCACCGCCGCCACCGCTGCCAGCTTGCTGCCGCCTCCACCGCGGCCTCCTCCTCGCACCTATAGACACGCCAAATTGGCCTAATTCGGAGCCCCAGACTCTTATTCCATAGGCGATATCTTTTATCTGACCGTTATCTGATCTAGATTACCTCGTAGACATAAGCTAAGGACATTGGTGGAGCCCCTTGTGAGTTGAGAATGGACCAATGATTTTCGGAATTATGCCGAAACCTCCAAGCGAGAGCCAAGCGTGAACCATAAAAACATGAAGCCTGCTCGATGACTGACCTTGAATGGTCCATAATTGAAGGTCTCGGGAGTCCCGCATGTGTTCCGTAACATTCAAGGTTTCCGAGAGGTCATTTCGGTAGGCGTCGGTCAATGACGGCTTTCATTATGGCTTTTTTCATTTGTGCTGACACGGCTATCCTGGACCACATGTTAGGCCTTTCCGGTCATTACCGGGTCTTTTTAGGTCATCCGGGTCGATTCTAGCCGAATATTTTCATCAACCGGGGCCATATGGCCATTTCGGTCAATTTTAGGGTTTCCCGGCTTTTTCGAGTTTCGGTTCACGTTTACCAGGTTAATATCAAATTTTTCAATGACTTCGGGTTTTCCGGTCATACCGGACTTGTTTAGTCATCATTTTAGTCATCTCGAGTTGACTTGAGATTTCTCGATCGGAACCGTGCTCTTTCGGATCTTCGCCGCGGGTTTTGGCTTTCCGCGAGAGGGTAAACCGGTAGAAAGCCCCGTGCGAACATATCGGGAGTCATGCCGGCTGGTTTACCGACTTGAGGAGGTGCGGTTGAAGGCCCTCTTTCCAACGCGACAAATGGGAGCCGAATCGGACATCCCGTTTGCAAGATACAGCTCGCGGAACATGCGCACAGGAGAGAGAGTGTACTGCGCCCCCGCTCCCTTTGAAAGAGGAGGGCGCGCCCTGCGCGCCCTCAACCTGGGGGCGCGCCCTGAGCGCCCTCAAACTGGGGGGGCGCCCTGCGCGCCCCCGGTTCCTTTGAAAAGCAGGGGCACGGTCAGTTTCTTTAAATCGCAAATTACCTTGATTAGCACCTTCTAAACCTGATTTTTTGAAGGTTTCCAGCGTTGATTTTCGATTATTTGTACCGTGCCCCTGGTTCGGGGTCGCATTACGTATGTCAAGTCGATTTTTAGCAATTTTCGGAACTTTCCGTCGATTTTTAGCAGTGAGACGCGTAACGCGCCCCCGCTTCCTTTGAAATAGGGGGGCGCGCGGACCGCGCCCTACGCGCCCTTGGTTTGAGGGCGCGCCCTAAGCGCCCTCGTCCTATTTGAAACGCGTGGGCGCGGTCGGTACAGTTTCCAAATTTTGCACCGGCTTCCTTCCCCTATAAATTGAGGGCCATTCTCAATGACCCAAGGTGAATCCCCGGTGCCTAGCTCGTCCAAAGGTCGTCCAAGCTCTTCTTCAAAGCCGTCCCGACGTCCAAAGGAAATCCAAAGTCAAGAAATCGATCCCGAGGTGAAGGAGAAGGCTTGATCCGGGTGTTCTGCATCAGCCAACTTCATCGACTTCTACATAAAATCCGAGACTCCTGATGGAAAAGTCTTCAACATAGAATATGTTCATCTCTTCGTCCTATTTCATCTTCAACTGAGGTCACTCAATTCCGACTTGCCATTTGTTCGTGGCAATTGCTGTACTAAGGGCGCGCATCCAGGTTCTGTTTTCTACATCCGCCCACTTTCAGAACTTTTACAGACTTCTACAGGAAGATTTCGGAGAAGTCATCAACATAAGAACTCTTACTCTAAGAGTCTTCTATCTACGGAAACAAACGGCACTCAATTCCGACATAGGGACTGCCCGTGGCGAGCTCTGCACCGAAATCGCGCCAGACAGTGCAACGCGCCCCCGAACCAAGGGCACGCAGACCGCGCCCTCACAACTTGGGCGCGCCCACCGCGCCCCCAAACCCAGGGCACATTCAGTCCAGTGCGCTGTCCGGCCATATTGGTGATATCTTCTCCGTTTTAGCTCCGATTTGAGTCATTCGAGTTTCTATGTCTTCATCATTCATCCAAGATCATTTTAGCATTATTTTTATTTAGTTTTTTTATAATTTTATATCACAAAAAAATACACAAAAAAGGGGTTAAGGCTCACCCCGAAGCCGGTGAGTTTGATTCCAATTACTTCTTTCTCCTCTTCTTAATACAGTTACTACACTTCTCACAAGTCTAACCAAACTCTTCACTTGGTTTATTGTTCTAGTTGCACAGGTTGATCAAGCTAGCATCGGTTGGACTCTTCTTCATCGGCCGGCCGAAGAAGAAGAAGGTTGAACTCACATTTCATTCTCCCATGCTAAGGTACACACAGTCAATTCATCTTTCTATTTCCATTACATAAAGCAGAGCCCGCAGCTCCTGGCGACCACAATTTCTCTTATCATGTTCTAAGTTATTCTTCTCCTCACTCTCCTCCCACATGACCCAAACCATCTCCGGTGCTCAAGCGACGCCATGAGATGAAAGTTCGGGGATCAATGTGAGTGTGGGATCGAGGTGAGGAGTCTTTACTGCTTTCCGAGTGTTTTCAATTCACTCCTTTTTCCCCTATCTATTCCATCTTTCACCTTCTCTTGAGGTGCCGATCCGGAACCCATTTTCAGAGTCGACAGCTTTTTGGTGACCACGGTGGGACAACCAATGTCTTCAACCGTGCTAGCTTGATTGATTCGTGCAACTAGTTGTTTTCCGACTTGGTTCTCGCGTGAACCGGCTTGTCCTTTACCTTTTTCCATGTCAATTTACTTTTAAAAACTTTCTGATTACTCTTCCTTTAAGATTGTCCCCCATGTGGACTTGATTTCTTGTCTTTAATTTCAGCCCGGTTCCCGCGTGAACCACTTTTCTTCTTACAAACCGGTTCCCGCGTGAACCACCTTTCTTTTCCAACTCGGTTCCCGCGTGAACCAACATACTTTCAGATTGGTCCCCGTGTGGACCACCCATTTGCAGCACCTTTAGATTGGCCCCACGTGGCTCTCTTTTCATTTTGTCAACTCTTACACCGGTTCCCGCGTGAACCACCCTTTTCTTCACAAAAAAAAAAAATGGTTCCCACGTGAACCAACCCCTTTTCTAAACTGGTTCCCACGTGAACCAACTTACTTTCAGATCGGTCCCCTCGTGGACCACCCATTTGCAGCACCTTTAGATTGGCCCCACATGGCCCTCCTTTTCTTTTTCCAATCAAACAAATCGGTTCCCGTGTGAACCACCCCTTTTCCTTCAAAAAACCGGTTCCCGCGTGAACCACCTACCTTTTCAAAACCCGGCTCCCACGTGAGCCACCTTATTTTCAAATCGGTCCCCACTTGGACACTCCAACACAAGCCGGTTCCCGCGCAAACCACCTTTTAGTTGCTAGTTGCTAGTTACTTGTTTACTTTATCATTGCTTGTCTTGATTACATGGTTTGATTTATTTAATAGATTTCATTCATGTTTGCATGTTGATTGCTTCTTCTCCTTCTACCCTCCATTTTTCATTTTTGCATTAGCTTTGCATCGGGTACCGGACTTGTTCCGATCCGTAGGGCATTCGAGGCGGGAGCTCTCTCTCCCAACACACCCTCACCCTCCAAACACCTTCTTGGTGGATTCTAACCTCTCTTCTGGGATATTCCTTCCTAGTTAATTTGGTGGTTTCCATCAAGGCCTCCGTAAGTCCCCATCCGTGGAGTATTCCTCTCCGCACGATTGGGCCGGTTGTACCACTTTTCCAAAACCCGAAGAACCCAAGTACCTACTCGTGGTGATTGAGTGATAACCTTAGGTCTTGAAGATTGAAGCAATAGGAACCATACCCAATTTGAGTGAACAATTGCTAACAATATATCTAATCTAAGGTTTCAACCCAAAAATTGTCGAGTAGTCATTTTAAAAACTTGTTTGCATAACTTGCTTACTCACAACAATTAAAAAGAAAAAAAAATCCTCCTTCAAAACACCTAAAACAAAAAAAAAATCCCTTTAATTTTTATGTTCAACTTGCTTGCCAAACGACCAAATTGAAACCAAATCAAATCAAACAAACAACCATAACCAAACAAAAACTCTCTTTGCATTTACACCTTTCATTTGCTTTCTTTCAACCATTTTGTAAGTAAATTTGACAGGATGCCCATAACACTAAGGTCCAGAAGACACGTCGGGATGTCGGACTACTACGGCCAAGAAGAGGAGTACGAGATGGGTCACTACGAACTTCAGCAACCCATGGTCCAACCAGAGGGCCATGTCAACGCCGTCAGGGAGCCAGAAATTCAAAATCCTACTCATCAACCTGCTTCACTTAGCGTGGAGCAACTCCTCCAGGGTCTATCTCTTCATCTAGACCCCAAATCTTTTTCGCTTGTGCAATCCTTGACAAAGGGCAAGATGCCCGCCAATCAAGCTCGGATCGAGGGAAATCAAGCCCCCTCACCTCCCCAACCGGTAGTCAGGCCCCTAATCATTTCTTCTCCTGGGCAACCCTGTCGTGTCTCCACTCACCCCGTTGTGGGGCATTCACAATACTGTTCCAATCCCTGTTTCCAACCTACCTCTTCCAACTCAATCACCTAAACACTTTGCTACCGTGGCTCAAGAATCCAGCCTCACCCAGACATTAATAAACAAACTCAACCAGATGGATGAGCGCTTTGAAGAAATGAGGCACCGCCTCGATTCTAAAGCCATCCCTGAAATCTCTGTCCCATATTTCCCAGTTCTACACCTTCCTCCTTCAGAGATACCAGTCTTCCAACGTTACAATGGGACTGGTAATCTTTTCAACCATCTAAAGAGCTTTCTCTACGACTACGCATTCTGAAAAAATGACCGCAAAGCCCTTGCCTTCCTATTTCATCGGTCATTGGAAGGATCCGCCCTGGACAGGTTCTATTCTCTTGATTCCATTGAGGCAGAAGATTTTGACATCGTCAAGGCAAAGTTTCTACAGAGGTACAAGGATCGGGTGGGGCCAGCCTGCTCGATAACTGATTTAATTGCCGAAAAGATGAGGCCGGATGAGGACTTTGCCAGATTTGCTGATCGGTGGAGGGGAATGGCTGAGAGGCTAATAGATACCATCTAAGAGGGGGAGCAAGTGAGGATGCTCATCGGGAACACCATGCCCAACCTTCGCAACCTCCTGATCATGCACCGCCCAACAACCATGAGTGAGTTGTGTGATAGCGCCCGCTACCTCCAAGCCCACTTTAAGGATGCATCCATGATCAACCCATTCGACACCAAGCCCCATAACACTAGAAAGCCTACACCTGTAGGACCCACCACCGAAGGGGTAGTAAACAATGAGAGCATCAATGCCATGGGAAACCAGGGTGGGTATCGCCAAAGCCAATACCGTAACCCACCACCCAATCAACAATACCGCCCAGCTCCTCAACCAGCTCCTCATCCCCAGCAGCAACTTGCATACAACCGAGCACCACCACAGCAACCCACCTACAACCGAGCGCCCCAGCAACCAATGCCTACAACCGAGCGCCTCAACAACAACATGTCTACAACTGACCCCAACCACAACAACAAGCCTACAACCAAGTGCCACCACCAGCCAACCGACCTAGGAGGGGGGGACCCAAGAGAGAATACTATCCTCAATTGCCATTCCCCCTCACCGATATCTTTAATGCATTAATGGCGGAACAACAGTTGGAGCTTCCAAAGGAGAGAGAAGGATGGCCTGCCAATGTTGACACAACCAAGTACTGCGTTTATCATCGGTATCCTAGGCACACGGTGGATGTATGTTTCCAGTTTAAAGACTACATTCATGACCTCAATGATCAGGGGAACATTGACTAGGCACAGATGGGAGAATCCATACAAGCGATGAAGGCACGTTAGAATCAATCACGGCGACAGCAAGCACAACAGCAGCCCGGCCTTGGCATAGTCCAAGATCCGCTCCGGGTACATGCACCCATACAAGCACCGGCACCAGCACCACCAAACCAACGACTCGGCCTCGTCCACTCCGCCATCGAGGAGTCAACCTACCATTCCCAGTGTTGGCAGGTCGAGGATCAAATCACCTCCATGCCCGCCATACCAACCCCACCTACAAACCGCACCATACTCTCCATACTGAGAGCTGCCCCCAGCTCACAAACTACCCCAACACCACTACCCTCACCAACCATTAACCCTCCACGGCGCTTAATCATTAGACCGCCACCAGCCTCCCAACTAGCACCCCAACCATCACCCCAACCTAACCCACCAACCACCATTAATCCTCCACGGCGTCTAATCATTAGACCGCCACCAACACCCAGACATCACCTAACCTACCGATCACCGCCACCCCACGACCCCTCATCATTAGACCATCACTACCAACACCCCAACCATCACCCAACATACCGGCCTCCACCACTCCACGTCCCCTCATCATTAGACCATCACCCCAACCATCACCCAACATACCGGCCTCCACCAATCCACGACCCCTCATCATCCGATTCTCACCACCCCTACCTACCATGGGCTCCTCAACCTACCAACCAACCCTACCATCACCATCATCACCACTTCCCCCTACCACATTGGCGCCGGTACTTCGTAGCGGGAGGATGTTCCAAAGGGTCTTCCCTCAGGTCAGGATACAACCACAGGAACAGGCAGAAGAGGAGGTGGTAGAAGAACCGTTGCCGGCACAGCATATGACCTATTGAAGCATCTGGACAAAATGCCGGCACAGATTTCAATCCTAGAGCTGATTAAGAGGTCAAAGAACCATCAGGACATCCTACAACAATATCTGCAGCGGGTCATGGTCAATGAGGACCTCCCGCCTTAGAAGATCATTATTGTCCTGACCCCGAGGAGTGAACATCCGGCACCCACATTTACACATGAGGAGTTGGCACAGCCAGAGATCAGAAAGTATGCCTTGCATGTCGCAGTAGTCATCCGAGTCGTGGAGATCAAGTCCTGCTTGATTGACACCGGAGCATCCATAAATGTCATGCCGCCAGAAACATTGCAACTTTGCGGCATCTCCGATGAATAAATCGAGCCTTCTGCCATCACGGTTACTGCATATGACAACTCCCGGAAGCCGGCACGAGGAGTGGTTACGTTGGAAGTAGGGCTCGGGCCGTGTGCTGTCACCGCCGAGTTTCACGTTCTAGAATTGGACCCTACATTCAAAGCTAACTTGGGACGCCCGTACCTTGAGGCGATAGGAGCTGTTGCCTCCACTAATCATCAGTGTCTGAGTTCCCATACAAGGGCCAGGTGATCAAAGTAACCAACATCCCCATTTTGAATGACGTGGATGACCCCTCTTCTGCACTGCCAATATCAAAATTTGTCCAACCGTTGGTTTCCACTACAGAGCTACCTGAGGTCATGGTATTGACGACGCCTCCAGATTCAGTTGCATGGTAGATGATGAAAGGGATGGGCTATCAGCTAGGAAAGGGGTTGGGAAAGGAGCTGCAGGGGGTTGTGCACCCCATTAAAGCCGTACAAAGACCAAAGAGACACGGGCTTGGCTACGAGCCCAATTTCACTTCGAGGATGGTCTACCGGCCAAAAAATGCCATTGGACTCCAAAAATTCTTTATCAAAGGGGAGACCATGATGATGGCTGGGGACAAAGAAGAAGAACCGGTCAAGAGGAAGAAGGAACCAGAGCAAGAGGAGGAGGTGGACAACCTGAGTTCATCTTTGGCCCGGTTGTTCACAAAGGAGGAAGAACCAGTCGAGGGCAAGTCCATCTCTAAACAACTTGTCCACTCGAACCCACCTCTAAACAACATCCCGTGTGAGCTGTATCCTATGGTCACGTATTTCAAAATCCTCACTCTATCCCTCTTGGATTCACTTGTTGGGCTATCTAGCCCAATTCCCACTTCTGGGCCAAAATGGCCACCTGAACTGATCATTGGGCCTGAGAGCCCATTCAAATCTTTTTACTCCACTGGGCTTCTATGCCCATTCCAATCCAACAACCTTGGGCCCGCGTACCCGCCAGTCGGGCACACATGCCCTTTAGATTTATTTTCTTGCTTTGGGCCCGCGTTCCCACCATTTGGGCCCACGTGCCCCTTAGACCTTTTCACTAGCTTTGGGCCTATCTGCCCATTTCTTGTCATCATCGGGCCCGCGAGCCCATTTTTCTCCCATTTGCTTAAGCTTTCTATTTCTGCTCGAGCCCCATCGGCTCATTCTCTTTTTGTTATTGAAAATACCCAAAATACCCAAAAAAAAACGTCATCTCGCAAACTCAGTTTTCCATTGAGGAGATGTCTCTTCTTGTCTCGGAGGGTGCTCCCAACCAGGGACCCCTCTTCCCCAACTCACTGATCTATCTGCTCGATGCTTCATCCACTATAGATACCACCTTTCCAATTCTATCTTCTTTAGGAGTAGTTAATATAGGAAAGAAGAAAATTCGAGGTAAACGTGTGCCAGAGAGATATCTTCAACAAATAGCTCAAAAATGCAAGGAATGTGCAAGGCTGCCAAGGTTTTTGGAAAATGCTATCTAGCTTGATGAAATCCAATATGAGGATGAATTCAATGTAGATCATACACTGGGAGTTTACAAGGTCTTATCAGAAAAGGATCCTGATTTCGAGGATGGAATTGAGGACTTGGCTGATGCGTATGCATCTGGACTTAAAAGATTTGAAGAACCATTAGCCACGGTGGATGAACCGACAAAAGAACTGAATCTTGGAACACCGAAAGATCCCAAGACAATCCTCCTAAGCGCAAACCTCACTCCCACTAAGGAACAGAGTTTAATTAAAATTTTGAAAGAATATAAGGACACGTTCGCATGGACATACGAGGACATGCCGGGGTTGGACAACTCGTTAGTTGAACATCGTCTAACTTTAAAACCTGGAGTTACCCTGGTCAAACAAAAATTAAGGAAATTCCACCCTGATGTTGCACTTAAGATGAAAGAAGAGGTCGACAAGTTACATCAAGCAAGATTCATTAAGGTCGTCCTTTATCCGCAATGGGTGGCAAACATAGTCCCTGTCATGAAGAAGGATGGCCGAGTTCGGATCTGTATAGACTTCAGGGACTTAAACCGAGCGTGTCCTAAAGATGACTTTCCTCTACCTCATATTGACATACTGGTTGATAACACTGCTGGATTCGAGATGTTGTCCTTCATGGATGGCTATTTTGGATATAATCAAATCCGGTTGGCCGAAGAGGACTAGGAGAAGACCTCGTTCACCACACCTTAGGGAACCTGCTGCTATGTCATCATGCCCTTTGGACTAAAGAATGCTGGTGCTACCTATCAGAGGGCAATGATGGCTATCTTCCATGACATGATGCATACCCTTGTAGAGGTGTACGTGGACGGCCTGGTCGTTAAGTCCCAAAGCCGAGAAGATCATCCTGAAGTGTTAAGAAAGGTCTTGCAAAGGGCTAGGGAATATAAATTGAAAATGAACCCAAAGAAATGCACATTTGGAGTATCCTCAGGAAAACTGTTGGGGTTCATAGTGAGCAATAGAGGCATAGAGATCGACCCAAACAAGGCCAAGGCAATCATTGGTATGCCTCCTCCGAGAAATATGAAAGAAGTTCGAGGATTAATCGGGAGGCTACAGTTTGTCCGCCGGTTCATCTCACAACACTCCCAAAGGTGTAAACCTTTCTATGAGTTGACCAAGGCGGGGGACGAGTGTCGACTCTAAAAATTCAACGGGGTCCTCTCCTTTTCAGGGAAGTCCGTGAACCCAGATCGTCACCTCAAGAGGGGATGAGAAAAGAAAGGAATAAAACTCGGAAAGCAACTCTCACCTCAGTCCCACACTCACATTGATCCCCGAACTTTCATCCCTTGGTGTCTCTTGATCACCAAAGAGATAGTTCGGGTCATGTGGGAGGAGGGTGAGAAGAAATAAACGTGGTCGCCAGGAACCGCGGGTTCCGATTTATGAAATTAAATTGAAAGATGACCGTGTGTACCTTAGCGTGAAGAGTGTGGGTTAAAGCTTCTCCTTCTTCGGCCGGCCGATGAAGAAGAGTCCTCAACGTGTGGGTTCTTGATATTCTGTGAAACTAGACAAACAAACAAGTGAAATAGACAATTTGAACTAGACAAAGTGGAGTATATGTAAAGATAATGACATGAAACATACAATTGACTAGAAACTGACCGGATTCGGGTTATCTCTAACCCCTTTTTTTTGTTTTCGGATTAACAGAATAAAAGTAATGCAAAAAAAAATGTAAAAAAATAATAGGAGGATGGAGAATCACTAAACAAAGAGATAAGAAAAAAAAAGCAAGATTCTGAGTTGTATAGAGAAAGATATAGCCAAATCTGTGTTGTTGAAAAAGCTGAGCAGCAGTGCAAGATCTGCCAGGCGCGACTTTGCTTCTGCGCTCATCACGACCAGCCCTGACCTCGGAATCAAGTACCATTGATTGAAAACTCAAGAAGACTTGGAGTGGAAGAACTTTGATGAAGAGAGCTCAGGCAGCAGACGTCCACACACTGCTGTAGAGGCCGAAGAAGAGAGACCTGGCTGATCACCTGCAGAACAGCCTTCCTCTCTCTTGAACCGACTTTTCTCTCTCTAAAAACTCGAAATTCTCTCTCTACAAATCACAAAATCGATGCAGGAGGGTGCTAGGACGTCTTGAGATGCCTAGGGGGTCGTGCTCATGCCTTTGGAACGACCGGAATCGGATTTAATTTATAGGAGAACAGAAGGCGCGATCTATACTAAAAAATAGGGGGCCTTGCGCCCCACCCCTGGGTGCATGCGCCCTGGTGCAGGGCGCATGTGCCCCACTGAAGGGCGCATGTGCCCCCAGTGAGGGCGCATGGCACTGTTCCCGAGGATAATGATCTTATCCGCTCCGTCGGTTCAGTGGTAGAGTCCCAGTGAAAGACTGGCTCAAGGGTGGGGCGCATGTGCCCTCAAGTGAGGGCACAAGGTCACGTGCCTCACTGGTAGGGCGCATGGCCACGTGCCCTGGGTCCCGGGCGCATGTGACCAGGAACCCGGGCGCATGGGATTGGTTTCGCGCGTCCTTCTTCCGGAAGCCATTGCGAACACTCCCGAACTCGGAATTCGATGCCGTTTGTTGCGTTGGAAAGATAACAGGCCGAAGAAGCTTTCTATAGCATTGGATTAGCCATCACACCCTCCAAAACTTCAGAATTTTATCCGGAAGTTAGGGTAGTGAACAGAAGATCCGATACAGGTCCGAATGACTTCGACGGCAAATCGAAAAGGCACGGAATGCAACGAAACTTGTCCGGAGTGTGAATATGACCATAACCTTCAATGAATGATCATTAGGCATTGGTCATTCAGCCAACTTCCGTGTTTACACGATTTACGTGTGGCTTTCGCTCGGAAATTACGGCTTTTTATGGAAAACTTCGGAAAATATCCGATTTCATTCGGTGAAGCTCCAAATCAACTTTTAAAGACCCGGGATCATTATAAGTTCAATCATACATGTTACCCTATAAAACATGAGTTTTATGCTCTGAATTAGGCGAATTTGGCGTGTCTGCAGCTTGCCTCGCCTCGATGTCGGCTTTGTAAGGGAGTGGTATGTAATGAAGCGGAGTGATTCGTAGTGAACTGTAATGGAATGCAAGTGAGTATAGATGAATGTAGCGGAATGGAATGGTGATGGACTGAAAAGGTGGCATCAATGTGTAGATATAGACACGCTTATCTACCCGATCCAGCAAAATGAATCTCTCTGAGTATTCTAGATCGCTTTTATGTTCTATCAAAACCTCATATAATTGACTGGTAAAAGACATGCCCTTGGCACGAGAGATGAAAAGTAAATGATAAAGGATAAAAGGATGTAACCAACCCTCAGCATGGTGAGGAGTCCTCGAATTCGTAGGTTCATCATCAGCCAGCAACCCGAATTTTGCGGTGTTCTTGTACTGTGATGGGCTAAAGTTTTGTAAAAGAGAAGTTGTTCTTAAAATGAAAAGAATACCAATCCATCATATTTGGAATCTCAAGTTCATTCAAGTTTCACCAAAATACTCAGTTTAATTCTGAGTGAAAGAACCTCAAATTCTAAAAGGGTTCATTTTTAAGCATAACAAAATTGCTCGAGTATCGTGAAAAACATGAATCACGCTCTAACAGAAAACTCGATATTCGGAAAACGACAAGATAGATTTAAGCCATAGTGAGATTGAAAGACAATGGTGGGACTAACATAGAATGATGGGAAAGAAGAAACAATGGCATGACAATTGCCATGACACGGTGGGTAAAATAAAAGACACGGTGGGATAAAAGAAATGAAAGAATAAAATATGGTGGGATAAAAAGAAAGGAATAAAACATGAAGGGATAAAATTAGTAATGATAAGAATGAAAAAGAGATGATGTGAAAACATAGAAAATTATGTAGAAAAAGTTGAAGATATAGATTGTCTATTGGAGGTCAAGACACCTGATTAGGAATCATCGTCCCTCCAATGTTTAATTTTGGCTTATCCGTGAGTGTGAAGAAATGACCAAGCCGTCGTAGATTTTGTTAAAGGGGACCTCGGGCCCAGTCATTTTCACTCTCAAGGTCTTCAACATTAATGCATATAATACGTATCAAATGGACCTAACATAACTAGGTGACAAATGGTAAAAGGTAATGTGAAGTGCAAAAAGCAGTGTTGGTGGTGATGTGATGTGAGATTGATGAGAAACTATGATGTGAGAAGTCAAGTAAGCTGCATCGACCGCCTGATTCATCAGCATCTCTGGTCCATCCTTGTCTTGCCTTCTGACGGAATACAACACCATGAGAATGTTCAGCTTGGTGGTGCTTCCTTTCTTTTCGCCGCAAGGTTGGCATGACGTTCCTTGGGGAACACTGACCTCACCAATTCACCTGTTAGGACTAAAAAGGTTGCCTGCACATTTTTGGTTAGTACCCAACAGACGGAATTGTCATATGAAGCAGATTGTTCATGAAATGATCAACTGAAGATTTTACTATTAGAACTATCATTTGGAGGTCAAAACAATGTTTTTAATGATAGTTCCTTTAGCAAAAATGTCCTTTTTAACATTATAGACAATTTCTGAATTTTTGAGATTTTTCTGAATTTTTCGAATTTTTTGTCCATGTGCCCCCAATTAGGGGCACCTGGCCATGCGCCCTGGGGTGGGGCACCTGGCCATGTGCCCCCAGATGAGGGCACATGCGCCCTGAGGCCAAATTTTTTATTTTTTTAGAAAAAATTGTACCTGATCGCCCTTCTCTTTTTGCTTCTTCAGCCCCTGCAGACACTTAGCAAAGATGATTAATTTTTCATCATGACTTATCCCTTTGCCTATATATCGTATGCCTTGATTTTGAGTCAAAGGGAGGAGCCTTCTTAACAAGGTAGAAAGAAATGACTGAAATGAAATGTAAGGGTTAAGAGAACTTACCTGTCATGGTGTGAATCCTCTCCTCTTCTACATTGAAATGCCTGAAACACTTGATAGAAAGGGGATTAGATCTTCACCGTGACTCATCCCTTTGCCTGTTATGGTCAACTTTGACTTAGGTCAAAGGGAAGAGCCTTCTTAACAAGTTAATTAAAGCAAAAATGAATATGCAATGCAGGAATGGAAATATGCTTGACAATCAAATAAGCATGGATGCAACTAAGGCAATGATCATGACCGAGCAACAAAAAAAAATTTTTGGGTTTTCTTAGAAATATCATTTTTTGTGGATTTTTGAAATATTCAATTTTTTTGTATTTTTGAAATATGCATTTTTTGGACTTTTGAAATATGCAATTTTTTTGGATTTTTGAAATATGCAATTTTTTTGGGTTTTTGAAATATGCATTTTTTTGGGTTTTTGAAATATGCATTTTTTTTGTTTTTTTGAAATATTCCACTTTTTTGTGGAGAAAATGCTAGTATTTGAGACAGTTCATCGATCTTTGGAGTTTGTCAAGACTCAAGTGGTAGATGCCACGTGCAAAAATAAAGTTCCCTACCTAGAATCCTTCTAACCTTATTCCTTTGATCGGCTTGGGTTCCACCTAGATTTGGTCGGTTTACCCTACCCAAGGGGTTTAAGGAGGAAGAGTATAGAGAAAGTCCTTGATAGGGTTTGAAGATGTTGAGAGGGATTTCTCTACTCTCACTCAAATTACCCATTGGGGTTCGGCCTCTTTGGGTTTTTCTTCTCTCTTTTTTTGTGTATGGCACATATTTGGACAGGTTTTTGACCCGTGGGGACATTGCCCATCTTTTAATGCCATTTGCCTTGACTATCATTCTGGGTACTCATTCAGACAGGTTGATCATTTTTTTCTTTTCTAACCTGAGGGGCTCATTGCCCATCTTTTGGCACCCTTTTGTACCCTCTGAGACAGCCTCCTACTAGGGTGGGAGTGTTTTCGATACTACCCCTCTTTAATCTTCTCTCCTTATCTTGGACCGAGTAGAAGAGAATAGGGTAAGGGTATTCCTTCCATTTCTAGATTTTTGCCTTGCCTTTCGCAAGTGTCGGGTTGTCTGGTTTCTAGGATTGGGAAGTATTGTGTGTGTAGGATGGTACCTACCCTTAACTTCTCACGAACAACCTAGGATCGATGACTTGAAATTATACCAGTGGTTTCTCCATTTTTATGGAAAGTACTTTTTGAGGTAAACTCCATTCCAAGGATGATTCAATTTTTCTCCATCTGCGTTAGTCAATTCATATGCATTACCTGGATACTTTTCAGTGATTACAAAAGGCCCTTCCCAGTTAGGTTGCAACTTGGAGCGGGGACCCCCTGGCTTAACGAATATGCTTTTGACTACCATCTCACCGATCTCGAATTTTCTCTCGACCACCCTCTTTTGATAAAACCTTTTGAGTCTATTCTGATAAGTCCAAGCATGCTCGGCGGCGGCTAGCCTTCTTTCATCCAAGAGTTCAAGCTGTGCAAGGAGAGATTCTCTTCTCTCATCAACAGGAATATCCCTGTCGAGCTGAACTCGGAGAGATGGAAGTAATACTTCGTAAGGGACCACTGCTTCCATCCCATATGCTAAAGCATACGGGGTTTGTCCAGTGGGAGTCCTTACAGAAGTACGATAAGCCCATAGAGCATCTACAAGCTTATCAGGCCAGTCGGCAAATTTGCTAGACTTACAAGATTTCTTGATGATTTTGATTAAGGTCTTATTGGTGGCTTCTGCTTGACCATTGCCTTGAGGATAGTATGGTGATGAATGACGCAATGAAATGCGATACCTGTTGCAAAGATCACGCAGATCTTGAGAAAGAAATTGTGGCCCATTATCGGTGACGATGTCGCTGGGGATCCCAAACCTTGCAAGGATGTTGCGCTTGATGAAGGAGTAGACTGTTGACGCTTTAATCTCCACGAATGCTTCCGCTTCAGCCCACTTTGTGAAGTACTCCGTTGCCGTCAGAATGAATGATTTTGAGCGCATTTCGGAGTTGAGGTCACTCAAGGGGCCAATTGTAAGGAATCAATACATGATAGCGGAAAATTTTTGATTCCATAAAACCACGATCTTTGCCTTGATCGATGCCGAACGAGTAAAACCGGGAACCGAATATGAAGTAGAACGAGAGTACCTCATGGGATTTCTCAAATCCCTCACCATGGATGAAGAGAGGACGTTCCTCCTTGCTGAAAACCGTTCAAGTGTCCGGTCTCTAGCGGTATCCACACGATCTGCTTCAATAGACGAGTTCTCTCTTCCTTCGGGCCTCCAGAAACCTTCCAGATCCAAGCTTGACCATGGGAGATCGCCTTCTAGAGGAGAGAGGAGGGAGAGAGGAGGCTTGGGACGTGCTCCAGCCCTATGGCTTGTTAGGGTATGGCTTCATTAAGCCATTTATTTATAGAAGATGGAATTTTTCACAAAAACCCAAAACTTCTATAAAATTGCGTCCATGCCCTCATCTCATTGACAAGATCTATTGTGTGTGACCCACTAGGCCCAATAGTCAATTTGGTTGAAGCCTTAATTAATTTAAAAGAACAATTCCTTTAAATTAAATCAAAACCGTTATCCGATAACAGTTTTTTGCGGCTTTCTGATCATAAAGGGTACAAGCCACATCCTATGATCCCAAATGACTTTGGGGAGTTAAATAACATCCATTGAGCCTTTCCATCATCAATTACCACACGGATTTAAATCCTCGTTCATACAATGTCCCGGTCGGTCAGGGGTTCGGCACTGACTGTCAACCCCTAAATATTCCAACTCTATGAAATCTTGTACTCATGAATGGATCAACTGGAAAACTCCTTTTTCAATTATCCTATCTACCTTGGCCAAGGATTTAGAGTACTATCCATAGGACATTCTCTCTCTCCTACCGAGAGTGAACGATCCCCTATTGTCCGCTCAATTGCCTCCACCAGGTTTCCCATATACCCAATCCATTAACTATATAGGACCACAATACTAAGTGATCCATTAGTCAATGGTCAAAGTACATAGTACGCCTGGCAAGACATCTTTGGCGACTCAGGTCAAAGATCCAACCGTGCTATTGAGATTTAAGAATAACCTGATAGACAGTTCGGTAAGATACCGATCAGGTTTTCCTAAATTGGTCAGTTCAGTGAACTCATTCCACTAATGAGCACTTGTGTGTGTATCTCAGTGTCCCCACACTGATGACCAATGAGATCGGTCATTCTCATCATATGAGAAGACATCACACACACTAGTCTATCCGGATTCTTGATGTCCTGTCTCAAGGATCCTATGACTAGGAACATTTAGATCACATACCTCTAGATGATCGATCTCATTATCATGATCTCATCATGATTCAATCATCATTGCATGTGATTAAGGACTTCATTACGATATATGCTTCTAATAAAAGCTAGTAACAAAGTTTTGCCTATTTAATTGAATGAGATATTCTTAGAAATGTCGAATCATATCATATATGATTGGCTTGTAGGGCATACATTTCTATCAATCTCCCACTTGCACTAAAGCCAATCACCCATCTGGCTGATCTCTATCAGCTCAAGGTGAAGCTCAAACACTCTTTGAGTATCTGCTTCAGCTAGTGGATGCCGTAATGTTATTAACGGAAGATACTCTATCTTTAATTATATCTCTATCAATCGCATTCTCTCTGATTCTATGGTATTGCCATAGAAGTTTGAAACTTCTAATGAGACTTTGGCTCTACCCCATTGTTTTCTTAAAACAATATACTTTCAGAGAAAGTTGGGACAATCCCATAAGCTAGATGAACATCTTCATCTAGTCAGCTTCTCAAGCAATATACAGTCATTATTCAATCTACGTTAGTTTAGTTGTAGAATTAGTAGTGTTCTCTTGCATGGAACTCTTCTAGCTCACTGCACCACCATTATATTGACTTATTATCAGACTTATCTGATTAGAAGCTTGTGTTCATACAACTACAAGACTTCAAGTCTTATCCTCCATACATTAGAGATATATCCTTAGTGCTTCTCAAGTACTCAAGGACACATCTCTAAATTATCCTGTGACTCTCACAGGGATTTACTTGATGAATGCTCATAACATTTAGAGCATTAATGAAGTCATGTGCGTAGCATCACAAATGTGATAGGTCCTATTGCAAAAGCATAAGGGCTATACTAATGTGATCTCTTTATCTCTTAAGAAGTCTACAAAGACATCTCTTTAAAGAAATCAACTCCACACTTCATAAGTAAGAAACCTATCTTGGAGTTTACCATGTCAAACTCTTCGACTATGGTTTTTTATGCACATGAATTGGGTAAGGCCAATAACCCTTTTAGATCTATCTCCATAGATCTTAAAACCCATTTTAATTTTGGAGGATTAATTGATAACTAGGCTCACTAATGATAACATACGTACTTCATTCTTAATGAGTAGTATGTCATACATATATCACGTCAAGAAGATAATAGCACTCCCACTTATCTTATATGAAAACACAAGGCATATCTTCATTCTCAATGAAGTCATAAGATTTAATCTCATTAAACCTTATCTACCATCTATGGGAAGTTTTACTTGAGTCCATAAATGGACCTTATGCACACACTATTTGGATGGTTTTGGAACTTGATTCCCAAAGGTTGTATCATATACACCTGTTTCTCAAAATATCATAGAGAAACAATATCTTAACATCCATTTGACATATCCTATAATCATAGTGTGTAACAATCAAATCCGAATGGATTAATTCCATGGCATAGGCAAAAGGTCTTATCATAGTCAACTATTTGACATAAATGATATCCCTTTTAACTATCCTTACTTTGAAGGTCTCTACCTTCTAATATACTTCAATCTATTCTTTAGTGATCCATTTATACCCTATAGATACTAAATCCTTAGGTGGATCAATCAAGTTCTGAACTTGATTAGAATAGATAGAGTTTATATCGGATTTTATTGTTTCTTCCCATTTTGAAACAATATCTCATATTGCTTCAATATAGATCTTAGGATCATTATCCTTTTATCTTATGTCTCATTCCTTCCATCAAAGATATGTCTCACATATCTCTTAGGTTGATTGGACATAAGAAAAGATCTATGATTTGCCCTTGTGTAAATATAAACTAGTACCTTATTAAAAGTGTCCATGGATTGTGGGACTGGAACACCTTCCATTTATGCCTTGCTCCCACTGTCTTTCTAAAGGAGGGACTCTTCCTCTAGAAATATGGAGAGATGAGCAACTCATACCCTTCTCCCTAAGGGAGGCATTAATATCCTTAAGTTTCCTTAGGATATCCCACAAGCCAACACTTTGTAGTCTTATATTCCAACTTGATAGGGTTATACTTCTTTACCAAGCCAGACATTCTGAAACCTTAACTTGCTTAAGGTTAAGCTTTAATCCCTTTCCATATCTAATATGGAATAATTGGAATAGACTTGAATGGTACCGATTTAAGATCAAATGTCTATATTGAGTGCAAACCCCTAAACAGATAAAGAAGAATTTTGCAAAGGTTGTCAATGTCCATATTATGTCCTACACAATATGGCTTCTCATTTTAGCTGCTCAATTAAGCTAAGAGGTGTCCATCAAAATTAAATTCCACTATCCTTCATTTATGTGTGAATTGTTACTTAAGTATCCCCTCTTTGATCTCATCAAAGAGTTCTAATACTCCTTTTTCATTGATATTTCCTCTTCATTCTTAATCTCAAATAATTTCTCAAAGGTTTTGGATTTGTACTTCATAAAGTACATATGTCCATACCTAGAGAAGTCATCTTTGAAAATTAATGAAGTTGAAATATTATCCTCTATCTTTAATAGATATGGGCTAACATGCATCTAGATGCATGAGTTCTATAAACTCATTAGCCCTCTCTCCATGTCTAACAAATGAAGAGTTGGTCATTTTGCTTAATAAGATAAGACTTACATATAGTTAATGATTCTAAATCATTTACCTATATGTTACTATCCGAATAGTACTCCTTAAGTCTTCTCTTATAAATATGACCATACTACTAAACAATAGATTGATCAATATCAATCTACTTCACCTAATGAGGATTATTCACACATATTATAAGAGCATACATATCTTATATGAATAAACTCTTTATTATGCTCCTACTAGTAAACACTTTACCAGTTATCATTTTCATACCATAGAATAAATCTCTATTTATTCAACTAGGAAATGAAAACAATATTCTTTTAGAAGGATAATTAAGACAACTCTAGAAGGCTATAGAAAATTTGTATCTCCCACTAGTAATGATGCAACATTTTGTACCATTTCATATGTAGGTCAACAATCTTCTTTAAACCTTCATTTACTTGCTATTATCTACAACTCATTGTAGATATATGATGCATATCTAGTATCTCATACTATTATATGCACCCCTAGTATCTTATACTAGAATACACATACATAGTATCTTATACTATCAAATGTGTATATAAGACAAGTAAATATTAATGACATAGATACATGGAGCTTCTCAAGTTCCACCTTTACATTATGTGCAATACACTTTGCACTTCTTCTTCTACTTACCATCATCATGATAGTAGAGGAATGCTATGTCAAATTTGGGTTATAATATCTTGACTCACTTCTTTGACTTTTAACTATCACCATCTATCTCTATCTAATGATCTTACTTCTTTCTATTGGTCTTACCAATAAGAAGTATTCAAGATGTATTATTCTCCATCGCCTTTAATTAGCTCATCACCATGAGCCATGATGGATACTAAATCCATCTATCCATGTTGCCACTGCTAATTTTATTTGATAGAGGCTAACATCTGATATAAGGTAATTAATACATCTTTTCATTGAGATAAGATCTTATCTTCTCTCACTTCATTAGATAGTGTAGGAGATACTTACTTCTCAAGTAGGATAGTCAATAGGTCAACTATGAGAACTCTTCTCTTAGTTCTAAACCGATATAAGAAGTGTTAGCCATTAAAATACTTAGCATCTAGCATGCTAGATAAATGGTGGTTTATAATATTCTACAACAGAGATATAATTATATTAACATTACAGACATTCATTAAAATTAAGATATGGTCTTTCATCCTAATTTATACTCCCACTAACTTTTCGACGAATTTGCATAACCCTCATTATGCAAAGACGGGATATCACGATAACATCCTAGTGGGGACCAAGACCCTACTAACTTTATGGTGATGACCTTGTGGTAGCACAACAAATCATCCCATACTTAATAGGTAGGCAACTATTGCCAGTTGCAACTCTTGCAACTCTTAGTCATTTAGCCTCTAGAGTTATGATCTTGTGGTAGCACAACAAACTATATACTCTAGTTAGGTCAAACCCGCTTGTTACGTTATGAGAATGGATTCTTCACACAGCCCTTGTGGTAGCACAACAAAGCCATGCAAATGGTCCACCCCAAAGTTCGGCTAATGCCTTGGCCATGATCTCCAATCCCTTGCTGAATAGGCCTTGTGGTAGCACAACAAACCCATCCAATCTAAGATTGGCTCATCAAGACCATAACAACGGAAGGCTACGTGAGTCATTCTTAATGTCTCACATTTATCGACCTAATTAGAACGAGGAGGGATTTTATTTTAGTCTCATCAACATAGGTGCTACATATAAATATTAATATACCTTTGGAATATCATATATTTAAGGTATAATCTGTAGCACACACCACATATCAAATATGCATTAAAACATTGGTGATCAAGGACTTAACCCTAAGCATACACCTAAGGCACCCCTATAGGTGCAAATCCTTGCTTCAGAAGCTTGAGTTGGCATGCTCCCACTTCGGAAGGGTGCTTCTCCAAGTGGTTCCACTCTCCATTCTTCCACGAGCCGGCTTCTAACCATTACAAGCGGCTAAAGGGTACATAGACCCACAAATATACAACTCATAATAAGAAACCTTGGTTTTAACCAAGGGGAGTACACAAATAGGGGGAGGTAGAATGTACAATTAGATTGTATAGAGAGAGAGAGGAGGGACACACAGGCCCCATTTGATAACATAACAAACTTAATTAACCAAGCAATTATAAGCAAAACATATTTAAGTCCATGATCACCTCTATACACACACCAACATTCATCACATGAACATAGAGCGCATACGTGATAATTATATGAGATATATCATATATACCATCATAAAATTATATACTGTAATTTTGAAATTCCAAATTTCATGCTTGTCGAATTTTCATAAAATAAATAACATGAAATGCACATATAAACAATTTACATGCATAAGACAAGCAATATAAAAATATTCAGATGATTTATGCTTTTCCAAAACTTCTAAGAGCATTAAATTAATGTCCAAATCATAATTCTTCAAAATCACATTTTTCAGAATTTATTTGAACACTAATTTAATCAATAAAGATTTTAAAACAATTTTAAAATCATTTATAAAATGATTCTATGGAAACCAAAGTCCAAAACTATTTAACAAGTTCATAAACATTTTACAACACTATTAAATAATTTTTCAGAACTTATATTATCATTAATTTCATTAATTTTGATCTTAAAACAATTTTAAAATCAAAATAGTAGAATTCAATGACAAAATAGTAAAACTCTATTTAGTAAGTCATTAAACACTTTAATAACTCATTAAATAAATTATACAATTTTTCAGAATTTTTCTGGAATTTTCTGGCAATTTTTCGGATCAAAAATGAATTTTAAATTATTTAAAAATCATTTTCGAAAGAAATTAAGGGCGGCGCAGTGCGCTGGCCAATGAGCGCCGGCCACGGCACCTCTGGCTCAACGTGACCCTGCCACGTACCCCCCCGGCTTGCGCCGGAGGGTCGTGGCCGCGCGCCGCGCGTTGTGCGCCCGCGTGCGCCCCCGCGCGCCGCCGGGGCTAACGAGGTGCGGCCGCGTACCCCGCCCCAGGGCGGCTCCGCAGCTGCCACGTATCCCCCCTCCGCGCGCTGCCGGGTCCGGATCCGATTCGGACTCCGTCTTCTTCGCCCGATAAGGGCTGGGCGGATTCCGGAAACCCTAGAAAATTGCCGACTTTCGGGCCTAATTTGGGGGTCAAACGGTGTCCAAAAAATCCGAAAAAATATGCGTTGGAATCCTTGAACAATAAGGAATCTATATGTACAAGTTTCATCTCATTAAAAATTCTATAAAACACGCAGTTTTAGGAGGAAGTTGCCACGGCCGCATTTAAACCAAAACGCAAATCCCTCTCAAATCCGGCACCTCCAAGGGCCGTTGAGTGTCCAATAACTTATGGAAACTCTAGGAAACTTAATTTCCTATCTTCCTACGTCATTAGACAGAGGCATTTGAGTCCAAATAGGTAAGTTCATCAACTCCCCCAATTTCGGCCGGATATTCGGATATGATCATCTTAGCAACTTTACGAACTCATTCCGGACTCTCCCGATGGAAAAAATTCATGAGGTTTGCGGAATTGGAAATATCTCATCCACGAGAATCCAATGAATCTAACCACGCAAAGTTTCGTATCTCATACAAACTGTGGTGATCAAATCAAAACAGCTCTGTATGCAGTTTCGGGAAAGCAAGAAATCACATGAAATCAAGCCAATTTCGATTCAACTTCAACCAAGGCTTCAACCAGGCTCTGATACCACTGTAAGGAATCAATACATGATAGCGTAAAATTTTTGATTCCATAAAACCACGATCTTTGCCTTGATCGATGCCGAACGAGTAAATCCGGGAACCGAATATGAAGTAGAACGAGAGTACCTCATGGGATTTCTCAAATCCCTCACCATGGATGAAGAGAGGACGTTCCTCCTTGCTGAAAACCGTTCAAGTGTCCGGTCTCTAGCGGTATCCACACGATCTGCTTCAATAGACGAGATCTCTCTTCCTTCGGGCCTCTAGAAACCTTCCAGATCCAAGCTTGACCATGGGAGATCGCCTTCTAGAGGAGAGAGGAGGGAGAGAGGAGGCTTGGGACGTGCTCCAGCCCTATGGCTTGTTAGGGTATGGCTTCATTAAGCCATTTATTTATAGAAGATGGAATTTTTCACAAAAACCCAAAACTTCTATAAAATTGCGTCCATGCCCTCATCTCATTGACAAGATCTATTGTGTGTGACCCACTAGGCCCAATAGTCAATTTGGTTGAAGCCTTAATTAATTTAAAAGAACAATTCCTTTAAATTAAATCAAAACCGTTATCCGATAACAGTTTTTTATGGCTTTCTGATCATAAAGGGTACAAGCCACATCCTATGATCCCAAATGACTTTGGGGAGTTAAATAACATCCATTGAGCCTTTCCATCATCAATTACCACACGGATTTAAATCCTCGTTCATACAATGTCCCGGTCGGTCAGGGGTTCGGCACGGACTGTCAACCCCTAAATATTCCAACTCTATGAAATCCTGTACTCATGAATGGATCAACTGGAAAACTCCTTTTCCAATTATCCTATCTACCTTGGCCAAGGATTTAGAGTACTATCCATAGGACATTCTCTCTCTCCTACCGAGAGTGAACGATCCCCTATTGTCCGCTCAATTGCCTCCACCAGGTTTCCCATATACCCAATCCATTAACTATATAGGATAACAATACTAAGTGATCCATTAGTCAATGGTCAAAGTACATAGTACGCCTGGCAAAACATCTTTGGCGACTCAGGTCAAAGATCCAACCGTGCTATTGAGATGTAAGAATAACCTGATAGACAGTTCGGTAAGATACCGATCAGGTTTTCCTAAATTGGTCAGTTCAGTGAACTCATTCCACTAATGAGCACCTGTGTGTGTATCTCAGTGTCCCCACACTGATGACTAATGAGATCGGTCATTCTCATCATATGAGAAGACATCACACACACTAGTCTATCCGGATTCTTGATGTCCTGTCTCAAGGATCCTATGACTAGGAACATTTAGATCACATACCTCTAGATGATCGATCTCATTATCATGATCTCATCATGATTCAATTATCATTGCATGTGATTAAGGACTTCATTACGATATATGCTTCTAATAAAAGCTAGTAACGAAGTTTTGCCTATTTAATTGAATGAGATATTCTTAGAAATGTCGAATCATATCATATATGATTGGCTTGTAGGGCATACATTTCTATCACCAATGATATCAAAAGCCCACATGGCGAAAGGCCATGGGGCATGAATTGGATGAAGGGAAGATGCGGGAGAGTGAATCTTGTCGGCATGGAGTTGACATGAATGACAATGCCAGACAAAGATGGAGCAGTCTTCTTCTAGAGTTGGCCAATAATACCCTTGTCGGATGATTTTCTTAGCAAGGGCTTGGGCATTCACATGACCACCACAAACTCCAGAATGTGCTTCCTTCAGCACCAACTCGGCTTCTTCTTCATCAAGACATCTGAGTAAGATTCCACTTAGGCTTTTCTTATAGAGCACTCCTCCTAGGATTGTATACCTCTGGGATACTCTTCTAATTGCCTTCTTTTCTTTGGTGGTTGATCCAGGCGGATATGACTGATCTTGGCAATACCTTACAATCTCGTCATACCAAGGTCTCTCACCTTCTTGTAGTTCTTCCAACTCAATCAAGGAGATTTCTTCTCTATGTTTCAAGTATTCTTTTCTGTTGAACCTCTCCTTAACCTTTAGAAAATGTCCATCCTCAATTGCTGGAATTGTCTTCTTACGGATGTGGATAGTTCGCACTTGCCTGCCTAGTGGGACAACTAGAGATGAAGCTAGTGAAGCTAAGGCATCAGCGAGGATATTCTGAGAATGGGGAACATGGACAAAGGTGAGTTTAAAGAATAGCTTGATGTAGCAGGTGGTGAGCTCCTGGTAGGGTTTGAGGTTTGGATGAGAAGTTCGGTACTTGGATAGGACTTGGCGTAGGATCAATTGACTATCACCTATCACCCTCAGTTCGGTGGCACCATGGAAATGAGCGGCCTCCAGCCCGGCCAGCAAGGCTTCATACTCAGCTATGTTGTTGGTTACTGGAAAGTTAAGCTGAAAAGCCTGTGGAATGGTGACACCTTCAGGTGACAAAAGGACAATACCTATCCCTCTACCATGAGAGTTCAGAGCCCCATCAAAATATAATGTCCAAAGATTGGAAGATCGGACTGACATTAGTTCGTCATCCGGGAACTCTGATCGGACTGGGTCAAAGACGGGTATGGGATGATGGGCAAGGTGTTCAGCAATAGCATAGCCCTTGATTGCCTTCTGTGGGACATAAGTGATATCAAATTGGGATAAGAAACTCTGCCATCGCCCTGACTGATCAGTCAAGACTGTCTACATTTCTATGCTAATTGTTGCAGATATCTGTTTGGAACTCCTTTACCTCTGACTTTCCTATTTTCTAACCTAACTTGACCTACTGAAGATGAAGCTGGAAAGGTGGTATTTACAGTGGAGGGGGGATCGAGCAAATAGATCAATGATTCAGAAAAGGGGGATCCCTAATTGGGAGTACCCTTGGGGATGAGTAGAGACGTCTCCTCGATGGAAATGTGAGTTTCAGAGAAGACGTTCTAGAAATTTCAAGCAAAAAGATAGAATGAGCCTGAGTGACTCGAGGCTTGCTAGAAGATGACTGAATTAATATAGAAAAAAACTTAAGAATAAAGGGGAAAAAGGGGCTCGTGGGCCCAATGGTAATAGAAAGTGGACACATGGGTCCAAAACTGATGAAAAAAGTAAACGGGTACGTGGACCCGATTATAGAGATAAATGGGCATGTGAGCCCATGTTGAGAAAAGCCCTTAGTTCTGAAGTTGATGAGGGAGGCAAATGGGCAAGCTGGCCCAGTAAGAGTAGAAGGTTGAAGAGGGCACATGGGCCCAAAGTGGGTAAGTGGGCCCTGAAGCCCATCCAAAAGGTATAGAAACAAAGGTCCGAGGTTCAACCATGGGATTGTTGTATTTGGGCCTCGTGGAATGGTTTTGACTTGGGTGGTATGTTTAACTAGATGATCCAAAATTGGTCTGCCCTTGAGTGGTTCCTGGTGCTCTTCCCCACTTGAGAACAGACGAGTCAAAGATAAGCATAAGTCTTCCAAGTCTTCTTCTTCTTCATCTAGAGCTTTCCTTCTCTTGACAGTCATCATGGAACTCTTGTCGTCTTCAGCCATCATCATGGTCTCCCCTTTGATAAAGAAGGTGTGGAGTCCCATGGCATATCCTGGCTGGAAGATCCTCCTTGGGATGGAATCCTCTTCATATCCCAATCCCTGCCTGCGTGGCCTTTTCATAGTTTCAATTGGCTGAGTGATCCCTTGAAGATCCTTGCCTAGACCTTTTCCGGGCTGATAGCCCAATTTCATCATCATCCGCCATCCCACTGTGTCGGGTAGAGAGGCGGTCATGCATCTAACTTCTGGTAATTCCCCCACTGAGATCAGGAGTTGTATTGACAATCCTAAGGGTGATGTAAAAGCATCATTTATCTCATCCCTTATAGGCATGCTAGTCACCTTGACCACCTGTCCTTTAAAGGGAAATTTTATGCACTGGTGGTTTGTTGAAGCCACAGCTCCTATTGCCTCCAAGTATGGCCTCCCAAGTATAGCCCGAAAAGTTGGATCTAATTCTAGAACATGAAAATATGTTGTGACCGTACATGGTCCAAGTTTGACTTCTAGTGTGACCACCCCACGTGCAGACTTCTTGGAGTTGTCATAGGCCGTCACCATGGCACAAGATGGCTTAATTTCTTGCTCAGAAATGCCACACAACTGCAAAGTTTCTGGCGGCATAATGTTGATAGAAGCTCCAGTGTCAACCAAACATGATTTTACTTCGACATTGTAGATGATAACAGCCACATGCAAAGCATATCTCCTAAATTCTGGATCTGCTAATTCTTCCTGAGAGAAAGTGAGTGTTGGGTGCTCACTTCTAGGGGCTAACACTGTAGTTATCTTTTCAGGTGGAAGATCTTCATTCACCATGACCCTTTGCAAGTACTGCTGTAGAATCTCCTGGTGCACTTTTGATCTTTTGATCAACTCAAGTATGGAAATACGGGCCGGTGTTTTATCTAAATGTTTCAACAGATCATACGCTGTGCCTGGCAATGGTTCTTCCACTTGTTCTTCCTCCACTTGATCCTGCGGTTGAGTACTAGCTTGGGGAAAGAGCCACTGGAACATTCTCCCACTCCAAAGCACCGGGGCTATTTGGCGGTCAGGTAGAGGTGACGGGTTAACTTGGGTGGGTTGTGGTGGAACATGTGGTGTAGGTGCAGGTATGGTAGGCAATGGGATTGATGGATCTGGGATGATGGGGTTAGTTGGTAGAGGGGTAGGATTTGGAGGTGGTAATGATGGTGATATTGGTGGCCTGATAAGGAGAGGCTAGGGTGTAGAAGTGGTTGATGAGTTTAATGAAGGTGTGGTTTGTGGGATTGGTTGTGGTGTTGGTGGTATGATAGGTTGGGGTTTTGGAGTGGTTGAGCTCGTAGGTCAGGGGTTCGGGTTTGGTGGTGATTGTGGTGGTCGGATGAGCAAGGGCCGGTGTGTAGTAATGGCTGAGGGAGGTGTAGTTAAAGTGGGGGCTGGCCTAATGATGGGTCGGCGAGAAGAAGTGGCGGCCAGTGGTTGGGTTATTGAGCTTGGTGGTTGTTGTGGAGTAGCAGGTGCACGGATTATTTGTCTAGGAGGGTTCCTAGCAGGAGGCCTAGCCGAGTTCACAGGCATGGTTGTATTTTGGCTTTCTAGTTGCCAACCTTGAGCACGGCTGGCATCTCCCTGGACAATGGAGTGTACTAGACCAATTCCTGGGTTTGGATGTGCTGGTGCTGGTGCTGGAGCGGGAGCATGTAATGGTAGCGGATTCTGAACAATCCCCAAGCCAGGTTGTTGTTGAGGTTGAGCCGGTGGACGCTGCCACTGCTGCTGCCTAGCTTTCATAGCTTGTATGCATTCCCCCATTTGGACCCAATCAATGCTGCCTTGGTCATTCAGATTGTGGATGTAATCCTTGAATTGAAAGCACACTTCTACATTGTGACCAGGACACCGGTGGTAAGCACAGTATCGGGACATATCTACATTTGCTGGCCAAACCTCTCTTTCCTTGGGCAATTCCACCTGTTTCTCTGCCATGAGTACATTGAACATGTCGGCCAAGGAGTAAGGGAGTTGTTGATAGTTCTCTCTCCTAGGACCTCCCCTTCGTGGTGCCTAATTGGGTGGTGGCGGTGCCCTATTGTAGGTAGGTTGACGAGGTTGCTGGGGTTGTGCTACTGGCTGAGGTGGTTGTTGTGGTTGTCGTGGTTGTGGTGGCCTAACCTGTTGTTGAGGGGGGTAATAGGAATGATTTTGTGGTGGGTTTCTGAACTGGTTTTGACGGTTCCCTCCCTGGTTCCCCACAGTGTTTATAGCTTCGTTGTTGACCACTCCTTCGGTTGTAGGCCCAACTGGTGCAGAGGGGGTTTTCCTGAGGTTTCTAGGTTTAGGATCATAAGGGTTTATCATGGTGGCATCCTTGAAGTGGGCTTGCAAGTATTGGGCACTGTCATAGAGTTCATTCATTGTGGTAGGACGGTGCAAGATCAATACATTTCTCAGAGCAGGTGTAGAGTTCCCAATGAGCATCTTCACTTGTTCCCCTTCAGAAATCACATCTGTCAGTTTCTCTGCCATTCCCCTCCAGCGATCAGCAAACTTTATGAAGTCCTCTTCGGGCTTCATCTTCTCAGCAATCAAATCCATAATGGAGCATGCTGGTGCCACCCGGTCTCTGTATCTCTGCAAGAATTTGGTCTTGACGATATCAAAGTCTCCTGCCTCAAAAGAGTCGAGTGAGTAGAACCATTCCAATGCAGACCCTTCTAATGATCGACGAAACAAGAAGGCAAGAACCCTACGATCATCTTTCCAGAATGAGGATTCATAGAGAAAATCTTTAAGATGAAGAAAAGGGTTGCCAGTACCATTGTAGCGGTGATAAACTAGTAGCTCAGAAGGTGGCAAGTGGAGAACTGGCAGAGAAGGAATAGAAATCTCAGGAACTGACTTGGAGTCCAGGCGACATCTCAGCTCTTCATAACGTTCATTCATCTGAGTGAGCTGATCTATGATTGCCTGGGTAAGAGCAGGTTCTTGGTTTACTGGTGGGGGTATGTGGTTAGAGACATGATTTTGGAATTGAGGAGCATGACTTGAAGATTGTCCCATGGCTTGGTAGATTGGGGGAGCAACATGGTTAAAATAAGATGGTTGAACAAATGAGGGTTGAACCACAGATGGTCGAACTATAGAGGGTTGAACTACAGATGGTTGTGCTAGTGATGGTTGAATCACAGATTGTTGAACAACAGGAGGTTGAACAAAGGGTGATTGAATGAGTGGTGGTTGAACTAGAGGACGAGGAGATAAGGCAACTTGATTGGTTTTAGCTTGATCTGAAGCAATTTTGCCCTTCACCATTGATTGTATACGGGCATAGGTTTCTAGGTCGGTATAGAGAGACAACTCCCTAAAGAGTTGTTCAACATCACGAGGAGCAGATGGTTGAGGGACCTCTTGCGCTTCTGACTCAAAGAATGGATTAACATGACCATCTGACGGATTTGGTTGATGACCCATCTCGTGCTCTCGATGTTCAGCTTGTTCCGCCATTTCAACGTGTCTTCCAGACCTTAGTTGCATTGAACTTAGCGTGAAAGTAAAACAAACAAGTTGACAGAGTAAACAAAGATTTTTTTTTTTTGCAAAAAGTTAAAGGTTTGAATTTTTGTTTGATAAGCAAGTGATGCAAGGACTTGAAAGCAAGATTACGCAATGATTTTGATTAAACCTTAGGTTTATGGATTTGTTAAAAATTGTTCTCTCAACAAATGGGTTAGGATCCTAACTCAAATCTCCAATGACCTAGGTTTCACACAATCTCACCACGTGTAGGTAACGTAGGATGCTTCGGGTTTTGGGGAGTGGTAGAACCAACCCGATCATGAAGAGGAATACTCCACGTATAAGGAATTACAGAGGCCTTGATGAAAGCCAACCAAGTCAACTAGGAAGGAATATCCCAGAAGAGAGGTCAGAATCCACCAAGAGGGTGTTTTGGATGGGAGGGGTAAATGGGAGAGTGAGCTCCCGCCTCAAAAAAGTGTAAAAGAAGGATGTAGAGAGAAGGAGCAGAGAATGCAATCAAGTAGTAAAGCAAATAATAAGCAAATCATGAACTCAAATAAACAAGCAATCAACAAGACAAGCAATTAGAAACTAGACAAGCAACTAGAAACTAGAATCTAGACTTGTTTCTTATGTGAGCCAAATGGAGATAGTGAAAAGGTGATGGAAAGAAGAGGGTTCAGATCTGATAGCCAAGCAAAAGGGTGGTCCACGTGGGGACCGATGTGGGAACTGGGGTAAAGGTAAAGGTGGTTCACGTGGGAACCGGTTTTGGGTAAAAAAGGGGTGGTTCACGTGGGAACCGGTTTGAATGGTCAAAAGAGGGCCACGTGGGGACAATTAAAGGTGAATGAAGATCTGATCCAATTTGGGATAGATCTGAAAAAAAGGGGCTTGGTTCACGTGGGAACCGAAGTAAAGAAAGAGATTGGTTCACGTGGGAACCGGTTTAAAAGGAGAAGGGTGGTTCACGTGGGAACCGGTTTAAATAAAATGCAGAAATTAAATGGCATACTTGGCACTTCAGATCTGATGAAAGATGGGTGAAATCAGAAATTTTGAGATGGCATGAAGTTAAGAAAGGTGGAAAGAAGGAAAGGCTCACGTGGGAACCGGTCTAGAACTAGAACTAGTTGCAAACAAAACACTTAGCACCCACGGTTGAAGACATTGCTTGTCCCACCGTGGTCGCCACAAAAGCTGTCGACTCTGAAAATTCGACGGGGTCCTCTCCTTTTCAGGGAAGTTCGTGAACCCAGATCGTCACCTCAAGAGGGGATGAGAAAAGAAAGGAATAAAACTCGGAAAGCAACTCTCACCTCAGTCCCACACTCACATTGATCCCCGAACTTTCATCCCTTGGTGTCGCTCGATCACCAAAGAGACGGTTCGGGTCATGTGGGAGGAGGGTGAGAAGAAATAAACGTGGTCGCCAGGAACCACGGGTTCCGATTTATGAAATTAAATTGAAAGATGACCGTGTGTACCTTAGCGTGAAGAGTGTGGGTTAAAGCTTCTCCTTCTTCGGCCGGCCGATGAAGAAGAGTCCTCAACGTGTGGGTGCTTGATATTCTGTGCAACTAGACAAACAAACAAGTGAAATAGACAATTAGAACTAGACAAAGTGGAGTATATGTAAAGAGAATAACATAAAACACACAATTGACTAGAAACTGACCGGATTCGGGTTATCTCTAACCCCCTTTTTTTTTGTTTTCGGATTAACAGAATAAAATTAATGCAAAAAAATTGTAAAAAAATGATAGGAGGATGGAGAATCACTAAACAAAGAGATAGAAAAAAAAACAGCAAAATTCTGAGTTGTATAGAGAAAGATATAGCCAAATCTGTGTTGTCGAAAAAGCCGAGCAGCAGTGCAAGATCTGCCAGGCGCGACTTTGTTTCTGCGCTCGTCACAACCAGCCCCGACCTCGGAATCAAGTACCGTCGATTGCAAACTCAAGAAGACTTGGAGAGGAAGAACTTTAATGAAGAGATCTCAGGCAGCAGACGTCCACACACTGCTGTAGAGGCCGAAGAAGAGAGACCTGGCTGATCACCTGCAGAACAGCCTTCCTCTCTCTTGAACCGACTTTTCTCTCTCTAAAAACTCGAAATTCTCTCTCTAAAAATCACAAAATTGATGCAGGAGGGTGCTAGGACGTCTTGAGATGCCTGGGGGGTCGTGCTCATGCCTTTGGAATGACCGGAATCGGATTTAATTTATAGGAGAACAGAAGGCGCGATCTATACTAAAAAATAGGGGTCCTTGCGCCCCACCCCTGGGCACATGCGCCCTGGTGCAGGGCGCATGCGCCCCACTGAAGGGCGCATGTGCCCCCAGTGAGGGCGCATGGCACTGTTCCCAAGGATAATGATCTTATCCGCTCCGTCGGTTCAGTGGTAGAGTCCCGGTGAAAGACTGGCTCAAGGGTGGGGCGCATGTGCCCTCAAGTGAGGGCACAAGGTCACGTGCCTCACTGGTAGGGCGCATGGCCACGTGCCCTGGGTCCCGGGCGCATGTGACCAGGAACCCGGGCGCATGGGACTGGTTTCGCGCGTCCTTCTTCCGGAAGCCATTGCGAACACTCCCGAACTCGGAATTCAACGCCGTTTGTTGCGTTGGAAAGATAACAGGCCGAAGAAGCTTTCTATAGCATTGGATCAGCCATCACACCCTCCAAAACTTCAAAATTTTATCCGGAAGTTAGGGCAGTGAACAGAAGATCCGATACAGGTCCGAATGACTTCGACGGCAAATCGGAAAGGCACGGAATGCAACGAAACTTGTCCGGAGTGTGAATATGACCATAACCTTCAATGCATGATCATTAGGCATTGGTCATTCAGCCAACTTCCGTGTTTACACGATTTACGTGTGGCTTTCGCTCGGAAATTACGGCTTTTTACGGAAAACTTCGGAAAACATCCGATTTCGTTCGGCGAAGCTCCAAATGAACTTTTAAAGACCCGGAATCATTATAAGTTCAATCATACATGTTACCCTATAAAACATGAGTTTTATGCTCTGAATTAGGCGAATTTGGCTTGTCTACACCGAGTTCAAATGGGATTCGAAGTGCCAGGATGCATTCGATGGTTTGAAAAGATACCTGGCTAGTCCCCCTGTGCTTAGACCACCAATCCCTGGCAAGCCCTTAGTTTTGTATATCTCGGTTTTGGAGAATTCTCTTGGGGCAATTCTTGCACAAGTGGATGAAGAAGGGAAAGAGAGGGCAACTTACTATTTGTCAAAGATCTTTGATCCATGCGTGCAGAAGTTTACTGGAGTGGAGAAGACTTGTGCTGCACTAGTTTGGGTAGTTCAGAAGCCTAAACACTATTTCTTAGCTCATGAGGTCAACCTTATTGCTCGCATCAATCCCATCAAGTTCCTTCTGGAGAAAATTGTTCTAACTGATCGGTTAGGTCGTTGGCAGAGCTTCCTCTCCCAGTTTGATATCACCTATGTCCCCCGGAAGGCGATTAAGGGCTATGCCATTGCCGAACATCTAGCCCATCACCCTATACCCCTCTTTGACCCGGTCCAATCGGAGCTCCCGGATGACGAACTAATGTTGATCCGATCTTCCCACCTTTGGACATTATATTTTCACAGGGCTCTGAATTCTCACGGTAAGGGAATAGGAATCGTCCTTCTATCACCCGAGGGTGTCACCATTCCACAGGCATTTCAGCTTGACTTCCCAGCATCCAACAATATAGCTGAATACGAAGCCTTGCTGGCCGGGCTAGAGGCCGCTCATTTCTATGGTGCCACGGAATTAAGGGTGATAGGTGATAGCCAACTAGTCCTTTGCCAAGTCCTAACCAAATACCGAACTTATCATCCAAACCTCAAACCTTACCAAGAACTCACCTCTTGCTACATCAAACTCTTTTCCAAACTCACTTTTGTCCATGTTCCTCGAGCTCAGAACATCCTTGCTGATGCCCTAGCCTCCTTAGCTTCATCTCTGTCAGTCCCGCTAGGTAGACAGGTGTGGACTATCCATGTCCGTAGAAGGTCGATACCGGCGATTAAGGATGGTCAATTTCTGAAGGTAAAGGAGAGATTTGGCAGGAAGGAATATCTAGAGCAGAAAGAGGAGATTTCTCTAATCGATTTGGAAGAGTTAGATGAGGGTGAGAGGCCTTGGTTTGATGAGATTGCAAGGTATTGTCAAGATCAGACATATACACATGGATCAAATGCAAAAGAAAAGAAGGCCATCAGGAGAGTATCCCAGAGGTATACCATCCTAGGAAGGGTGCTCTACAAGAGGAGCCTGAGCGGAATCTTGCTTAGATGCGTTGATGAAGAAGAGGTAGAATTGGTGCTTAAGGAAGCACATTCCGGGGTCTGTGGGGGCCATGTCAATGCTTAAGCTCTTGCCAAGAAAATCATCAGGCAGGGGTATTATTGGCCAACCCTAGAAGAGGATTGCTCCATCTTTGTCCGGCACTGTCATTCTTGCCAACTCCATGCCGACAAGATCCATTCTCCCGCATCTTCCCTTCATCCGATACATGCCCCATGGCCCTTCACCATGTGGGCTTTCGATATCATTGGCCCTCTAAGTGATCTTAACTCTGAAATCCGTTCCAAATCATTCATCCTGACGGTAACAGAGTACTTCACCAAGTGGGCAGAAGCGGAAGGGTTCGTGGAGATCAAGGCATCAACACTGTGCTCCTTCATCAAACGCAACATCATCGCCAGGTTCGAGATACCCAGCGACATTATCACCGACAACGGACCGCAATTTCTCTCTCAAGATCTGCATGATCTTTGCAACAGGTACCGCATTGCATTGCATCATTCATCTCCTTATTACCCGCAAGGAAACGATCAAGCAGAAGCCACCAACAAAACTTTGATTAAAATCATTAAGAAAACCTGTAAGTCTAGCAAGTTCGCAGATTGGCCAGATAAGCTTGTAGATGCCCTATGGGCTTATCGTGCTTCTGTACGGACCCCCACTGGTCAAACCCCGTATGCTCTCGCATATGGGATGGAAGTGGTGGTACCATATGAAGTACTCTTCCATCACTCCGAGTTCAACTCGATATGGACATCCCTGTCGATGAGAGGTGAGAATCTCTCCTTGCACAACTTGAACTCCCAGATGAAAGAAGGTTGGCCGCCTCCGAGCATGCCCGGACTTATCAGAACCGATTGAAAAGGTTTTATCAAAAGAGGGTGGTAGAGAGAAAGTTCGAAATTGGTGAGATGGTAGTTAAACGTATAATCGTTAAGCCGGGTGGTCCCCGCTCTAAGTTGCAACCTAACTGGGAAGGGCCTTTTGTTATAACTAAAAAATATCCAGGTAATGCATATGAGCTAACCAACGCCGATGGAGAAAAATTGAACCATCCATGGAACGACGTTTACCTCAAAAAATATTTTCCTTAGAAAAGAAAATGGAGAATTTCTAGTATGATATTAAGTCATCGATCCAAGGGTGTTAGCTAGAAGTCAAGGGTAGACATCACCTTGCACACACAACACCTCCCGATCCCAGAATATGGATAGCCCAACACTCGAGAGAGGCAAGGCAGAACCCTGAAGGCAGAAAGGAAACCTTACCCTATTCTCTTCTATTCGGTCCGAAATAGGTGAAGGGGACTAGAGGAGGATAGTATCGAAAATGCCCTCCGCCTTAGTAGGAGGCCGTCTCATAAGGTGCAAAAGGGTGCCAAAAGATGGGCAATGAACCCCACAGGTTTAAACAAATATGGGCCTGTCTGAATGAGTACCCGGAAGAATAGAAAATGAAAAGAAGGCACCAAAAGATGGGCAATGACCCCACAGGTCAAAGACTTGTCTAAATAAGTGCCACATGTAGAAAGAAACCCGAAGAGGCCGAACCCCAACGGGCAATTTGGGCATGAGTAGAGAAACCCTCCTCGACATCCCCAAATCATATCAAAGACTTCCTCTATTAATCTGCTATCTTAAAACCCTAGGGTAGGGTGAACTATCCAAACTTAGGGGGAATTCAAACCGATCAAACTTAGGGAACCTTATTTTCACGTGGTGTTTATCGCTTGAATCTCGATTAACATTCAAAGATCGATGAATTGTTTTGATACCGGCACATTCTCCACAAAATCCCAAAAAAATGAATATTTTCAAAAATCTAAAAAATTGAATATTTTCAAAAATCCAAAAAAAAATCAAATATTTTCAAAAATTCAAAAGAAATTGAATATTTTCAAAAAAAATCCAAAAAAAACAGTTGAATATTTTCTAAAATGCATCATTTAGCTTGGCAAAACCTTGATTTTTGCCTTTGCTAGCATTCATGTTTATTTTTATGTCTTGCATGTTTCATTTCTGCATCGCATATTTATCTTGATTATCACCCCATTAAGAGGGCTCCTCCCTTTGACCTAAGTCAAAGTTGGCCATAATAGGCAAAGGGATGAGTCATTGTGAAGATTTGATCCTCTTTTATCAAGTATTTTCAGGGACTTTAAAAATAAGAGGAGAAGGTTCTCTCAATGACAGGTAAGTTCTCTTAACCATTTCATTTCGGTCATTTTGGTTATTACACCTTGTTAAGAAGGCTCCTCTCTTTGACCTAAGTCAAGGCAGACGGCAATAGGCAAAGAGATAAGCCATGGTGAAGATTTAATCCCCTTCATTAAGCGTTTCAGGATCCTGAGATCAAGAAGGGAGCAACTCTCGCCATAGCAGGTAAGCACTCTTAACTTTTACCTTGTCTATCATTTTGTGCATTCTACCTAGTTAATAAGGCTACCCCCCCTTGACATGTAAGCAAGGCAAGACAAAAATAGGCAAGGGGGTAAGCCATAGAGCAAATTTAGCCCCTCTATTAAGTATTTCAGGAAAGAAACACAAGTCAAGGAGGGGGAAATCTTGCCAATAGGAATTGCTCACAGAAGCGGAAGATTTGACATGGGAAACCCCCATAACTTGCCGACTAGCATATATGTCGCTAGTCGTGTATTATTATCTTATGCATTATTTGTTGAAGACCATGAGTACGGAGAAGACTTGACCTGAGATCCCCTTCATCAAAATTTACGACGGTCGGGTCATCTCTAATGCTCACGAATAAGCCAAAGTTGTGCTGTGAGGGACGATAGTTCCCGAATGGGTATCTTGACCTCATAGACAATCTATATCTTCAACTATTTGTTATACAAGTTTTGTTTTGTTTTCATGAGCACAACATGCATCATGTAGCATTAATTGCATTACATTTTTTTTTGTCATTGCATACATCATTTCCTAAACTTCACCTTCTCACTCTCTCGATCATTCTGAATCCCACCGTGTTTTCTAATCCCATCGTGTACTCTAATCCCACCATGATCTCTAGTCCCACCAACCTCTCTAATATCCCACCGTGTCTATTAATCCCACCGTGTTCAGTATTCACTTTGTGCCCTCAAATCTTTCTTTTCTTTTCACCACTGTGGCCATTGCAACTTCTTTGCTACTCATCCCACCGTGGCAGCCATTTCGTCCCGCCAAGGACCTTCTATTTGATCGTAACTTGCACCGTCACTATCTTCACGGTCTATGCTTAAACATTTGCCTTTAGGAATCTGAGATCATTCCATTCCGAATTAAATCTTGTCTCTTGGAAGACTCAAATGAATCTAAGAGCCTGAATGTGCTCGATTGGTATTCTTTTACTTTTTTCAAACAAATCTCTTTTTAAATTTTAACCCGTCACAGTACAGGAACACCGCAAAGATTGGGTTACCAGCTGATGATGAACCTATGAACCCATGTTTCGGGGACTCCCCACCGCGTTGGGGGATGCTATTCTTCTCTCGTGCCAATGGCACATCTCTTACCAATCGAACATAGGAAGACTTGATGAAACATGGCGGTTAACCAGGAGACTTGAGGAGATTCGTCTTGCCAAATCTAGTCATTGAGCGTGTCTATATCTACACCTTGATGCCACCTTTTCAGTCCATCACCATTTTGCTTCACTACATTCCACTATGATCCATCTTTCTTCACTACGCTTTCTCTACGCTTCACTTCGTTCCGCTACATGTCATTCCCTTGCAAAGCCGACATCAAGGCGAGGCAAGCTGTAGACACGCCAAATTGGCCTAATTCGGAGCCCCAGACTCTTATTCCATAGGCGATATCTTTTATCTGACCGTTATCTGATCTGGACTACCTTGTGGACTTTGTACCCATATGCTTCGTCTCTTAGCTTTCCTAAACAAATTTTCAACAAATATGCCTCACTGAAGAAATGAGCAGACTGGTGCACCTATCTTTCTTCCATGGATTATTTAGGCTTTATGCATAGTACAGTTATCATCCAATAGAGAGATGTTCAGATTTGTTTTGCTCCTGGTGTGGACCTTCAACTGGTTGCTAGACTTGCTTTTGTTTTGTACAATCCGCACATGTGACATTTTCAGATCGGTTTACCTTGCCATGAACTACAAGTTTTGTCATACTTGACTCCGATCAAGGATAGTAAGTTTGGTATAGATGATGACATAGAAGAAGCTAGGACATCCATTGCCTTGTGGAGTGCAAGCCGGCTATGGCATTCGAGCATGCTTGTCGAGGAGAGCCCAGATGATCAGTGTCACTATCTTTGCCAACTGAAACTTCTTTGTGCTTGATTATCCCTTTATTCCCTTTTCTTTCCTTGCTTGTCGAACAATCTTTGGCCATTTTATGAATAAAAAATTAATTTTGTTATGCCAATTTTAAAATAAAAATTTACAAAATTTATCTTGCTCCTACAAAATTGTTAGTGTATGACCAAAATGATGCTTTATAAAAACAACTATTTTATAACATGATACACGAGATTTTCTAGCAAAAAATAGATTTTTAATCGAATTAAAACAAACATTTTTCTTCAATGAATTTTCTAAGCAATTCAGAAATCTGTTTGATTTTATTATTGTGTCATTGTAATAGGCTCAATTTCAAGAATGATAGACTAATTTTTAAAATTTTTATGATTTTTGGAGAATTTTTACTTTTATAAATAGACCCTACCACCCTCACAAGTTCATTTCACCACTCACAGCCTCTCTCCTCACTAGATCCTCTCTGTCTTCTTCTTCACTTTTGGAGCCTAGATTGCATTTGTAGGTCCACACCCTAATTTATGAAAATGTATATCTCTTCATTCATTTTGTTTCGACTATAATGTCACATGATTCCATGTCCATTTGAGTAGGTTTCAGGGCAGAAGAAGATCAGTGCAGTTTATGGGTCCATGTGCCTCCAAACGGGAGTGCATGGACATGTGCCCCCAAGAGGGGGCACAAGGGGATGTGCCCCCTATAGGGGGTGCATTCCCTATGTGGGTCCCATGCACCCTACCTTGTAGGGCGCATGAGAATGCACCCCTTGACCATGGCACATTGGAATGCACCCCACTAGGTGGGGCGCATTGCCATGTGCCCCCAGAGAGAGGCACATGTGCCCCTTGCCCAAGGCAGATGACCCATTTTTTTTTGTCAATGTTGTCATTTCAATAGAGATGTAATTAAAGAAATCTGACTATTTTGAAATTTGCAGATGCCGAAGAGGATCTATCATCCACGTGCACATGACTTAGAGGTTGCCACTTCTGAACTGGCCACCAAACATGTTGTAAATATTCCTTACATTCTGTGTGAATGCTCATCCATTCTATTGATTGCCATTTTACCCAAATTCTTGTCTGTGCAAGGATGGATCAAGTCCTGGATTTCATGGTAGATGGTGCAATTGGCATATCATGGTCTCCAATTCTTCTAGCATCATCATCTGGACGAGATGGGGTTCAGACCCCCTCCTGCGAGTTTCACCTTTCTGCAAGGACCTGGCCCTGATCTAGGTTTCGAGAGAGAGGTGGGATGCCGCAACCTGCTCTTTCTTGCTGCCATGGGGGCATAAGGTCCTAACTGAAGAGGACATGACCTACAACTCAAGGCGCCGGGTCTATGGGCGTCCTTTCACTAGCTACACCTATGCTGACTACTCTCTGATGGTAGAAGACCTCCTCTCCTTCTATCTGCCTCAGTCACAAGATGAGGTGGTTCTAACTATCACATGAAAGGAGTGTTTTGAGTTGGTGGGCCTATTATAGGCTCACATTCTTAGTGGAAAGGATACCATCACTACAAGGAATGTCTGTTCGGTCTTGTATTTGCTACACTGTGCGGTCTTCCTGGGACCCTGGAGGAAGACCAGGATCTCTGATGGTTCTTGATCTTTCTTTTAGGATGCTAGTTTCTTAGCAACAAGACAAAGAGAGTACACCTACAGTTCCAACTATTGCTGGATGATGGTGAGGTCATTGGGAAGTACGCTTGGGGCGCGGTAGTCCTAGCCCTACTATTTGCTAGCCTCTCCCCTAATAGTGGCACAATCTCGATGGGTGGCTTCACACCTTTCCTTCTGGTATTCTGCTTTTTGTTCCTTCTTTATTTTGCATGTTATGAATGTACTAGCAAAGTGTTCTTTTCAGGTGTGGAGTTACCTGTATCTCCCCCTTGGATGGGGTAGATGGAGCATCTTACTCACCTTTCTTTACTAGCACGTGGTGCTCATGACACTACTTACCATGCTCACTAGTTCCTCTAGCTATGGGGTGAGCTGATTCATTTTCCTCTAGTGAGGGTATGCTTCTCTACCTTTCTCTGTTTCAATTTGTTGATTACTAATTTCTTCCATCCTTTTGTAGGTTTACCGGTGCTCGTATTTGACCATAGGTGATGATAGTGTGAAGTGAGTGGAGGGGGGTTCCCACCTGTTTGGACGTGATATCTATTTTCATTGTTTGAATGAGGTAGAGCAACTTTGGATTCGCCCTGTGATGAGGACTCTTGGAGCTTATAAAGAGTGGTGCCCTCCTCCTCTTATCACACACAGCCATGGCACTCGTGGATTAATGCATTCAGTAAATTGGGCTGCCAGGTACTGATTTACGATCAACGACTGGGAGACAGAGGGAATCATGGTATTCTCAATGGTCGCTGATGACACTGATTTCCTCCATCACTATGGTGCAACCTACGGTCACCTTTTTGACTTTGCTATTCAGGTTAGCTTTTACACCATATTTTTATTATTAAATTGTGTTGCCTTATCTCACAAAAATATTCTTTTAGGATACTCGTGCCTTGCTGACTGAATACAGGATGTAGATCTGGGCTTTGGAGGAGTAGGTTGTCTCTTACCGTGCAGCCTTAGAGGAATAGGTATGTGTGTTGCTTGTGTTCTTTGCATTATTTGATTACACTACCACATATATTGACTTGCTTTTTCTTCTTCTCCAACAGAGCAAGGCCCATTCGGGGGGTGTCTCTTCTGAGGAGGAGGTGAGGGATTTGCGTGATGTGTTGGCGATTACAAAGCAAACTTTGGTAGAGAAGGAGATCATGGTAACTTTTTTGATAGCTTCTATCATAGTTGTTCTTTCAATATATAATCTTCACATCTTGTTTGTAGGTGGCTGATTTGGAGTGATCAGTTACCAGGTGTCTTCTTCCCAAATCTAGGCCTTGGAAGCAGAGCTGTGGACCCATGCTTCTACCATTTAGATGTCTCAGCTTTGTCTTGACTATGAGGTAGAGCTAGTAACACGGGGCCGGCGCTACTTCAAGGCACTTAATGATGTGGAGAGTCAGCACTCGGCTGCCCACCGCGAGTGGGATGCCATGATCCATCCCCTGGAGAAAAGACAATACTAGAAGTAGATCAATCTTGTTTCTGCTCAGGTGGAGTTGTGCTTCCATCGCGATGGCTCATCAGCCTTCTCAGAGTCAGATCCACAAAAATGGCACCCACTAGAGCAGCACCCACCATAGTGGTAGTCGGACTCATGAGAGCAGCTCGCACCATAGCTAGAGTTGCATAGCACCAGGCAGAGCATTTCCAGAGTGGAGTTAGACTTCGAGTGTTGATGATTACTTTGTTTCCTCCCCTGAGTAGTGGAGGGATGAGTAGGCCTCCGATTTTCATGCCTTGCATCTCTGCCCTTATCTTTGGGTTTGTATGTTATTTATGACTGGATCAATATTTGTGTCTGCTTGTCTTGCTTTGCTCTCATCTGTGACATCACTTTGACTATGTTGATTAGTATGACTCGGTGGCTTGGCCCTTTGCTTTTTCTTTTCTTTTTGTCAAAGGGCATGGCCTTCTTAACATGGCAACTAAAAAGTAACAAAAAAATGTAGAGATGGCTAAGAAGCATTACCTGTTTGGCGAGAATCTAACCCTCTTGCTATCTAGTGCTAGAAAACACTTAACAAAAGAATCAATTCTATCCATACCTCATTCCTTTGCCTATTTTTCATTCAACTTGATTTTAAGTCAAAGGAAAGAGTCTTCCTAGAAAGGTATGATAAAATAAATGACTGAAAAAATGGGTTAAGGGTGGAAAGAACTTACCTGCCATGGTGAGAATCCTCTCCTGTTACCTTAAAGTCCCTAAAACACTTAATAGAAGAGAATTAAATCTTCACAATGACTCATCCCTTTGCCTATTATGGCCAAATTTGACTTAAGTGAAAGGGAGGAGCCTTCTTAACAAGGTATTATAAAAGAACTGTAAATATGAACTACAAAAATAGTAGTATGCAAGATAGAAAAATAAACATGGATGCAACTAAGGCAATAATTAAGGTTAAGTTAAATTAAATGATGCAAAATTCTTTATTTTCTTGAAAATTTATAAATGAACTTTTTTAAAATATTCAATCTTTTTTGAATTCTTTAAATTTTTAAAAATATTTAATTTTTATGATATTTGAAATATTCAAATTTTTTTGGATTTTTGTGGAGGAAACAATAGTATTGAGACAATCATCAGTCTTTGGGGTTTGTCAAGATTTAAGTGGTTGATACCCTATGCAAAATAAAGTTCCTAATCCAGAATTCTTCTAACCTTCTTTCTATGAATGGCTTCAGTTCCACTTGGATTTGGTCAGTTTACCCTACCCTAGATGTTTAAGAAGGAAAAATAATAGATGAAGTCCTTGATAGGGTTTGGAAATGTTGAGAGGAATTTCTCTATTCACAACCAAATTACCCGTTGGGATTTGGCCTCTTTAGGTCAAATAGGTTTTTGACACGTGGGAATATTGCTTATCTTTTGGTGCCTTTTTTGCATTCACTACATTTTGGGTACTCATTCAGACTGGTTGATTATTTTCTTTTTAACCTGAGGGGTTCATTGCCCATCTTTTGGCACCCTCCAAGATGACCTCCTACTAGGGTGTCAGGCATTTTTTATTCTACCCCTCTCTAATCTCCTCTACCTAACTTGGACTGAGTAGAAGAGATTAGGGTAAGGGTATTTCTTCTGTCTCCAGGTTTTTTCCTTGCCTCTTGCAAGCGTCAGATTGTCCAGATTCTAGGATCAGGAGGTGTTGTGTGTGTAGGATGATGCCTACCCTTGACTTCTAGCAAGCATCCTTGGATAGATGACTTGAAATCATACCAATTATTTTTTATTTTTATGGAAAATACTTTTTGAGGTAAACTCCATTTCAAGGATGATTCAATTTTTCTTCATCTACATTAATCAATTCATATGCATTGCTTGAATATTTTTTAGTGATTACAAAATGCCCCTCCATGTTAGGTTGTAGTTTGGAGTAGAGGGCCACCCAGCTTAACGAAAATTCTTTTAACAACCATCTCACATATCTCAAATTTTCTCTCTACCACCCTGTTTTGGTAAAACATTTTAAGTGTGTTCTGATAAGTCCAGGCATGCTCGGCGATAGCTAGTCTTCTTTCATCCAAGAGTTCAAGCTATGTAAGGAGATATTCTCATCTCTCATCAACAGGAGTATCCTTGTCGAGATGAACTCGAAGAGATGGAAGTAATACCTCGTAGGGGACCACTACTTACTGTCGACTCCAGAAAACGGGTTCCGGATCGGCACCTCAAGATAAGAAGGTGATAGATGGAATTGGGAAAAAGAGAGTGAATAAGAAAACACTCGGAAAGCGGTAAAGACTCCTCACCTCGGTCCCACACTCACATTGATCCCCGAACTTTCATCTCACGGCGTCGCTCGAGCACCGGAGATGGTTCGGGTCATGTGGGAGGAGAATGAGGAGGATATGAATTTAGAACATGAATAAAAAGAAAGTGTGGTCGCCAGGAGCCGCGGGCTCCGATTTATGTAATGGAAATAGAAAGAAGTTGACCGTGTGTACCTTAGCGTGGGAGAAAGGGATGTGAGTTCAACCTTCTTCTTCTTCGGCCGGCCGATGAAGAAGAGTCTCCAATCCAATGCTAGCTTGATCAACTCCGTGCACCAAGAATAATGAACCAAGTGAAGAGTTTGGTTAGACTTGTGAAGTGTAGTAACCGTAGAGAGAATATGAAAGAGAAGCAATTGGAATCGAACTCACCGGATTGGGGTGAGTCCTAACCCCTTTTTTTGTGTTTTTGATGATGTAAAAATGATGTAAATGAACTAAAATATGCTTTAAAACAGTAAATAAACAGAATTAATGGAGTTTAGAAAGCTTATGGAATGATTTGGCTTGAGTTGAAGCCGAGTTGGTTGAAAACAGCCGGTTCGGGTAGCTTGGTACCCTTCTGGCGCGACTTTGGTGCAGAGGATGTTACGGACGACCCCGATGTCGGAATTGAGTTACGTTTGTTGGAGTAGGCGGAGGACTCAGAGAGGAAGAGTTTCTTTCTTGATGATTTCTCCGAAATCCTCCTGTATAAGTCAGTAAAAATTCTGAAAGTGGGCGGATATCAAAAATAGAACCTGGATGCGCGCCCTCAGTGTAGCAACCGCCACGAACAAACGGCAAGTCGGAATGGAGTGCCGTCAGTTGGGGACGAAAGAGGACGAAGAGAGGAACAATTTGTATGTTGAAGACTTTTGCAGAAGAAGCCTTGGATTTTCTCCAGAAGTCGATGAAGATGGTTGATGAAGAACACCCGGATCGAGCCTTCTCCTTCACCTCGGGATCGGTTTCTTGACTTCGGATCGCCTTTGGACGTCGGGACGGCTTTGGAGAAGAGCTGGGACGACCTTGGGACGAGCTAGGCACCGGGGTTCAACCTCGGTTTGTTGAGAATGGCCCTCAATTTATAGGGGAAGAGAGCCGGTGCAAAATTTAGAAACTGGGTGTACCGCGCCCCCGCGTTTCAAAGGAGACGAGGGCGCGTAGGGCGCGCCCTCAAACCAAGGGCGCGCAGGGCGCCCCGGTCCCGGGGGCGCGGTCCGCGCGCCCTCCCCGTTTCAAAGGGGGCGGGGGCGCGTTCGGCGTCTCACTGCTAAAAATCGACGGAAACTTCCGGAAATTGCTAAAAATCGACTTGACATACGTAACGCGCCCCCGAACCGGGGGCGCGGTACAAATAAGTGAAAATCCTCCCCCGGAAACCTTCCAAAAACCCGGTTTAGAATGTGCTAATCGGGGTAATTTCCGATTTAAAGCAACTGACCGCGCCCCTTCCTTTCAAAGGAACCGGGGACGCGCAGGGCGCGCCCCCGATTTGAGGGCGCGCAGGGCGCGCCCCCGTATTGAGGGCGCGCAGGGCGCGCCCTCCTCTTTCAAGCGGAGCGGGGGCGCAGTACACTCTCTCTCCTGCGCGCGTGTTCCGCGAGCCGTATCTTGCAAACGGGATGTCCGATTCAGCTCCCGTTTGTCGCGTTGGAAAGAGGGTCTTCAACCGCACCTCCTCAAGTCGGTAAACCAGCCGCATGACTCCCGAGATGTTCGTACGGGGCTTTCTACCGGTTTACCCTCTCGCGGAAAGCCGAACCCCGGGGCGAAGATCCGAAAGAGCACGGTTCCGGTCGAGAAATCTCGGGTCAACTCGGGATGACTTAAAATGACGACCGAACAAGTCCGGTACGATCGGACAATCCGAAGTCATCGAAAAATCTGAGATTAACCCGGTAAACGTGAATCGAAAGCCGTAAAAGCCGCGAAACCCTAAAATTGACCGAACCGGCCTTATAGCCCCGGTTGATAAAATATACGGCTAGAATCGACCCGGATGACATGAAAAGACCCGGTGATGACCGGAAAGGCCTAACATGTGGCCCGGGATAGCCGTGTCAGCACAGATCGAAAAAGCCGTAACGAAAGCCGTCATTGACTGACGCCTACCGAAGTGACTTCTCGGAAACCCTGAATGTTACGGAACACATGCGGGACTCCCGAGACCTTCAATTATGGACCATTCAAGGTCGGTCATCGAGCCGGCTTCATATTTTTACAGTTTACGTGCGGCTCTCGCTTGAAGGTTACGGCATTATTCCGGAAATCTTCGGTCCATTCTCAACTTACAAGGGGCTCCACCAATGTCCTTAGCTTATGTCCACGAGGTAATCCAGATCAGATAACGGTCGGATAAAAGATATTGCCTATGGAATAGGAGTCTAGTGCTCCGAATCAAGCCAATTTGGCGTGTCTACAGCTTGCCTCGCCTTGATGTCGGCTTTGCAAGGGAATGGCATGTAGCGGAGCGAAGTGAAACGTAGAGAAAGCGTAGCGAAGCGAGATGGATCGTAGTGGAATGTAGTGGAGCGAAATGGCGATGGACTGAAAAGGTGGCATCAAGGTGTAGATATAGACACGCTTAACGACCAGATTCGGCAAGACGAATCTCCTCAAGTCTCCTGGTTAACTGCCATGTTTCATCAAGTCTTCGTATGTTCGATTGGTAAGAGATGTGCCATTGGCACGAGAGAAGAATAGCCAACCCCCAACGCGGTGGGGAGTCCCCGAAACATGGGTTCGTAGGTTCATCATCAGCCGGTAACCCGATCTTTGCGGTGTTCCTGTACTGTGATGGGCTAAAATTTTAAAAAAGAGATTTGTTTTGAAAAATTAAAAGAATACCAATCGAGCACATTCAGGCTCTCAGATTCATTTAAGTCTTTGCAAGAGACAAGATTCAATTCGGAATGGAATGATCTCAGATTCCGAAAGGGAAATGTTTAAGCATAGACCGTGAAGATAATGACGGTGCAAGTTCTGATAAAAATTGAAGGCCCTAGGCGGGACGAAATGGCTGCCACGGTGGGATAAGTAGCAAAAGAAGTTGCAATGGCCTCCATGGTGAAAAGAATTGAAAGATTTGAGGGCAAAAAGTGGTTACCGAACACGGTGGGATTAATAGACACGGTGGGATATTAGAGAGGTTGGTGGGACTAGAGAATATGGTGAATGACGCGGTGGGATTTAGAATGATCGAGAGGGTGAGAAGGTGAAGATTAGGAAATGATGTATGCAATGACAAAACAAAATGTAATGCAATTAATACTACATGATGCATGTTGGGCTCAAGAAAATAAAACAAAACTTGTATAACAAATAGTTGAAGATATAGATTGTCTATGAGGTCAAGATACCCATTCGGGAACTATCGTCCCTCACAGCACAACTTTGGCTTATCCGTGAGCATTAGAGATGACCCGACCGTCGTAGATTTTGATGAAGGGGATCTCGGGTCAAGTCTTCTCTATGCTCATGGTCTTCAACAAATAATGCATAAGATAATAATACACGACTAGCAACATATATGCTAGTCGGCAAGTTATGGGGGTTTCCCATGTCCATTCTTCCATTTACGAGACGAGATTTCCCCCTCCTTTACTCGTGTTTCTTTTCTGAAATGCTCAATAGAAGGGTTAAATCTGTTCTATGGCTTACCCCCTTGCCTATTGTCATCTTTCCTTGCTTACATGTCAAGGGGGGTAGCCTTATCAACCAGGTAGAATGCACAAAATGACAGACGAGGTAAAAGTTAAGAGTGCTTACCTGCTATTGCGAGAGTTGCTCCCTTCTTGATCTCAGAATCCTGAAACGCTTAATGAAGGGGATTAAATCTTCACCATGGCTTATCTCTTTGCCTATTGCTGTCTGCCTTGACTTAGGTCAAAGAGAGGAGCCTTCTTGACAAGGTGTAATAACCTAAATGACCGAAATGAAATGGTTAAGAGAACTTACCTGCCATTGAGAGAACCTTCTCCTCTTATTTTAAAGTCCCTGAAAACACTTGATAAAAAAAGGATTAGATCTTCACAACGACTCATCCCTTTGCCTATTATGGCCAACTTTGACTCAGGTCAAAGGGAGGAGCCCTCTTAATGGGGTGATAATGAAGGTAAAATATGCAATGCGGAAATGAAACGTGCAAGACATAAAGATAAACATGAATACTAGCAAAGGCAAAAAGCAAGGTTATGCCAAGTTAGATGATGCATTTTAAAAAAAATTATTCAACTCTCTCTCTCTTTCTTTTCTTTTTTTTTGTTTGAATTTTTGAAAATATTCAATTTTTTTGAATTTTTGAAAATATTTGATTTTTGTTTTTTTTTTTTTTTTGAAAATATTCAATTTTTTTGAATTTTTTGAAAATATTTATTTTTTTTTGGATTTTGTGGAGAATGTGCCAGTATTGAGACCATTCATCGATCTGTGGGTGTTAATCAAGAATCAAGCACTAAGCACCACGTGTGAATAAGGTTCCCTACCTAGAATCTTTCTTGCCCTCTTCTCTTGATCGGTTTGGATTCCCCCTGAGTTTGGACAGTTTACCCTACCCTAGGGGTTTTAAGATGGAAGAATAATAGAGGAAGTCTTTGATAGGATTTGGGGGTGTTGAGGAGGGTTTCTCTACTCATGCCCAAATTGCCCGTTGGGGTTCGGCCTCTTCGGGTCTTTTCTACATATGGCACTTATTTAGACAAGTCTTTGACCTGTGGGGTCATTGCCCATCTTTTGGTGCCTTTTCTTCATTTTCTATTCTTCCGGGTACTCATTTAGACAGGCCCATATTTGTTTAAACCTGTGGGGTTCATTGCCCATCTTTTGGCACCCTTTTGCACCCTATGAGACGGCCTCCTACTAAGGCGGCGGGCATTTTCGATACTATCCTCCTCTAGTCCCCTTCACCTATCTTGGACCGAATAGAAGAGAATAGGGTAAGGTTTCCTTTCCGCCTTCAGGGTTCTGCCTTGCCTCTCTTGAGTGTTGGGCTATCTAGATTCTGGGATCGGGAGGTGTTGTGTGTGCAAGGTGATGTCTACCCTTGACTTCTAGCTAACACCCTTAGATCGATGACTTGATATCATACTAGAGATTCTCCATTTTCTTTTCTAAGGAAAATATTTTTTGAGGTAAATGCTGTTCCATGGATGGTTCAATTTTTCTCCATCGGCATTGGTTAGCTCATATGCATTGCCTGGATATTTTTCAGTTATAACAAAAGGCCCTTCCCAGTTAGGTTGCAACTTGGAGCGGGGACCACCCGGCTTAACGAATATACGTTTAACTACCATCTCACCGATTTCGAACTTTCTCTCTACCACCCTCTTTTGATAAAATCTTTTCAATCGGTTCTGATAAGTCCGGGCATGCTCAGAGGCAGCCAACCTTCTTTCATCTAGGAGTTCAAGTTGTGCAAGGAGAGATTCTCGCCTCTCATCGACAGGGATGTCCCTATCGAGTTGAACTCGGAGTGATGGAAGGAGCACTTCGTACGGGACCACCGCTTCCATCCCATATGCGAGAGCATACGGGGTTTGACCGATGGGGGTCCGTACGAGTACGATAAGCCCATAGGGCATCTACAAGCTTATCCGGCCGGTCCGCGAACTTGCTAGACTTACGGTGTTTTCTTGATGATTTTAATCAAAGTTTTGTTGGTGGCTTCGCTGACCATTGCCTTGCGGGTAATAAGGAGATGAATGATGCAATACAATGCGGTACACTGTTGCAAAGATCACGCAGATCTTGAGAGAGAAATTGCGGTCCATTGTCGGTGATGATGTCGCCGGGTATCCCGAACACAGCGATGATGTTGCGTTTGATGAAGGAGCACGGTGTTGATGCCTTGATCTCCACGAACGCTTCCGCTTCCGCCCACTTGGTGAAGTACTGTTGCCGTCGGGATGAACGATTTGGAACGGATTTCAGAGTTAAGATCACTTAGAGGGCCAATGATATCGAAAGCCCACATGGCGAAGGGCCATGGGGCATGAATAGGATGAAGGGAAGATGCGGGAGAATGGATCTTGTCGGCATGAAGTTGGCAAGAATGACAGTGCCGGACAAAGATGGAGCAATCCTCTTCTAGGGTTGGCCAATAATACCCCTGCCTGATGATTTTCTTGGCAAGAGCTTGAGCATTGACATGGCCCCCACAGACCCCGGAATGTGCTTCCTTAAGCACCAATTCTGCCTCTTCTTCATCAATGCATCTCAATAAAATTCCGCTTAGGCTCCTCTTGTAGAGCACCCCTCCTAGGATGGTATACCTCTGGGATACTCTCCTGATGGCCTTCTTTTCTTTTGCATTTGATCCAGGTGGATATGTCTGATCTTGACAATACCTTGCGATCTCATCAAACCAAGGCCTCTCACCCTCATCTAACTCTTCCAACTCGACTAGAGAAACTTCCTCCTTCTGCTCTAGATACTCCTTCCTGCCAAATCTCTCCTTAACTTTCAGAAATCGCCCATCCTTAATCGCTGGCATCGACCTTCTACGGACATGAATAGTCCGCACCTGTCTACCTAGCGGGACTGATAGAGATGAAGCTAAGGAGGCAAGGGCATCGGCAAGGATGTTCTGAGCTCGAGGAACATGGACGAAAGTTAGTTTGGAAAAGAGCTTGATGTAGCAAGAGGTGAGTTCTTGGTAAGGTTTGAGGTTTGGATGAGAAGTTCGGTATTTGGTTAGGACTTGGCGAAGAATTAGTTGGCTATCACCTATCACCCTTAATTCCGTGGCACCATAGAAATGAGCGGCCTCCGGCCCGGCCGGCAAGGCTTCGTATTCGGCTATATTGTTGGTTCTTTGGGAAGTCAAGCCGAAATGCCCGTGGAATGGTGACACCCTCGGGTGATAGAAGGACGATTCCTATTCCCTTACCGTGTGAATTCAGAGCCCCGTCAAAATATAATGTCCAAAGGTGGGAAGATCGGATCAACATTAGTTCGTCATCCGGGAGCTCCGATTGGACCGGGTCAAAGAGGGGTATAGGGTGATGGGCTAGATGTTCGGCAATGGCATAGCCCTTAATCGCCTTACAGGGGACATAGGTGATATCAAACCGAGAAAGGAAGCTACGCCAACGACCTAACCGATCGGTTAGAACAGTTTTCTCCGGAAGGAATTTGATGGGATTGATGCGGGCAATAAGATTGACCTCATGAGCTAAGAAATAGTGTTTAAGCTTCTGAACTACCCAGACTAGTGCCCTCTCTTTCCCTTCTTCATCAACTTGTGCAAGGACTGCCCCAAGAGAATTCTCCAAAACCGAGATATATAAAACTAAGGGCTTGCCGAGGGGTAGTGGTCTAAGCACGGGGGACTAGCCAGGTACCTTTTCAAACCATCGAATGCATCCCGGCACTTCGAATCCCATTTGAACTCGGCCCCCGCCTTGGTCAACTCATAGAAAGGTTTACACCTTTGGGAGTGTTGTGAGATGAACCGGCGGACAACCGTAGCCTCGATTAGTCCTCGAAGTTCTTTCATATTTCTCGGAGGAGGCATACCAATGATTGCCTTGGCCTTGTTTGGGTCGATCTCTATGCCCCTTTTACTCACTATGAACCCCAACAGTTTTCCTGAGGATACTCCAAACGTGCATTTCTTTGGGTTCATCTTTAATTTATATTCCCTAGCCCTTTGCAAGACCTTTCTTAACACTTCCGGGTGATCTTCTCGGCTTTTGGACTTAACGACCAGGTCATCCACGTACACCTCTACAAGGGTATGCATCATGTCATGGAAGATAGCCATCATTGCCCTCTGATAGGTAGCACCAGCATTCTTCAGTCCAAAGGGCATGACGACATAGCGATAGGTTCCCCAAGGTGTGGTGAACGAGGTCTTCTCCTGGTCCTCTTCGGCCAACCGGATTTGATTATATCCGTAATAGCCATCCATGAATGACAACATTTCGAATCCCGGCGGTGTTATCAACCGATACGTCAATATGAGGTAGAGGAAAGTCATCTTTAGGACACGCTCGATTCAAGTCCCCGAAGTCTATACGGATCCGAACTCGGCCATCCTTCTTCATGACGGGGACTATGTTTGCCACCCATTGCGGATAAAGGACGACCTTAATGAATCTTGCTTGATGTAACTTGTCGACCTCTTCTTTCATCTTAAGTGCGGCATCGGGGTGGAATCTCCTTAATTTTTGCTTGACCGGGGTAACTCCGGGTTTCAAAGTTAGACGATGTTCAACTAACGAGTTGTCTAACCCCGGCATGTCTTCGTATGTCCATGCGAACGTGTCCTTATATTCTTTCAAGATTTCAATTAAACTCTGTTCCTCAATGGGAGTGAGGTTTGCGCTTAGGAGGATTGTCTTGGGATCTTCCGGCATTCCGAGATTCAATTCTTTTGTCGGTTCATCCACCGTGGCTAATGGTTCTTCAAATCTTTTAAGTCCAGATGTATACGCATCAGCCAAGTCCTCAATTCCATCCTCGAAATCAGTATCTTTTTCTGATAAGACCTCGTAAACTCCCAGTGTATGATCTACATTGCATTCATCCTCATATTGGATTTCATCAAGCTGGATAGCATTTTCCAAAAACCTTGGCAGCCTTGCACATTCCTTGCATTTTTGAGCTATTTGTTGGAGATATCTTTCTGGCACACGTTTACCTCGAATTTTCTTCTTTCCTATCCTAACTACTCCTAAAGAAGACGGAATTGAAAAGGTGGTATTAACAGTGGGTGAAGGATCGAGCAGATCGATCAGTGAGTTGGAGAAGAGGGGTCCCTGGTTGGGAGCACCCTCCGAGACAAGTAGCGACGTCTCCTCGATGGAAAACTGAGTTTGCGAGAGGACGTTTTTTTTTTGGGTATTTTGGGTATTTTCAATAACAAAAAGGGAATGAGCCGATGGGGCTCGAGCGTAAATCGAAAGCTTGAGTAAATGGGAGAAAAATGGGCTCGCGGGCCCGATGATAACAAGAAATGGGCGTATAGGCCCAAAGCCGGTGAAAAGATCTAAGGGGCACGTGGGCCCAAATGGTGGGCACGCGGGCCCAAAGCTGGAAAATGAATCTAAAGGGCACGTGGGCCCGACCGGTGGGCATGTGGGCCCAAGGTTGTTGGCTTGGAATGGGCATAGAAGGCCGGTGGAGTGAGAAGATTTAAATGGGCTCTCAGGCCCATTGATCAGTTCAGGTGGCCATTTTGGCCCAAATGTGGGAATTGGGCTAGATAGCCCATCAAGCGAATCCAAGAGGGATAGAGTGAGGATTTTGAAATACGTGACCGTAGGATACGGTTCACGCGGGATGTTGTTTGGAGGTGGGTTCGAGTGGACAAGTTGTTTAGAGATGGACTTGCCCTTGACTGGTTCTTCCTCCTCTATGAACAACCGAGCTAAAGATGAACTCAGGTTGTCCACCTCCTCCTCTTGCTCTGGTGCCTTCTTCCTCTTGACTGGTTCTTCTTCTTTGTCCCCGGCCATCATCATGGTCTCCCCTTTAATAAAGAATTTTTGGAGTCCCATGGCATTTTTTGGCCGGTAGACCATCCGCGGAGTGAAACTGGGCTCATAGCCAAGCCCGTGTCTCTTTGGTCTTTGTATGGCTTCAATGGGGTGCACAACCCCCTGCAGCTCCTTTCCCAACCCTTTTCCTGGCTGATAGCCCATCCCCTTCATCATCCGCCATGCAACGGTATCTGGAGGCGTCGTTAATACCATGACCTCAGGTAGCTCTGTAGTTGAAACCAACGGCTGGACAGATTTTGATATTGGTAGTGCAGAAGAGGGGTCATCCACGTCACTCAGAATGGGGATGTTGGTTACTTTGATCACTGGCCCTTGTATGGGAACTTCAGACACTGATGATTAGTGGAGGCAACAGCTCCTATTGCCTCAAGGTACGGGCGTCCCAAGATAGCTTTGAATGTAGGGTCCAGTTCTAGAACGTGAAACTTGGTGGCGACGGCACATGGCCCGAGCCCTACTTTTAATGTAACCACCCCTCGTGCCGGCTTCCGGGAGTTGTCATATGCGGTCACCGTGACGGCAGAAGGCTCGATTTCTTCATCGGAGATGCCGCAGAGTTGCAATGTTTCTGGCGGCATGACATTTATGGATGCTCCGGTGTCAATCAAGCAGGACTTGATCTCCACGCCTCGGATGACTACTGCAACGCGCAAGGCGTACTTTCTGATCTCTGGCCGTGCCAACTCCTCCTGTGTAAAGGTGAGTGTCGGATGTTCACTCCTCGGGGTCAGGATAGCAATGATCTTCTCAGGCGGGAGGTCCTCATTGACCATGACCCGCCGTAAGTATTGTTGCAAGATGTCCCGATGATTCTTTGACCTCTTTATCAGCTCCGAGAATTGAAATCCGTGCCGGCATTTTGTCCAAATGTTTTAATAGATCATATGCCGTGCCGGGCAATGGTTCTTCCACTACCTCCTCTTACGCTTGCTCCTGTGGTTGTATCCCGGCACAGGGGAAGACCCTTTGGAACATCCTCCCGCTACGAAGTACCGGCGCCGGCGTGGTAGGGGGAAGTGGTGATGATGGTGATGGTAGGGTTGGTTGGTAGGTTGAGGAGCCCATGGTAGGTAGGGGTGGTGAGGATCGGATGATGAGGGGTCGTGGATTGGTGGAGGCCGGTATGTTGGGTGATGGTTGGGGTGTTGGTGGTGATGGTCTAATGATGAGGGGTCGTGGGGTGGCAGTGACTGGTAGATTAGGTGATGTCTGGGTGTTGGTGGCGGTCTAATGATTAGACGCCGTGGAGGATTAATGGTGGTTGGTGGGTTAGGTTGGGGTGATGGTTGGGGTGCTGGTTGGGAGACGGGTGGCGGTCTAATGATTAAGCGTCGTGGAGGGTTAATGGTTGGTGAGGGTAGTGGTGTTTGGATAGTTTGTGGGCTGGGGGCAACTCTCGGTATGGAGAGTATGGTGCGGTTTGTAGGTGGGGTCGGTATGGCGGGCATGGAGGTGATTTGATCCTCGACCTGCCAACCCTGGGAATGGTGGGTTGACTCCTCGATGGCGGAGTGGACGAGGCCGAGTCGTTGGTTTGGTGGTGCTGGTGCCGGTGCTTGTACGGGTGCATGTACCGGTAGCGGATCTTGGACTATGCCCAGGCCGGGGCTCTTGTTGTGCTTGTTGTCGCCGTGGTTGATTCGCCGTGCCTTCATGGCTTGTATAGACTCTCCCATCTGTGCCCGATCAATGTTTCCCCGATCGTTGAGGTCATGAATGTAATCTTTAAGCGGGAAACAGACATCCACCGTGTGCCCGGGATACCGATGGTAAGCGCAGTATTTTGTCATGTCAACATTTGCTGGCCATCCTTCTCTCTCCTTTGGAAGCTCTAGCTGCTGTTCAGCCATCAATGCGTTGAAGATATCGGTGAGGGGGAATGGCAGTTGAGGGTAGTATTCTCTCTTGGGTCCCCCCCTCCTAGGTCGGTTGGCTGGTGGTGGCACTTGGTTGTAGGCTTGTTGTGGTGGTGGTGGTCGGTTGTAGACATGTTGTTGTTGGGGCGCTCGGTTGTAGGCATTTGGTTGCTGGGGCGCTTGGTTGTAGGTGGGTTGCTGCGGTGGTGCTCGGTTGTATGCAAGTTGTTGTTGTGGCTGAGGAGCTGGTTGAGGGGCGGGGCGGTATTGTTGATTGGGTGGTGGGTTACGGTATTGGCTTTGACGGTACCCCCCCTGGTTCCCCATGGCATTGATGCTCTCATTATTTACTACCCCTTCGGTGGTGGGTCCTACCGGTGTAGGCTTTCTAGTATTACGGGGCTTGGTGTCGAACGGGTTGATCATGGATGCATCCTTAAAGTGGGTTTGGAGGTAGCGGGCGCTATCACACAGGTCACTCATGGTTGTTGGACGGTGCATGATCAGAAGGTTGCGAAGGTTAGGCGTGGTGTTCCCAATGAGCATCCTCACCTGCTCCTCCTCTGAGATGGTATCCACAAGCCTCTCAGCCATTCCCCTCCACCGATCAGCAAATCTGGCGAAGTCCTCATCCGGCCTCATCTTTTCAGCAATTAAGTCAGTTATCGAGCAGGCTGGCCCCACCCTATCCTTGTACCTCTGTAGAAACTTCGTCTTAACAATGTCGAAATCCGCCGCCTCAATGGAATCAAGAGAATAGAACCAGTCAAGGGCGGATCCATCCAATGACCGACGGAATAGGAAGGCAAGGGCTTTGCGGTCATTTTTCCAGAATGAGGAGTCATAGAGAAAGCTCTTTAGATGGTTGAAAGGATTACCAGTCCCGTTGTAACGTTGGAAGACTGGTATCTCTGAAGGAGGAAGGTGTAGAACTGGGAAAGAGGGGACAGAGATTTCAGGGATGGCTTTAGAATCGAGGCGGTGCCTCATCTCTTCGAAGCGCTCATCCATCCGGTCGATTTTGTTCATTAACACCGGGTGAGGCTGGATTCCCGAGCCGCGGGAGCAAAGTGTTTACTTGACCGGGTTGGAAGAGGTGGGTTGGAAACAGGCCCAGTGCGGGTAATTGTGTGAATGCCCCACAACGGGGTGAGCAGGGCCACGGCAAGGTTGCCCACCAGAAGAGATGATCAAGGGCCTGACTGCCGGTTGGGGTGGTGAGGGGGCTTGATTTCCCTCGATCGGAGCCTGATTGGTGGGCATCTTGCCCTTAGTGGCATATTGGACAATTGCAAAGGCCTCGGGATCAAGGTGAAGAGATAGATCCTTGAGAGCTTGTTCTATAATATGTGAAGTGGATCGGTGAGCGGGATCTTGGACCTCGTGTTCCATCACGGCATTAACATGGCCATCTGGTTGGACCACGGGTTGCCGAAGCTCGTAGTGACCCATCTCGTACTCCTCTTCTTGGCCGCAGTAGTCCGACATCCCGATGTGTCTTCCGGACCTTAGAGTGGGCATCCTGTCAAATTCCCTTACAAAATGGTTGAAAGAAAGCAAATGAAAGGTGTAAACGCAAAGAGAGTTTTTTTTTGTTTGGTTATGGTTGTTTGTTTGATTTGATTTGGTTTCAATTTTGTTGTTTGGCAAGCAAGTTGAACATAAAAATTAAAGGGTTTTTTTTTTTTTTTTTTTTTTTTTTTTTTTTTTTAGGTGTTTTGAAAGAGATTTTTTTTTTCTTTTCAATTGTTGTGAGCAAGCAAGTTATGCAAACAAGGTTTTAAAGTGACTACTCGACAATTATTGGGTTGAAACCTTAGATTAGATAGATTGTTAGCAATTGTTCACTCAAATTGGGTATGGTTCCTATTGCTTCAATCTTCAAGACCTAAGGTTATCACTCATTCACCACGAGTAGGTACTTGGGTTCTTCGGGTTTTGGGAAAGTGGTACAACCGGCCCAATCGTGCGGAGAGGAATACTCCACGGATGGGGACTTACGGAGGTCTTGATGGAAACCACCAAATCAACTAGGAAGGAATATCCCAGAAGAGAGGTAAGAATCCACCAAGAAGGTGTTTGGACGGTGAGGGTGTGTTGGGAGAGAGAGCCCCCGCCTCGAATGCCCTACGGATCGGAACGAGTCCGGTACCCGATGCAAAGCTAATGCAAAAATGAAAAATGGAGGGTAGAAGGAGAAGAAGCAATCAATATGCAAACATGAATGAAAGCTATTAAATAAGTCAAGCAAGTGAATGCAAACAAGATAAGCAATGAGAAAGTAAAACAAGTGACTAGAAACTAGCAACTAAAAATGTGGTTCGCGCGGGAACCGGCTTGTGTTGGAGTGTTCAAGTGTGGAGAAATCTGAAGTAAAAGTAAAAGGATGGTCCACGCGGGGACCGAATTGAAAATAAAGTGGCTCACGCGGGAGCTGAGTTTTGGAAAAGTAGGTGGTTCACGTGGGAACCGGTTTTTGAAGGAAAAGGGGTGGTTCACGCGGGAACCGGTTTGTTTGATTGGAAAAAAGGAAAGGAGGGCCACGTGGGGCCAATCTAATTGGTGCAAAGGGGTGGTCCACGCGGGGACCGATCTGAAAGTGAGTTGGTTCACGCGGGAACCGAGTTGGAAAAGAAAGGTGGTTCACGCGGGAACCGGTTTTGAAGGAAAATGGGTGGTTCACGCGGGAACCGGTTTGTTTGATTGGAAAAGGGGAAAGGAGGGCCACGTGGGGCCAATCTAAAGGTGCTGCAAAGGGGTGGTCCACGCGGGGACCGATCTGAAAGTAAGTTGGTTCACGCGGGAACCGAGTTGGAAAAGAAAGGTGGTTCACGCGGGAACCGGTTTATAAGAAGAAAAGTGGTTCACGCGGGAACCGGGCTGAAATTAAAGACAAGAAATCAAGTCCACATGGGGGACAATCTTAAAGGAAGAGTAATCAGCAAGTTTTTAAAAGTAAATTGACATGGAAAAGGGTAAAGGACAAGCCGGTTCACGCGGGAACCAAGTCGGAAAACAACTAGTTGCACGGATCAATCAAGCTAGCACGGTTGAAGACATTGGTTGTCCCACCGTGGTCGCCAAAAAGCTGTCGACTCCAGAAAACGGGTTCCGGATCGGCACCTCAAGATAAGAAGGTGATAGATGGAATTGGGAAAAAGAGAGTGAATAAGAAAACACTCGGAAAGCGGTAAAGACTCCTCACCTCGGTCCCACACTCACATTGATCCCCGAACTTTCATCTCACGGCGTCGCTCGAGCACCGGAGATGGTTCGGGTCATGTGGGAGGAGAATGAGGAGGATATGAATTTAGAACATGAATAAAAAGAAAGTGTGGTCGCGAGGAGCCGCGGGCTCCGATTTATGTAATGGAAATAGAAAGAAGTTGACCGTGTGTACCTTAGCGTGGGAGAAAGGGATGTGAGTTCAACCTTCTTCTTCTTCGGCCGGCCGATGAAGAAGAGTCTCCAATCCAATGCTAGCTTGATCAACCTGTGCAACTAGAATAATGAACCAAGTGAAGAGTTTGGTTAGACTTGTGAAGTGTAGTAACCGTAGAGAGAATATGAAAGAGAAGCAATTGGAATCGAACTCACCGGATTGGGGTGAGTCCTAACCCCTTTTTTTGTGTTTTTGATGATGTAAAAATGATGTAAATGAACTAAAATATGCTTTAAAACAGTAAATAAACAGAATTAATGGAGTTTAGAAAGCTTATGGAATGATTTGGCTTGAGTTGAAGCCGAGTTGGTTGAAAACAGCCGGTTCGGGTAGCTTGGTACCCTTCTGGCGCGACTTTGGTGCAGAGGATGTTACGGACGACCCCGATGTCGGAATTGAGTTACGTTTGTTGGAGTAGGCGGAGGACTCAGAGAGGAAGAGTTTCTTTCTTGATGATTTCTCCGAAATCCTCCTGTATAAGTCAGTAAAAATTCTGAAAGTGGGCGGATATCAAAAATAGAACCTGGATGCGCGCCCTCAGTGTAGCAACCGCCACGAACAAACGGCAAGTCGGAATGGAGTGCCGTCAGTTGGGGACGAAAGAGGACGAAGAGAGGAACAATTTGTATGTTGAAGACTTTTGCAGAAGAAGCCTTGGATTTTCTCCAGAAGTCGATGAAGATGGTTGATGAAGAACACCCGGATCGAGCCTTCTCCTTCACCTCGGGATCGGTTTCTTGACTTCGGATCGCCTTTGGACGTCGGGACGGCTTTGGAGAAGAGCTGGGACGACCTTGGGACGAGCTAGGCACCGGGGTTCAACCTCGGTTCGTTGAGAATGGCCCTCAATTTATAGGGGAAGAGAGCCGGTGCAAAATTTAGAAACTGGGTGTACCGCGCCCCCGCGTTTCAAAGGAGACGAGGGCGCGTAGGGCGCGCCCTCAAACCAAGGGCGCGCAGGGCGCGCCCCCAGTTCGGGGGCGGGGCCTGGGCGCCCTCCTGTGTCAAAGGGGGGCGGGGCGCGTTCGGCGTCTCACTCGCTAAAAATCGACGGAATGTTCCGGAAATTGCTAAAAATGGACTTGACATACGTAACGCGCCCCCGAACCGGGGGCGCGGTACAAATAAGTGAAAATTCTCGCCCGGAAACCTTCCAAAAACCCGGTTTAGAAGGTGCTAATCGGGGTAATTTCCGATTTAAAGCAACTGACCGCGCCCCCGCCTTTCAAAGGGACTGGGGGCGCGCAGGGCGCGCCCCCAGTTTGCGGGCGCGCACGGCGCGCCCTCAGGCTGAGGGCGCGCACGGGGCGCCCTCCACGTTCAAGCGCAGCGCGGGCGCGATACACTCTCTCCTGCGCGCGTGTTCCGCGAGCCGTATCTTGCAAACGGGATGTCCGATTCAGCTCCCGTTTGTCGCGTTGGAAAGAGGGTCTTCAACCGCACCTCCTCAAGTCGGTAAACCAGCCGCATGACTCCCGAGATGTTCGTACGGGGCTTTCTACCGGTTTACCCTCTCGCGGAAAGCCGAAACCCGGGGCGAAGATCCGAAAGAGCACGGTTCCGGTCGAGAAATCTCGGGTCAACTCGGGATGACTTAAAATGACGACCGAACAAGTCCGGTACGATCGGACAATCCGAAGTCATCGAAAAATCTGAGATTAACCCGGTAAACGTGAATCGAAAGCCGTAAAAGCCGCGAAACCCTAAAATTGACCGAACCGGCCTTATAGCCCCGGTTGATAAAATATACGGCTAGAATCGACCCGGATGACATGAAAAGACCCGGTGATGACCGGAAAGGCCTAACATGTGGCCCGGGATAGCCGTGTCGGCACGTATCGAAAAGCCGTAACGAAAGCCGTCATTGACTCACGCCTACCGAACTGACTTCTCGGAAACCCTGAATGTTACGGAACACATGCGGGACTCCCGAGACCTTCAATTATGGACCATTCAAGGTCGGTCATCGAGCCGGCTTCATATTTTTACAGTTTACGTGCGGCTCTCGCTTGAAGGTTACGGCATTATTCCGGAAATCTTCGGTCCATTCTCAACTTACAAGGGGCTCCACCAATGTCCTTAGCTTATGTCCACGAGGTAATCCAGATCAGATAACGGTCGGATAAAAGATATTGCCTATGGAATAGGAGTCTAGTGCTCCGAATCAAGCCAATTTGGCGTGTCTACACTTACATCCTAAATGACAAAGCATATGGGGTTTGTCTAGTGGGAGTCCTTACAGAAGTATGATAAGCCCATAAAGTATGTATATGCTTATCAGGCCAGTTTGCAATCTTGCTAGACTTACAAGATTTTTTGATTATTTTATTTAAGGTTTTGTTGGTGGCATCTGCTTGACCATTACCTTAAGAATAATATGGTGACCAATGATGCAATGAAATGTAGTACCTGTTGCAATGATCACATAGATCTTGAGAGAGGAATTGAGGCCCATTATGGTGATGATGTTGCTGGGGATACGAAACCTTGCAATGATGTTGTGCTTAATGAAGGAGCAAATTGATGACGCTTTGATCTTCATGAATGCTTCCGCTTCAGCCCACTTTGTGAAGTACACTGCTACTGTCAGAATGAATGATTTAGCCTGCATTTCAGAGTTGAGGTCACTTAGAGGGCCAATAATACCTAAAGCCTACATGGCAAAAGGCCATGGGGCATGGATTGGATGAAGGGAAGATGCAATAGAATGAATTTTGTTAGCATGGAGTTGACATTAGTGGCAATGTCGGAAAAGGTGGAGCAATCTTCTTCAAGAGTTGGCAAGTGGTGCCCTTGTCGGATGATTTTCTTAGCAAGGGCTTGAGCATTCACATGGCCACCACAATCTCCACAATGTACTTCTTTTAGCACTAACTCAACTTCTTCTTCATCAAGACATTGAAGTAAAATGCCACTCATGCTCCTCATGTAGAGAACTTCTCCAAAGATCGTATACCTTCGGATACTCTTCTAATTGCTTTCTTTTCCTTGGTCATTGATTCAGGCAAATATGATTGATATTGACAATACCTCGCAATCTCATCATACCAAGGTCTCTCACCCTTATTCCAATTCTTCCAACTCGATCAAGGAGATTTCTTCCTTGTGTTCCAAATATTATTTTTTGTCAAATCGCTTCTTAACATTTAGAAAATGTCCATCCTCAATTGCTGGAATTGATCTCTTACAGATGTGGATGGTTTGCACATGCCTGCATAGCAGGACAGATAAAGATGAAGCTAATGAGGCTAAGGCATCGTCATGAACATTTTGTGCATGGGGGACATGGACAAAGGTGAGTTTGAAGAATACCTTGATGTAGCAGGTGGTAAGCTCCTGGTAGTGTAGACACGCCAAATTTGGCTAATTCAGAGCATAAAACCCATGTTTTATAGGGTAACATGTGTGATTGACCTTATAATGATGCCGGGTCTTTTAAAGTTGATTTGGAGCTTCGCCGAATGAAATTAGATGTTTTCCGAAGTTTTCCGCACAAAGCCATAATTTCCAAGCGAAAGCTAAGCGTAAATCATGTAAACACGGAAATTGTTTGAATGACCAATGTCTAATGATCATGCATTGAAGGTTACGGTCAAATTCACACTCCGGATAAGTTTTGATTCATGCCGTGTCTTTCTGGTTGGCCGTCGGAGTCATTTCGACCAGTATCAGATCTCCTGTTCACTGTCCTAATTTTAGGATAAAATTCTGAAGTTTTTGAGGGTGTTATGGCTGATCAAATGCTATATTGATCTTCTTCATCATGTTATCTTTCCAACGCAACAAACAACATCAAATTCTAAGTCCAGGAGTGTTCGCAATGGCTTCCGTAAGAAGGACGCGCAAAATAGTCCCATGCGCCCAGGTCCCTGATCACATGTGCCTAGGACCCAGGGCACGTGGCCATACGCCCTGCCCTGAGGCACATGGCCTTGTGCCCCCGATTGAGGGCACGAGGGAACCAGTTTTTCATCGGGACTCTACCTCTAAACGGATTGGATCAAATTTTTCGACCAAATCAAACCAAAATTTTCAAATGGATTTGATGTGCCCCCACTGGGAGGCACATGGGCCCCTCAGTGGCATGCATGCACCCTGGGGTAGGGCGCAAGGTACCCTATTTCGTAGTATGGATCACGACAGTCGTTCTCCTATAAATTAAGGCCGATTCTGGTCATTCCAGAGGCATGTGAACGACTCCTCAGGCATCTCAAGACGTCCAAGCTCCCTTATGCATCCATTTTTTGATTTTTAAAGAGAGAATTTGAAATTTTTAGAGAGAGAAAAGTCAATTCAGGAGAGAGGAAGGCTGATCTGCAGGTGATCTGCCAGGTCTCTCTTCTTTGGCTTCTACAGCAGCGTGTGGACGTCTGCTGCTCAAGCTCTCAAGCATGATCTAAACCTACACGGCACATGATCGTCATCCAAGGATATGATCTAATTATATACAACCCAAAATATATAATGATATATCTATCTATTTATATATATATAGACATCTCTTCCATGAACTTTACACACTGAGGTGTGGTATGAAGAAAGTAAAATAATTATGGCTCCTATGGGAAATAGGTTCTCCTCTATGATAATCTTCCTTTTTATTTGTTCCATATTGCATCCTGCAATTCATGGAGAATACTAGCTGAACCTTGAATGAATTTTTACAAAGCAAATGGTCTGCATGAATGACTCTAGCTGTAGGCTGCCAATGCAGTAACCAGAGTGTCGATGTTGCACGGCTAGGTCAATCAGCATCAACTGTCTACGTACCAATGGGAGACATCTTACCACTGGGCGGTTCAGTAGTCATGACAACTAGGTTACATACATGGATGGCTCTCACACATCTAGTTTCCTTATTAGGGATAGGGTTCCCTAGGCGGGCACCGCGTGGTAGGGTAATGCCATGTTTGGCTGCGGCAATGACAATGTGTTGAGAAAAAAATTATTTTGTTATTTAATCTCATTTATCTTTAAATTTTAATTTCCATAAAATGGTCTTAAAAGGTCTTTAGTGGAGGAGAATAATAGGTAGTTTATCCTCTATTCATGTTATTATGGATTTTAGAAAAAATGGTCATTTAGGTGGAGTTAGTTGGGCTAAGTAGTGGGGTCTTGTAGCCTCCCATCCAAGTAGTGGGGGAGAATTTAGTGCATCAAATTTAGATGAATTTTTAAGGGCATTTAAGAATCATATTTGGGGTGTTACTTGTGTGGAAAGGCTAGCTAAGGCCTATACATATGTGGGCCTATTGTTCTTTGTAATCCAAGTCTTGTAAGAGTGTTTATAGAGTGAGTATTGTGGTTTTCTTCTATTGTGTATACCTTGTGTTATCTTCTTCTATGTCCATTGTATTTAGCTCAATTCTTGTGAGAGACAGTCCCATCACACTTCAACACAACGAAGGGCTCTTCATCGAAATCACTATGCTAGTTGGCCTCAGGCGCACCGACCAGTCATTCAATAAGTAAATGTTTGCATGTGGGCAATATCTTCTCTATTGCCTCCCCCCATATATAGAGATTCCAGGCACCTGACCCTCGGTGACAGACCATATCCAAAACCAATATACACACATATTGTTCCCGAGCTCTCATGGCCCAAGTATTTATTTGTCAGCCTATTGGTGATGAGTGTCAACAGTCAGTTGCTACCTATTCCAGAGGGGGTTTTCATGGTGGCCAAGGTAGTCATCGACGTCGGTTCTATGATGTTGTACATTTTGGAGCTAGCCTACACCACCCTTAGGATGGATATACACCCCAGCATGACCCAGTATAGGCTCATGTCCCAACCATGCCCCCCCACTGTTGGATGTTACAAATGTTGAATAAAAAGAGTTTTTTTATTAAGAGGGTGTTTCTTTTTGTAACGTGTTACGTGGGTAACAAGTGAGGGTTCTATGTTAGGAGATGGGTGTTACTTTTTTAATGGTGAAGAGTTTCTCATCCAAGAGAGTTTAAGAGAAACTCACGTAAGTTTCCTTAACTTTAAGAATATGGGTTCAAACTTAGCATGTGGGTTACATATGGAGAGGCCTATATAAGGAGGATCATTCTCCATCATTGTATACACTTCACGTATGCTTGAGTCTCCACAAGCATCTTCTTAAGAGAGAATTTCTTTTCACTATTACTCTATTTCATTTGTGTGATCTGGTTGAAAGAGTAGTCTCTCTTATTCTCACTATTTTTATTCTTAATCCTTGATCTAATATTGCCTAAAGCCAAGTTTATGACTGCCAACTTTCAATCCCAACAATGTGCGTACACCTGCTATGACTTGGGGAACACAATACCAATGGATTCTCTGACAGTTACCCTCCACTTCACTGATGCCGAACTCCAACTTTGATCGTTAGAAGTTTTTTAACGATCCTGTGAATGAACACATCTATTACCTGACGTTCTCGGCTAACAACTTCAGGGGCATGTTCATGCACAAACAAAGTGCAATCAATAAAAATAAAATTCATATTATTCTAGACATCACAGGAAATGAAGGACAACTCCTCCCACTCTTTGGGCTTTCTTCTCGCTCTTTTTCATCATATATTCTCTCTTTGTCAAATGTTGGTACACTTTGGTTGCATTGGAAGGTTTGTTTGTTTTTTTCAAAGATGATGTCGCAATGGGCATCTATTGTAGCGAATTGCACGATCTCATTGGTTTGTGATTATAAGAGAAATAAATTATCAGAATTGTTTAATTTGTCCCTACTTTTTACTGACCGACCAATATATTCTACAATAACTAATAATTTCTATATTTTATCTATAGATAACTTTATAAATTGAACACGGAAGAAGATAATATATTTGTTTATTTCTCTCTTTCTTAATTGGGAAAGTCAATCTTGGAAATATAAAAGTAAAGCTTTGTCGAATGAGATTACATAAAGTTAGATATTTTAATGATTAAAAATATTAAAAGTTAACATAAAATTTTAATTGTTGCCCAACACATCTTTTAATATGTTTTGTAATAAAATTAATTATAACAAAAGCTCAATTAATCATGCAACCAAACATCCCCGTTGGATTGTTTTTCTCTTATCAAAATAATATCACGTTCAAATTTTTAATTAATAAATTTGAAAATGTAAAATTTGAAAAATTAAATTATTAAACATAAAATTTATTATATATTTATGAATACATTTAAAAATATTAAACATTATTTAATGAATAATTATAAATTTATAATTATTTACATTAATCACGTAGTATAAAAATTGTTTCGAAGTGGATTTTAAACAAGGCCGAACATTCTTTTTCTTACATTAACTTTGATTAACATTAAGATAATATTCATACATGATATCCACCGTGAGGATACCTCTTAAGATAATATTCATACATGTATCCATATTGTTGTTGAGTCAAGTAGGAGCATCAAGATGTCAAATCTATTGTATTATTTTATCATATAACATATCTGTTTTGGTCCCATTTGGATCTTAATATATTTTTTATTCCCATTACTATTGACACTTATCTTTTGATCCCAAAACCTTCTTTCCCTTTTCTTCTAATCCTATTCGTCATACATTTATCCTTATTCTAATTTTACCAATCCTTCTACCATGATAAGGATACCTTCCATCCATGAAAGGAATATTTTGAAAGTTCATTTACCGAAGCCGCTACTTGCCCCAGTTGACTTTCATTCTAACACATGATATATTATATGTTAAAATAAAAGTATTTTAGCATAATGTACATGCATCATAATTTGTATTATGACAGGATATATTATTATATATTATAATTATTAATTATATGCATTATGAATGTTGATTATATATTATAATATTAAATATTAATTTATATTTTTACATTTAACAAACCTAATAAAATAAATATTTATTTTTAATATACATTGTAAAAAATTAAAAATTAAATTTTTTAATAAAATAAATATATCAAATATTTAGAATTAATATTTTTAATTGTAATTATTGCCAGAATTTAATCACAATTTTCTTTCTAAAATTTTGAAGAAAAATAGTACATACAAATCTTGTTTTAGTATTTGTAATATATATGGTATTTCACTACGTTGTAACATATTCCACTGTTTCTGGAAATGCATGTTTTATTCCACTAAGTTGACAAAGAGTTAATTAAAATTTTATTTAAAATATATTTTTTTTTTTTTTAGGTTGATATAGAATATGTCACAGTTTTAATTGAAATGTATAATGCCAATGATAAAGAGAGGAACAAAATATCATGTTTTTATTTTTCAAGAATTTTCATTGATAAATAAAAGATTAAGCTAACCTGCATGTGCACATTGGCTAGATGGGGGCAAAATGGGAAACTTATAAATACATTTGTGAACTTTGACTGTCTCTCAAGGGTAGATGGGGCGAGAATTATGAAATGTTTAACAATGGGATTACAAAATAAATAGTGAGGAAGGTGGGACTAAAACATAAAGCACCTTTGAAAAGTAGGGGTGAGAGTTGATTTACTTTAATTAAATGATTGTGTATGGCATCTCTTGCATAGCGCGAAGGCTATAAATGGGTCGGATTCGGTAGTAAACTCATTAGAATCCAATTTCGATTCCAATAAGGGTTAAGGGTTCCAATTCTGATTCCAGTAATTTCAGAATCACAAAGTTCCAATTTTGATCCGTTTCCAACTCGTTATCAAAATTAGAACCGAATCTAATAATTTCCAAAATATCTATAAAATATTAATTTTTGTTCAAAAGTAAGTTAATAATTTACATATAATTACTAAAATTTAATATGATAATTTAAAAACTTTATTTTTATCATTTTATTAATTTATATATTATATTTTATAATTTATTTAACTTTATTTTAATTAAATTTACTTATATATACTTATTTTTTATCAAAATTGGATACACGAAAATAGAATGGACTAATTTCGATTTTGATTCCGATAGCTTATAGGATACAAATACAAGTTCCAAACCCATTAATTTTTATTAGAATCAAATTAGAATTTCATAATATCGGATTCCATTCACACCCCTACATAGCACAGACGCAGGCATCACCCACTCACTCGAGGATGTGAGAGCTGCAAAGTGCAACCTATTAAGTTAACCAATCTTATCTATGTATCTAGCATATATACCCGCTAATCTACAAGTGTGATATAAACCTATAGGGCACACTATCTTCATCCATTGATATGATCTAATTATTTATATACAACCGACAAGATATAATAATCTATCTATCGTTCTATTTATATAGACATCTCTTCCACAAACTTTACACACTGAGGTGTGGTACATAGAAATTAAATTGAGTATGGCTCCCGTTGGAAGCACATTTCTCTTTATCTTTCTTCTTCTTTGTTCCATACTGCATACCACAATTCATGGAGAATACCAGCTGAATCTTGAAGGAATTTCCACCAAGCAAATGATCTGCTCAGAATCAAAAGGTATTTTTTTGTATCTTCATCTATAATTATTAGTAACATTTGTTTGGTAAGATCATTTACTCCACAATTTGATTGATTTCCACTAATATTTCATTCTATTTTACTCATCGTTTCATCACCTCTCATCTATATATTAGGTAGGTATACTACACACCTTTCATCTATAAGACTCATGCTTTGAAATTTTCAGTCCTTGGAGATCGTTCAGTGAAGATTGTGCATGCATATGGGCCATGTTCTCCAATGCGCTGGCAGCCCCCGACGGTCGCAGAAATGCTGGCCCATGACTCGCTGAGGCTAGCTCATCTGGACAAACGTGTTCGGCTACTGGCCACCAATGCAGCTAACCACAACACCAGTGTTAATTCGCGGCTAGGTCAATCAGCATCATCGGCCCGTGTACCAGTTGGGGACTACCAAAGGTTGGGTGGCTTTGGCTATGTTATCTCCATCTACGTGGGCACTCCCCAGAAGATGATGGGCGTCATCCTCAACATCGGATCCGACCTTTGCTGGATCCAGTGCATGCCCTGCATACATTGCTACCCGCAACATCAGCCCATCTTCAACCCAGCCACATCATCTAGTCTGAGCTATGTACCATGCACCAATCCAGCATGCAGTCATCGTCCCATCATCCACTCCAGCAGAGACAATGTTGGCTGTGACCGCGGCAGGTGCACCTATCAGGTTACCTACGGGGATGGCTCCCACTCGTATGGTTTTCTCGTCAAGGACAGGGTCACCTTGGCAGGTGCTGCAAGGCAGGGTAATTTTACCTTCGGCTGTGGCAATGACAATGGAGGGATGTTCTTTGGAATCGCCGGGCTAGTCAGCCTAGGGCGCACAAACCAGTCACTCAATAAGCAGATGTCACATGTGGGTGCCAACATCTTCTCCTACTGTCTCCCACCCACAGATAGAGATTTCGGGCACCTGACCCTTGGTGATGGACCATATCCACCTGCGTTATACACACCTATTGTTCCTGAGCCCGCATATGCCGAAAGGTTCTTCATTGGCCTGTTGGCGATGAGCGTTAACGGGCGGTTGCTACCAGTGCCGGAGGGGGTCTTTGTGGGGACCAAGACGACGATCGATGTTGTTACCCTATTGTCGTACATTCCGGATTTAGCCTACACTGCCCTCAAGATGGCCATCCGTAGCAAGATGACCCAGTATAGGCTTGTGCCACCACCAAGCCCCCTCTTAGACACCTGCTATGACTTGGGTAACGCAACAATGGTGGATTCTCCTACGATCACCTTCCACTTCACTGGTGCTGAACTCCGACTAGGGTTCACTCAGACATTCTTTAAACCACCCAAACATGAGCACATCTACTGCCTGGCATTCACGACTACCCGCATCAGAGGCTTCACCGTCATCGGGACGGTAACACAGCGTGGGTTGGAGGTCATCTACGATCTCGACAGGAACAAAATTGGCTTCCCCACTACTATTACTAATTGCCATTGACTAATATAAATATATATACATATCTGTACGCATACTACCGTACATGTTCACGCATGACGGAATGCGGTGGATCAAAATAAAATTGACATTATCCTAAAATTCATGTTCTTTTTCTTCTTCTCGCTTCATCAAGTGGTGGTACAGTTGGGGTGCATTGTTTTTTTTCTTGCAGATGATGCCGCAATGGGTGTCAACTGTGGCAAGCTGCATGAACGCAAAGATCTTTTATTATAAGAGGAAGAACTTATACGAAATATTTATGTCCTCACTTTTTACCAACCAATATTTTGCAAGAACTAATAATTCTTATATTTTATATCTAGATAGTTTTAAAAATTGAAAGAGAAGACAATATCTTTTGCTATATCTCTCTTTCTTAAACATGAAAGTCAATCATTGAGGTCTAAAAGTCAAGCAATCATGAGATTATGTGAAATCAAAGATTATCATAATTAAAATCTCTTTCATAATCTCAACTAAATACAAGTACAGTAAAATGTGACAAATCTTGTGTTCTATTCTTCTTTTATTTACTATTTGGTTGCATACTAATTTAATATATATTTAGAAAATATTTATATTAAAATATAATTTCTAGAAAACTGAACATGTAAAATCATCATATTTGGGCAAGTAACAAAAAATGTGAGTTCACGTATAACTAGAAAAAAGTTAGGGACCATGAAGAAAAAGTGTTTTGACATTTTTTTTGTCCATGTAAAAATCTCTATAAAAATTATTTTTTATAATGATGGCCAAACTCATTTTAACCAACTTTGTTACAATTGTTAAAGAATCTAATCATGTTTTTCATGCAACCAAACATCCTTGTAATCTAGGTTCATGTTGATACTCAAGCTGAGTAATGATTGTCCACATGTTAGAATGGGGTACATTTCTTAATCGACATGAGACAAGAAGTAGGTATCGTATCTTTTCTGTGCTCGCCCCAATATCAACAAAGATATGATAATTTGTTGATATTATTATACACTAACATTTTAGTTTAGGTGATGTTTGAATAGGCTTAATCTAAAAATATAAACCTTTAATTTTACTTCTAATCTCTCAATGAGTGATAAAAAAGTCCTAATTTTGATTAAGACATAAATGATAAATTTTGTCAGATAAAAAAATAAATCATCTACTTAATATTTCTTAAATAATAAAATAATTAAATATTGACTTTGAATACAATCTATCATGTACAAATCATATAAAATCTCCCATTGGGATTGTCCTACAAAATTATAATTTGGATCAATAAATTTTACTACAAAACAACATATAATTTAATGCACACAATTGATTCATCAAGCACATTCTCTTCAAGGAAGAAAATCTGGAACATAGCATACAAGTTAAACAAAGCATTGATGTATACTTTTATTCAATTTTCAAAATGCATGCTATTGATTCTTTTAATACAAAACAAAAGGTAGTGTAATTCTAAAGTCTCTTTGAAAACCAAATAGCACAATACTAATTTCAAATACAAAACGAAAGGTATATGTCAAGACCAACATCTTCAACTCTATAGAAAAGAGAGCATGGAGGTCATCTCGGCGGCATCACAACTTGCCTACTATCCCATCTACATCGTTACTGGCTAGCATGTCATCTTCTTCTTCATTGTCATCGAAAACTAAAAAGGACTTATTTTTCAAAATGGTGAGTTCTCCTATCATGTTACTCACTACCTACAATCACCGCATGCCACACTATCAATTCTTCTTGTTGCATGTCGATGTACACTGTGACTATTCATTCGTTAAGTTTATGAAAAGGTTTCCTCTATTTCGGGTAACCATTCTATAATAGCTATTGTTTTCAAATAATTTTGATACCAACATTTTCAAAATATAGTCAAATCCAGTAGCAATAATCTACTAAATAGAAGTATATTAGATGCTGGGATGGCAAAACCACTAAACTACACAAAATAATTGAAAAGAGAATAGCTAAACCACTATGATATGTCACTATAATTTTTCCTCCAGCACCTGCTAAAAAAACTTAACTGCAACAAAATTTGCCTATATATTTAACAACAAGCATTTACCAATGCTTTGTTTCTATTTGTAAATTCTTGAGGAACTTATCCATACTTTCATATAGAAGCATTTAAGTGGAACAGTAGCCAACTAAACACAGGATCAAGCTACATTTGTAGTAGTATAATAAATGAATAATTTATTAAAATTGAAATTAGAATGTTTTGTCAGTAAGATAAACCATGTCGTATTAGCATAATGAATCATGATTAACTTCAACATGGACCTTTGATGGGTTAGACATTTCAACCAAAGACAAATGACTTAGGGATTAGGATCAGATTGGCCAGGTAGGATCGAACCAAAATTGTGATTGGATTAGTATATTAGCAAATCCAGGCAAAGCTGGAACCTGTCCTGACTTAGACCAAGACCAAGTATGCTGGCTGATTCTAGGGTCAGCTTCACCGGCGTTGTAGACTTCAAGCTACCTAGAATTAGCCAATTCCAAACTAGAGTAATCCGTAAGATATCAACCATCTTTCTCAAAATTGTTTTTTTTAATTTATTGCTATCAAATTAGTGAATAATGTGTGTATTGTGAATGCCAAAATTAATACTGTATTAGTTTTAAATTTTTAAATTTATAATAAAATCGAGCCTAAGGTTAGGCTATGAGATAGACAAGGAGAAAGTTTGCAAGCAACTACTTATGGATATGCTCGATATATGACAAGCAAAATTACAACAAAGAGAAATTATTAGAAATAAATATTAATATTCATAGGGAAAGAAGAAAGTAGTAAGTATCAGAAATAAACATGTATAATAAAATCAGATAAGGGAACAAAGTATTTTTATTTATTTAAGAAAACACTTGTTGATTATCTCCTAACAAAATTAAATGAAATGAAAAAAATATCATGGTGAACAATTTTATACTAGATAAGGCAAATAAGTTGGCTAAAAAATCCAGAGTTAAAAATATAATAACCAGAGATGCTTTTGGGATTCCCATCTATTTGGCATCAAATAAGGTTTGTTTTTCACCATGCTTTTAGCTGATATACATCATGTAAACATACATGACAATCATCAAAATTTAAAGCTATATAAATCCTCCCTTGCTGCAGGTAAAACAATGTAAAGCAAATAGTAACTCGCCATCTGAGAAATACTTCTTAGACCCAAACATATCAAACAATAACAATTCTAGATAAAATAAAAAAGGGAAAACAAGGGAGAGCTAGAAAATGAAGATAACGTTGGATAGGAGATGAAAAGCCGAGGATCTAAAGTGTACCAACAGCAAGTGCACTAGCTTAAGTCTTCCTACGATGACTGAAGTGCTCCTTACGTTGCTACAAGATGGTGTCCTAAAGATGATTGTAGTTATGTTGCCATCCACATGTTAGGGAACCATGAGCTTCAGGCCAAGATATTTGCCTTTGGTTGCGGTCGTGGGCGCACTTTTAGAGAATCACAACTTGTAATTAGTTGACTTAATGAGTGAATCGTAGTGTTTGTCTTTGCCCTAGGCTCTCTAGCAGCATCCTTGTGACTAGCATCTCTAGCTCTGTAGCCTTCTTCGCAAAATTGAAGGCGGTGTGGCTATATTGCCAAAAATAGGACAAAATCCATAGAGTGGAGTGCTGATCCTATTCCTAGAGCAGCAGTTACGATGGCAATTTCTATGGATACCAACAATATTTTTCGATAAATGATCGTATGCACCAGAAACTATGATTCCCCTCTGACCTTATAAGGCTGGTGAAGTGGTCCTTCACTGCTGGGCCTGATACTCCTTTAATCGCCAAGCTCATGTAGGGAAGGCTAGGGATTTGCCCCATGTATGCTTGGTGGACTCCATCAGATGTGTTCTGCTGCTTGGCCTCCAAGGAGAGCATGAAGTGCTCCTTGGCCCAGTGAGCTCCTTCCGAGATCCCCCATGAGTCACGATCCCCCTTCCCTATGTGCTGCATGATAAAAATGTATGCCTTACAAGCCAATCATAGATGATATGATTCAACATTTCTAGATATATCTCATTCAATTAATTACATAAATCTTTATTATAAGCTCTTATTAGATGGGAATATCATAATGAACTCCTTGATCAAATGCAATGATGATTAAATTATGATGAGATCATGATAATGAGATTGATCATCTAGAGGTAATTGATCTAAATGTTCTTAGTCATAGGATACTTGAGATGGGACATCAAGGATCCCGATAGACTAGTGTGTGTGATGTCTTCTCATGTGATGAGGATGACTGATCTCATTGGTCATTAGTGTGGGGACACTGAGATACACATACAGGTGCTTATTAGTTGAATGAGTTCACTAAACTGACTGAATTAGAATCCTTGAATGGTATCTTACCAAACTGTCAATTAGGGTTTTCTATCATCATGGTTGCATGGTTGGACCTTTGACCTGAGTTGCCAAATATGCCTTGTAGGGTGGAACTTATGCTTTTACCATTGTCTTATGGATTACCATATTGATGGTCCAGCATAGCGATGGATCGAGTACAAGGAAAACCCAATGGAGGCAATTGAGTGGACAACAAGGGATCGTCCACTATCGGTAACTAAGAGTAAATGTCCTATGGGATAGTACTCTAAATCTATGGCTAGGGTAGATAGAATGATTGGTAAAAGAGTTTTCCAATTAATCCAATTCCGAGTACAGGATCCTATAGAGTTGCTATACTAAGAGTTGACAGTCGATGCCGGACTCCTATATGACCGGGACATTGGATGGATGAGGGTTTATATCCATGCGGTAACTGATGATGGAAAGGCTCAATATAGATAAGATTATCCCCATAGCCATTTGGGATCATGGGATGTGGCTTGTACCCTTCATGATCGATAGGCCGATTAATTTGTTGTTAGATAACAGATTTAATTAGTTAAATATAATTTTTCTATTTTATTCAGGCATCAACCAAATAGGCCATTGGGCCTAGTGGGTCACACACAAAAGGACTTTTCCACAAGTACAGGGGCAAGGGCATAATTTATAAAGATTTTTAAATTTTATGAAAAATTCTAAAATTCTCTATAAATAATAATGGTTTCAGCCAAACCCTATCAAGCCAAGTGTGAAAACCACATCCCTAGCCTCCTCCCTACCTCCTCCTCTCTCTACAAGGTTTCCATGGTTGATGAAGCTCTATTCGGGAAGAGTTCATGAGGCCGGCGCGAAGGGAGAACCTGCTGTGGATGGAGTTCGTGTGGATACTGCTAGAGACTGGATATTTGAAAGGTTTGAAGAGCTTGAGAAGCTCATCTCCTTCCTCTCCATGGGATTATATGAATCCCTATTAGGTATATTCGAACTCGATTTGATCATTTTTTGGTTTTCATCATTCAGTTCTGATTGAGACATATTTTAAAAGAACCCAAAGGAATCATCGCTCCCAATGCACCAAATTTTTATGGACGATTCCTTACACCGTGAACTCCAAGACCCCTTCCCTGTCACTATGAGGCCCCTTCCTAGTCACCATGGGTCATGAGTCCCCTTCCCTATCATCATGACCTCCTTCACTGCGAGCCCCCTTCTCAGATCCCCTACGATCCACAAGCCCCCTCCCTATTGCGGTGAGCTGTGAGCTCCTTTCTCATGAGCTCCTCTTTCTCTAAACCAAAAACAAGTTTAGATTAATATTTAAAATTATCAAACCTTGTTAAGAGATAAAAGATTAGTACATATTTTAAATATGAGATTTTATCAAACACCTTTCAATATTTGAAATATGACTGAATGAGAGGTATGAGGATGATTCAGTCCTATCAAATAGAGCCTTAAACAAATCCATCATTGAACTAAATAGGTAATATTTATCTACATTTTCTTCTTGCCATTAGGGCTACCAGGTTGCCATCACGTCTTTCCGATCAATATAGGGAGGCATAGAGCATACCAGATTTGTCATATTGTTTCTAGTCATCAACCCGAGTTGTACGGGTTGTCACTAACTTTTCAGTCATTCCGAGTTCTCCAAGTTGTCCTCAGCTATTTCAAGTATATTTTTGAGCTTTTCGGGTTCCTCCCATTGTTTCCCATCGTCAACCGGAGTTTTATGGGTTACCACCAGCTTTTACAGTCATTATGAGTTCTACAAGTCGTCCCCAGCTCTTACGAGCATCTTTCGGAGTTTTTCGGGTTCCTCCCATCATTTTTGGTTGTCAACCCAAGTTGTTTAGGTTGCTGTCAGTTCTTTCAATCATTATAAGTTCTTCGGGTCATCCCCAGCTCTTCTGGGTATCTTTCAAAGTTTCTCGGGTTCCTCATGTTGTTTCCGGTCATCAACCCATGTTGTACAGGTTGCCGCCAGCTTTTTCGGACATTCTGAGTTCTTTGGGTCATGCATGGCCCTTCTGAGCATCTCTTTGAGTTTTTCTAGTTTCTCCCATTGTTTCCTCTCGTCAACCCGAGTTGTACGGGTTGCCACCAATTTTTCCAGTCATTTTGAGTAATTCGGGTCATCCCTGGCTCTTCCAAGCACCTTTCCAAGTTTTTTGCATCCTTCCCATCATATACAGTCATCAACCCGAGTTGTTTGGGTTGCCACTGACTTTATGAGTCATTCTGGAGTTTTCCGCATTATTGCTGACTTTTCTAAGTTTCAGACCACCGTTCAAGCCTTTGGTGCCACTGGGAGGATAAATTGGAAGTTACAGTCCCATACAGAAGTTTTGGGATGTGTACTGGCTGGTTTATCAATTTGGGGAGCTGCATTTACAAGTCATCTTTCCTACACAACAAACGAAAGTCGAAATGGGCATCACGTTTGTGAATTACGACTTCTAAACCATGCGTGTATAGGAGAGAGATGTGAACGCACCTCAACCCAAGGGTGTTGTATACACACCGACGGGTCGAGGGTGCGGCCACCAAGCCCTCACATGCGAGCATGATATGAGCACCCTCATATTAAGGGCATGGTATGCATGCCCTCTCCCGAGGACGCGTCTAGTTCTAATATCCGATTTGGTGCCTCGGTTTTTGACTTTCCAAATAGATTTTGGAAATTTTACTTTTTCAAAAATGCTTCTTTTCAATGTGCCCTTGACCCGGGGGCATGCCCATTTTAGAAAAAACTCAGTTTAAAAACTTTCGAATCGATTCAAGTGAATTTGGGCAACCCACGCTGAACGCACCCTCAAGGTGAGGTGCGGTATGCGCACAATCACCCAAGGGCACGCTATGCACGCCCTCACCCTAGGGGTGCATCCAATTCCTCTTATATTTTGCACCAGTCCTTGTTTCCCTATAAATTTGAGGTTGTTCTCAAGGAATGGGGGTTACCATGCATGCTCTAGCATGTTCAAAGGTCATCCAAGCTATTCTCCAAGCTCTCTTTCAAGTTCTACTCCATTTCCTTGGTGAGAGATCGACCCCAACGTGAGAAAGGAGCCCAATTAGCACTCTCAACATCAAAATTCGTCATCGGCCTCTACAAAATTCTCGAGATGCGGGTTGTAAAGGTGGTCATCAGAAGAAAGATTTCACTCTTAGTCCTCTTTCTTTTTCAATAGAAGGCACTCAATTCTGACATGTCGTTTGCCCATGCCAATTGCTTCACTGAGGATGCATAGTGAAGTTCTATTTTTCATATTTGTCTAGTTGCCAAAATTCTACAGGTCTGCACGGACATGTTCCAGAGAAATCATCAATAGAAGAACTCTTTCTCTCCAAGTCCCCTGTCCATTGCGATAAACGGTACTCCATTTTGACATTGGGACTGTTCATGGCAAGCCCTACAGCGAAGTTGCACTAGACAGAGATCAATGTGCCACTGGTACAAGGGTGTACCCACTGTGCCCTCAAACCCAGGGCAGACCCACTGAGCCCTCAAGTCAAGGGTGTGCCCACATCTATGAGCTGTCTAGCTAGATCAATGATATCTTCCCCATTTGGCTCCGATTTGAGCCATTCATGTTTCTACTTCTTCGTCATTCATTCAACATCATCTATACATCATTTTTATTTAGTTTTTGCAACATATCATATATCATAAAAAACCAAAAAAAAAGGTGAGTTCAAGTTCGATTGCTTCTTTTCGCATTTTTCTTTTAACAGTTTCTGCACGTCACCTAGTTCTAATCAAATCCTTTCACTCAATTCATTGTTTTAGTTGCACAGGTTTATCAAGCTAGCAACAGTTGAGGACTCTTCATCATCGGTCGGCAGATGAGGAAGAAAGTTGAACCTGAACATCGATCTCTCTTGCACTTAGGTACACAGTCATTCCTTTTATTTCCACTAAATAAAGTGGAGACTGTGGTTCTTGGCCACCACATATTTTAATCTTTTCATGCTTTAAGTTCTTTCTTCCATCCTCACTCTCCTTCCACATGACCCGAACCATCCCTCCGGTGCTTGAGCGACACAGAGTGATGAATGTTTGGGGATCAATGTGAGTGTGGGACCAAAGTGAGAGTATTCCATGTTCTCCTTCCTATCTTTCTCATCCCCTCTTGAGGTGGTAATCTGGATAATGACAAAGCTATTTTTGGTGTTGACAACAAGAATAAAGAAAAATAAAAATATGTCTCACCTCTTCATCTATCCTATAAGAACTCTATAAAATCATATTTTTTTCATCACGATTTCCGAACACTTCATTTTGTCAGGCAAAAAAGTTTGAATATATAAAAAATATACTATCACATTTCATGCCACCAAAGACATAATTATTAAAATGATTGAAATTTTCTTGCTCAAGCCAATCCAAAAGAAGCTGCTCTTATCGATCTCTTGGCTCTGTTATTAATCTATGTTTGCAAATATATGAATAATGCACATTTTGAAATGTTCAGTCCTCAGAGACGAAGATTGTGCCAGCATATGGGTCATGCTCACCTACGCGCGGCGACCCACCAAATGCCCTGCCATGTTGGCCCATGACTGGTGGAGGCAAGCTTATCATATACATGGATAGGTCACCAGCCCGTAGGCCAACACCATAGGCTACCACAATAGAAGTTGTGCGCGGCGAGGTGGATTGGCATCACAAAGCCGCATGCCTATGAGGGACGCCCCGACGGTCGGTAGCGGAGACTACTTGGTGCCCATCTATGTCGGCACCCCTTGGCGGCTGCAGTATGCCATCATCGACACTGACAGCAATCTCTGTTGGATCCAATGCCGGCCTTGCACATCTTGCCACTCGTTGGTTTGGCTAGTATTTGACTTGCCAAGTCGTTCATGAGCTAGGTGCAATGCGATGATCCAGTGTACAAGAGTGACCAAATTCTCACCTGCTTCGACAATAGCAAATGCTCCCATGGCAAGTGTACCTATGAGGTCGAGCACAATGATAAAGAGTGGAATAAAATATCATCTTTTTATTTTCAATGAAATTTTCTATTAATAAATAAAACATTAAGCTAACCAGCATGTGTGCATATGTGCCCAAGCCAACTCACAGTCCATGTTCAAGAAGGTAAAATGGGAAACTTATAAATACATATGTGAACTTTGATGGTCTCTCAAGGGTAGATGGGGGAGAGAGTTCTGAAATGTTTAAAAATGAGATTACAAAAAAATAGTGAGCAAGGTTGGACTAAAACATAAAGCACCCATGAAAAGTAAGGGTGAGAGTTGATTTTCTCTTAATTGAATGCTCGACAATGGCATCTCTCGCATAGCACAAGGCTATAAATAAGTTGGATTCGGTAGCAAAATCATTAGAATCTGATTCCCATTCCAATAATGGTTAAGGGGTTTCGATTCCGATTCCAATAATTTCGGAATCACTAAGTTTGATTTCGAAACAATTCTAACTTGTTATCGAAATTAGAACTGAATCTAATAATTTCCAAAATATATATTAAATACTAATTTTTATTCAAAATTAAGTTAATAATTTGTATATAATTACTAAAATTTGATATAATATTTTAAAAACTTTATTTTTATTATTTTATCAATTTATATATTATGTTTTAAGATTTATTTATTTTTATTTTAATTAAATTTACTTATACATACATATGTTTTATCAAAATCAGATAAAAGAAAATGGAATGAACAAATTTTGATTTCGATTTTGAAAGTTTACTGGACACAAAAACAGGTTCCAAACCCACTAATTTTTATCAGAATAAAATAAAAATTTTGAAATATCAGATTTCGTTTACACCCTTACATAGCACAAAGGCAGGCGTCAGCGACTCACCCAAGGATGTCAGAGATACAAAGTGCAACCTATTAAGGTAATCAATCTTATCAATGTATCCAGCATATATACCCTCTACTCTACAAGTGTGATCTGAACCTGTAGGGCACACTACATCCAAGGATATGATCTAATTAATTATATACAACCCATAAGATATAATGATCTATCTATATTTCTATATATATTGACATCTCTTCCATGAACTTTTTACACTAAGGTGTGGTACATAGAAATTAAAATGATAATGGCTCTCGCGAGAAGCATGTTCTCCTCTATTATAATCTTTCTTCTTGTTTGTTCTATAATGCATACCGTAATTCATGGAGAATACCAGATGAACCTTGAAGGAATTTTTGCAAAGCAAATGATTTGGTTGGAATCAAAATGTAAATTTTGTATCTTCGTCCATAATTATTAGTAACATTCTTCATGGTAAGGTCCTCTACTCCGCAATTTGATTGATTTCCACTGATATTTAATTCTTTTTACCTATCATTTTTGTCACTCTCATCTATATATTAAGCATGTATGCTACACACCTTTCATCTATAAGATGCATGCTTCGAAATTTTCAGTCCTCAGAGATCGTTCAGTGAAGATTGTGCATGCATATGGGCCATGTTCTCAAATGTGTTGGCAGCCCCTAGTAGTCACGAAAATGCTGGCCCATGACTCATTGAGGCTAGCTCATATGGACAAACATGTCCGATTGCTGGCCACTGATGCAGCCAATCATAGCACTAGTCTTAATTTGGGGCTGGGTCAATCGACATCAACAGCCTACGTATTGGTGAGAGACATGTAGATGTTGGGCAGCTTTGGCTACGTGATCTCCATCTACGTGGGCACTGCCCAGAGGATGATTGACATCATCCTCGACACGGGATCTAACCTCTACTAGATCCAGTGCTAGCCCTACATACATTGGTACCCACAACATGAGCCCATCCTCAACCCAGTTGCATCATCTAGTATTAGCTACATGCCATGCATCGATATGGCATGTACTTATCATCCCGTCGTCAGCTCCAGTGGTGATGACAATGGCTGCGACCATGGCAGGAGAACCTACTAGGTTACATATGGGGATGACTTTCACTCGTATGGTTTTCTCATCAAGGACATGTCACCTTGGAGGGCGTTGCATAGTAGGGTAATTTTACCTTCGGTAGTGGTAATGACAATGGAAAGATCTTCTACAAAACCACCGTGTTGGTCAGCCTCGGGTACATAAATTGGTCGCTCAATAGGCAGATTGATAGAAATGTATGCCCTACAAGCCAATCATATATGATATGATTCGACATTTCTAGGAATATCTCATTCAATTAAATAGGCAAAACTTCGTTACTAGCTTTTATTAGAAGCATATATCGTAATGAAGTCCTTGATCACTTGCAATGATGATTGAATCATGATGAGATCATGATAATGAGATCGATCATCTAGAGGTATGTGATCTAAATGTTCTTAGTCATAGGATCCTTGAGACAGTGCATCAAGAATCCGGATAGACTAGTGTGTGTGTGATGTCTTCTCATATGATGAGAATGACCGATCTCATTGGTCATCAGTGTGGGGACACTGAGATACACACATAGGTGCTCATTAGTGGAATGAGTTCACTGAACTGACCAACTTAGGAAAACCTGATCGGTATCTTACCGAACTGTCTATCAGGTTATCCTTACATCTCAATAGCACGGTTGGATCTTTGACCTGAGTCGCCAAAGATGTCTTGCCAGGCGTACTATGTACTTTGACTATTGACTGATGGATCACTTAGTATTGTGGTCCTATATAGTTAATGGATTGGGTATATGGGAAACCTGGAGGAGGCAATTGAGCGGACAATAGGGGATCGTTCATTCTCGGTAGGAGAGAGAGAATGTCCTATGGATAGTACTCTAAATCCTTGGCCAAGGTAGATAGAATAATTGGAAAAGGAGTTTTCCAGTTGATCCATTCATGAGTACAAGATTTCATAGTGTTGGAATATTTAGGGGTTGACAGTCAGTGCCGAACCCCTGACCGACCGGGACATTGTATGAACGAGGATTTAAATCCGTGTGGTAATTGATGATGGAAAGGCTCAATGGATGTTATTTAACTCCCCAAAGTCATTTGGGATCATAGGATGTGGCTTGTACCCTTTATGATCAGAAAGCCGTAAAAACTGTTATCGGATAACGGTTTTGATTTAATTTAAAGGAATTGTTCTTTTAAATTAATGAAGGCTTCAACCAAATTGACTATTAGGCCTAGTGGGTCACACACAATAGATCTGGTCAATAAGATGAGGGCATGAACGCAATTTTATAGAAGTTTTGGGTTTTTGAGAAAAATTCCATCTTCTATATATAAATGGCTTATGAAGCCAAACCCTAACAAGCCATAGGGCTGAGCATGTCCCAAGCCTCCTCTCTCCCTCCTCTCTCCTCTAGAAGGTGATCTCCCATGGTCAAGCTTGGATCTGGAAGGTTTCTAGAGGCCCGAAGGAAGAGAGAACTCGTCTATTGAAGCAGATCGTGTGGATACCGCTAGAGACTGGACACTTGAACAGTTTTCAGCAAGGAGGAATGTCCTCTCTTCATTCATGGTGAGGGATTTGAGAAATCCCATGAGGTACTCTCGTTCTACTTTATATTCAGTTCCCGATTTTACTCGTTCGGCATCGATCAAGGCAAAGATCATGGTTTTATGGAATCAAAATTTTTCCGCTGTCATGTATTGATTCCTTACACAGATGTCATATGTGGGTGCCGGTGGTATACACACCTATTCTTCTTAAGCCCACACATGTGAAAGATTCTTCATCGGCCTATCAGCGATGAGCATCACAGAGGGGGTCTTCGTGGGGACCAAGACGATGATTGAAGTTGGTACCCTATTATCATACATTCTAGAGTTAGCCTACACTACCCTTAGGATGGTCATCTGTAGCAGGATGAACCGGTATAGGCTTGTGCCACCACCAAGCCCCCTCTTGGACGCCTGCTATGACTCGGGCAATGCAACAGAGGTGGATTCTCCGGCGGTTACCTTCCACTTCACCAGCATGAACTCTAGCTAGGGTTTGCTCATACGTTCTTTAACAGGCTCGGAAAAGAGCACATCTACTGCCTGGCATTCACGACTACCCTCTTTAGAGGCTTCACCATCTTTGGGATGATCATGTAGCATGGGCTGGAGGTCATCTATGATCTTGACAAGAACAAAATTGGCTTCTCTGCTATTATTACTAATTTCTATTGACCAATATAAATATATGTACATATATGTACACATACTACCATAAGTGTTCACGCATGACGGGGTGTGGTGGATCAAAATAAAATTTGACATTATCCTAAAATTCATGTTTTTTATTCCCTCTTCGTCAAATGGTGGTACAGTTGATGTGCATTGTTTCTTTTCTCATGGTTCATGTCGCAATTCGTGTCAATTGTGACAAGCTGCATGAACGTAAAGATTTTTTATTATAAGAGGAAGAACTTATATGAAATGTTTTAGTCCCCACTTTTTATCTACTAATAACATTTTGCAAGAATTAATAATTCTTATATTATACATCTAGATAGTTTTAAAAATTGTAAGAGAAGATAATATCTTTGGTTGTATCTCTCTTTCTTAAACATGAAAGTCAATCATTGATTTCTAAAAGTCAAGCTATGATGAGATTATGTAAAATTAAAGATTTTGATAATAATATTTCTTTCATAATTTGAACCAAATACAAGTATTATAAAATGTGACAAATCTTGTGTTCAATTCTTCTTTTATTTACTATTTGGTTGCATACTAATTTAATATATATTTTTAGCAAAAAAATAAAATAATTTAAATTTTCTAGATAATTGAAGATGTAAAATCTTCATATTTAGGCAAGTAGTAAAAAAATGTGAGTTTACGTATAACTAGAAAAAAGTTAGGACCATGAAGAAAAAATGTTTTGACACTTTTTTGTTCATGTAAAAATATCTATGAAAATATATTTTTATAATGGTGGTCAAAACTCATTTTAACCAACTTTGTTACAATTGTTAAAAAGACTAATCATGTTTTTCATGTAATCAAACATCCCAGTAATCTAGGTTCATGTTGACACTCAAGCTGAGTAGCGGCTGTCCACACGTCAGAATGGGGTACATTTTTTAATGGATGTGAGACAAGAAATATATATCAACTCTTTTTCGTGCCCCCTGTATCATCAAAATATGCTAATTTGTAGATATTATAACACAATAACATATTAGTTTAGGTGACGTTGGATTAGGCTTAATCTGAAAATATAAACTATTAATTTTACTTCTAACCTCTCAATGAGCGATAAAAAAGTGCTGATTTTGATTAAGACACAAATGATAAATTTTATTGGATACAAATCTAAATCATCCACTTTATCTTTCATAAATAATAAAACAATTAATTATTGACTTTGAATACAATCTATCATGTACAAATAAAATCTCCCATTGTGATTGTCCTACAAAATTATGATTTTGATCAATAAATTTTACAACAAGGCAACATGCAATTTAATGCACATAAAAGATTCATCAAGCACATTCTCTTCTAGAAAGAAAATCTAGAACACATCATACAAGATAAACAAAACATTTATGTATTCTTTATTTCAATTTTAAAAATGTATGCTATTGATGATTTTAATACAAAACAAAAGGTTGTATAATCCCAAAGTCTCTTTCAAAACCACATAGCAGAGTACTGATTTCAAATACAAAACAAAAGGTAAATGTCAATTTCAATATCTTCAACTCTATAAAAAGGAGTGCATGGAGGTCATCTCGGCAGCATCACAACCTGCCTACTATAACATCTATATCATTGCTGGCTAGCACATCGTCTTCTCATTCATTGTCATCAACAGCTAAAAGAGACTATTTTTTCAAAATAGTGAGCTGTCCTATCTTGTCACTCACTACCTTCAACCACCGCATGCAAATATCAATTCTACCTTTTGCATGTTGATGTACACCGTGACTATTCATTCGTTAAGTTTAAGAAAAGGTATCATCTATTTCAAGTAACCCATCAATAATAGCTATGATTTTCAAATAATTCTGATACCAACATTTTCAAAATATAGCCAAATCCAATAGTGAAATTCTACAAGAAACAAGTATCTTAGATGTTGGGATGGAGAAACCATTGAACTACACCAAATAATTGTAAAGACAATAGCTAAACCACTATGATATGTCACTATCGTTTTTCCTCTAGCACCTAATCAAAAAACATTACTACAATAAAATTTGCCTTTATATTTAACATCAAGAATACACCTAGGCTTTCATTTCTAATTGTAAACTCTTGAGGAACTTATCCTTACCTTCATATAGAAGCATTTAAGTAGAACAATAGCCAGCTAAACATAGGATTAGGTAGCACTTATAGTAGTTAATTAAATGAATAATTTATTAAAATTGAAATTGGAATGTTTTATCGGCAAATCCAACTGATAAACCAAGTTGTATTAGCAGAATGAATCATAATTAACTTCAACATGGACTTTTGGTGGGCTAAACATTTCAACCAAATATAAAGGATTCAGGGATTACGATTGGATCGACCAGGTGGGATCCAATGAAAATTGGGATTGTATTGGTTTATCAACAAATCCAGACAATGTTGGAACCTTCTTGACTTAGACCAATTATGCTGGTTGATTCTCGGGTCATCTTCACCTGCGTGACTTCAAGCTCCCTAGAATCAGCCAATTCCAAACTAGAGTAATCCATAAGATATCAACCATCTTAATAAATATTATTTTTTTGTGAAATTTAATGCTATCAAATTAATGTTTAATGTGCATATTGTGATTGTCAAAATTAATACTATATTAGTTTTACATATTTAATATTATAATAAAACTGGGCTAAGGCTAAGCTATGAGATATAAGTCATATAGTGCTTTCCAAAGTAACAAGTTCACAAGAAACTACTTATGGATCTGCTTGACATATGACAAGCAAAAATGCAACGAGGAAAAAGTATCAGAAATAAATAGTAACATGCATAGAGAAATAAGAAATAAGCAAGTATCATAAATAAACATGTATACGAAAATCATATAAGGGAACAATGTATTTCGCTTTATTTAAGAAAAAACTTGTTGATTATCTTCTAACAAAATTAAAAGTAATGAAATAAATAGCATGGTGAACAATTTTATACTAGATAAGCAAATAGATTGGCTAAAAGAAATTATATTAAAGAGAACGGTGGTTGGGTATCATAAATAAGTCATGCTAGTTATTTTCAGAAGAAGGTCAGCCTCAAAAATTTCTATTTTTAATTTCAATGATTTGCAAAGGAAAATAAAGTTTTATGAATCCTAAAAACCCCAATGATTGGACTATTGGGGTAAGACATGTTGATTTAGTTATACACACTAAATGGAGAACTTAATACGAAGACAACCTAGTTAGCTACCAATTTCTAGTTGACAGAAATTGACTATGTAGTACCACACATACGGATCTTTGAAGGTGCAAGTGGCATGCACACTATTAAAATACTTTTCACAAAAGGTACCATATTCTTATGAAACTGTCAATTTAGAACATTGCCAAGAAAGGCAAACATATCAAGAGTTAAAAATATATTAACTATAGATGTTTTTGGGATTCCCATCTACTTGGCATCAAATCAGGTTTGTTTTTCACCATGCTTTTAGCTTATATAAATCATGTAAACATACATGACAATCATCAGAAGCGGAAGCTATATAAATCCTCCCTTGCTATAGGTAAAACAATGTAAAGCAAATAATAACTTTGCCTCATATCAAACAATAACAATTCTAGATAAAATAAAAAGAGAAAAACAAGGGAGAGCCAAAAAACGAAGATAAGGTCAGATTGAAGACTAGAAGCCGAGGACTTGAAGTGTGCCAACAGCAACAGCAGTAGCTGAAGTCTTCCTACAACGGCTGAAGTGCTCCTTACATGGCTAGAAGATGGTGTCCTAAAGATGATTGTAGTTATGTTGCCATCCACATGATAGGGAACCACAATCTTTAAGCCATGTTCTTTGCTTTTGGCTATGGCTATGGGCACACTTTTGGAGAATCATAACTTGTAATTAGTTGACTCGACAAGTAAATCGTAGTGTTTGTCCATGCCCAGGCTCTCCAGCAGCATCTTGTGACTAGCATCTCCAGATTTGCAGCCTTCTTCACGAAATTGAAGGTGGTGTCTCTATATAGAAAAAATATGATAAAATCCATAGAGTGGAGTGCTAATCCTATCGTGAGAGTAGTGGTGATTTCTACGGATATGAACAATAATTTTAGATAAATGATCGGTATGCACCAAAAATGGTGATTCCCCTCCGGCCTTATAAGGCTGGTGAAATGGTCCTTTACTGGTACACCCTTATTCGCCAAGCTCTCATAGGGGAGGCTAGGGATTTTCCCAATGTATGCTTGGTGGACTCCATCAGTTGCGTTCCGTTGCTTGGCCTCCAAGGGGAGGGTGAAGAGCTTCTTGGCCTTGGCCCTGCAAGCTCATTCCAAGATCCCCAATGAGCTGTGAGCCCCTTCCCTATGCACCGCGAACTCTAAGCCCCCTTCCTAGTCACCGTGAGACACGAGTCCCCTTCCCTTTCATCATGACCTCCTTCACCGTGAGCCCTCCTCTTACATATGCTTTGAGCCACGAACCCCCACCCTGTTGCCATGAGCCGCGAGCTCCTTTCCCACGAGCTCCTCCTTCTCTAAACCAAAAAAAGTTAAGATTAATATTTAAGTTGTTCAAACATTTTTAAGAGATAAAAAGTTAGTTTAGAAACACCTTTCAATATTTAAAATTTGACTGAATGAGAGACAAAAGGTTGATTCAAATTCTATCAAATAGAGTCTTAAACAAATCCATCATTTAACTAAATTTGTAATATTTATATATTTTAAATGGAATATAGATATCGATCCCGCATCATAGTTTAAACACTTTTTAGATCCAAATAATATCCAGATCAAAATTCCATTTATTATTTAATATTTTAATTATATAAAAAATTAATTTATTAAATATAAAGTTATTTTATATTTATCGATAAAATATTTAGCATTTAAGTACAATTTCAACAAAATGATTTTAAATATATAATTATATATGTTAATCACATTAAAAAAATTATGGAGAGCAAATCTTAACTGTAGGGAACACACTGTTTCATGTCCACTTTTATCACCAAATAGATAACATTTATATATGAATCTCCACCCTAAGGGAACCTCTGAAATAGATATTAATTATCGGAGAAGGATCAGAACATATTATCCATATCATGTCTTTGGGAAAATTTCACCAGCTTGATTATTTGGTTTTCTATAAAGTAAGAAGTCAGTGGAATGCATTTTACATTGATCCTTTTTAAAAGGGATTTTGGCATCAAAAAAAATCAACCGAACACCTTTTTCCAAGCCCCCCTGAGATTTGAGGGTTTCCGAGTTCAGATCACTTAAGTTCCTAGGTGGAGGGAGCTCCCACATGTCGACTCCAAAAATTTGATGGGGCCTCTCCTTTTTAGGGAAGTCCGTGAATCCAGATCATCACCTCAAGAGGGGATGAGAAAGAAAGAAAAAACGAAAAACAACTCTCACCTCGGTCCCACACTCACATTGATCCCCGAACTTTCATCCCTTGGCGTCACTCGATCATCAAAGATACGGTTCGGGTCATGTGGGAGGAGGGTGAGAAGAAGGAAATTAAGACATGTGGTCGCTAGGAACCAAGGGTTCTAATTTATGAAATTAAATATGACCGTGTGTACCTTAGAGTGAAGAGTGTGGGTCAAAGCTTCTCCTTCTTCGCTCGGCCGATGAAGAAAAGTCCTCAATGTGTGGGTGCTTGATTTTCAGTGCAACTAGACAAATAAACAAGTGAAAAAGACAATTAAAACTAAACAAAGTGGAGTATATGTAAAGAAAATGACATGAAACACACAATTGACTAGAAACTGACCGGATTCGGGTTAGAGATAACCCCCCTTTTTTCTATTTTTGGGTTAACAGAATAAAACTAATGTAAAGAAATGTAAAAAAATAATAGAAGGATGAAGAATCACGAAACAAAAAGATAGGAACAAGAACAGAAAGATTCTGAATAGAATAGAGAGAGATATGGCCAAATCTGGGTTGTCGAAAAAGCTGAGCAGCAGTCTAGGATCTGCCAGGTGTGACTTTGCTTCTGCGCTCGTTACGACCAGCCCCGACCTCAGAATAATGTGATGTCTATTGTAAACTGAAGAAGACTTGGAGAGTAAGAACTTTGATGTTGAGAGCTCGGGCAGCAGACGTCTACACGCTTCTGTAGAGGCCGAAGAAGAGAGACATGGCAGATCACCTGCAGACCAGCCTTCCTCTCTCTTGAACCGACTTTTATCTCTCTAAAAACTCAAAATTCTCTCTCTAAAAATCACAAAATTGATGCAGTAGGGAGCTTGGACGTCTTGAGATACCTGAGGGGTTGTGCAGATTCCTTTGGAATGACCGGAATCAGCCTCAATTTATAGGAGAACGACCGTCGCAATCCGAGCTAAAAAATAGAGGGTTTGCACCCTACCCCAGGGCGCATGTGCCCTGGTGCAGGGTGCATGCACCCCACTTTGGGGCGCATGTGCCCCCTTGAGGGGGCGCATCTCATCATTCCTCAAATTTCGGTCTGATCCGGTCGAAAAATTCGATCCGATCCGTTCAGATTTAGAGTCCCGGTGAAAAACTGATTCCCTCGTGCCCTCGATCGGAGACACAAGGCCATGTGCCTCAGGGGCAGGGTGCATGGCCACGTGCCCTAGGTCCTGGGCTCATGTGACCAGGGACCTGGGCGCATGGGACTGTTTTGCGCGTCCTTCTTCTGGAAGCCATTGCGAACACTCCCGAACTCAGAATTCGACGCCGTTTGTTGTGTTGAAAAGAGAACAGGCCGAAGAAGCTATGTAAAGCATTGGATTCATCACACCCTCCAAAAATTTTGAATTTTATCTGGAAGTTTGGATAGTGAACATAAGATCTGATACTGGTCATAATGACTCTGACGGCCAACCAGAAAGACACGGCATGAAACAAAACTTTTTCAGGGTGTGAATCTATCTGTAACCTTCAATGCATGATCATTAGGCATTTGTCATTCAGCCAATTTCCTTGTTTACATGATTTACGTGTGGCTTTCGCTCGAAAATTATGACTTTTTACAGAAAACTTTGGAAAATATCTGTTTTCATTCGACGAAGCTCCAAATGAACTTTAAAAGACACGGAATCATTCTAAGATTAATCACACATGTTACCCTATAAAACATGAGTTTTATGCTCTGAATTAGGCAAATTTGGCGTGTCTACAGCTTGCCTCGCCTTGATATCAGCTTTGTTAGGGAATGGCATGTAATGAAGCATAGTGATTTGGAGTGAACTATAATGGAATGCAAGTGAACGTAGATGAATGTAGTGGAATGGAATGATGATGTACTAAAAAGGTGGCATCAAGGTGTAGATATAGACACTCTTATCTACCTAATCCAGCAAAATGAATTGCACTAAGTATTCTGGATCACTTTCATGTTCCATCAAAACCTCATATAATTGATTGGTAAAAGACATGCCATTGGCAGGAGATATGAAAAATAAAGGATAAAGGATGTAGCCAACCCTCAGCACGGTGAGGAGTCCTCGAATTCGTAGGTTCATCATCAGCCAGCAACCCGAACTTTGCGATGTTTTTTTACCGTGATGGGCTAAAGTTTAAATTAGAAATTGATTTTAAAATGAAAAGAATACCAATCCATCATATTTGGAATCTCAAGTTCATTTAGGTTTCACCAAAATACTCAGTTTAATTCTGAGTGGAATAACCTCAAGTTCTAAAAGGGTTCATTTAAGCATAACAAAATTGCTCGGGTATCATGAAAAACCATGAATCATGCTCTGGCAAAAAAATCAAGTATTCAGAAAACGTTAAAACAGACTTAAGCCATAGTGGGGTTGAAAGATAATGGTGGGACTAACATAGAATGATAGGAAAGAAGAAACAATGGCATGACAAACATGACACGGTGACATAAAATAAAAGACACGGTGGGATAAAAGAAAGGAAAGAATAAAACATGGTGGGATAAAATAAAAGACAAGGTGGGATAAATGAGTAAAACATGGTGGGATAAAATAAAGGAAAGAATAAAACATGATGGGATAACATAAAAGAGTAAAACATGGTGGGACAACATAAAAGACACGGTGGGATAAAAGAGTAAAACATGGTGGGATAACATACAAAAAAAGAATACAACATGATGGGATAACATAAAAGAGTAAAACATGGTGGGATAAAATTGGTAATGATGAAGAATGAAAAAGAGATGGATATGAAAATATAGAAAAGTATGTAGAAAATAGTTGAAGATATACATTGTCTATTGGAGGTCAAGACACCTGATTAGGAACCAACATCCCTCCAATGTTCAATTTTGGCTTATCCGTGAGTGTGCAGAAATGACCAAGCCATTGTAGATTTTGTTGAAGGGGACCTCAATCCCAGTCATCTTCACGCTCAAGTTCTTCAACATCAATGCATATAATACATATCCAATGAACCTAACATAACTAAGTGACAAATGGTAAAGGTGGTGTGAAATGCAAAATGGAATCCTGGTGTTGATGTGAGATTGATGAGAATGTGGATTTAAGTGAAGTCTTTAGGCATGGTCTATCAACTTGTATCGACTGCCCGATTCATCAGCATCTTTGTTATACTTGACTAGGTGGCGTTCCCTTTCTTTTCGTTGCCGGTTTGACATGAAGCTCCTTCCAGAACACCGATCTCACCAATTCAACTGTTGGACTAAAAAGGTTGCTTGCACATTTCTGGTTAGTACCCAACAGACGGAATTGTCATATAAAGCATATTGTTTCTGAAATGAACAACTGAAGTTTTTACTACTAAAACCATCATTTGGAGGTTAAAACAATGTTTTTGATGATGGTTTCTTTAACAAAAATGTCATTTTTAACATTTTGGACAATTTTTGATTTTTAAGAGTTTTCTGAATTTTTCAAATTTTTTGGTCCATGTGCCCTGGGGTAAGGCACCTTGCCATGCGCCTTGGGGTGGGGCACCTAGCCATGTGCCCCCAGATGAGGGCACATGTGCCCTGAGGCAATTTTTTTTTTTTTTGCAAAAAAAATGTACCTGATAGCTCTTCTCTTTTGCTTCTTCAGCTCTTGAAAACACTTAACAAAGATGATTAAAGTTTTTATTATGACTCATCCCTTTGCCTGTATACCATTTGTCTTGATTTTGTGTCAAAGGGTGGAGCCTTCTTAACAAGGTGGAATAAAATAAACAACTTAAATGAAATGGAGTAAGGGTTGAGAGAACTTACCTGCCGTGGTGTGAATCCTCTCCTCTCCAACATTGAAATGCTTGAAACACTTGATAAAAGAGGATTAGATCTTCACCATGACTCATCCCTTTTCTTATTATGGTCAACTTTGACTTAAGTTAAAAGGAGGAGCCTTCTTAACAAGGTAATTAAAGCAAAAATGGATATGCAATGCAGGAATGGAAATATGCATGACAGTTAAATAAATACGGATGCAACTAAGGCAATGATCATCACTCAGCAAATTTTTTTTATTTTCTTAGAGATATTCATTTTTTTATATTTTAAAAATATTTATTTTTTTATATTTGAAATATGCAGTTTTTTTGTATTTTTAAAATATTCAATAATTGTTTGGATTTTTTAAATTTTAAATTTTTTATTTTTGAAATATGCATTTTTTGGGTTTTTGAAATATTCAAATTTTTTTGTTTTTGAAATATTCATTCATTTTTCTTATTTATGAAATATTCACTTTTTTGGGTTTTTGAAATATTCATTTTTTTTGGATTTTTGGAATCTTCATTTTTTTGTGGGGAAAATGCTGGTATTTGAGATAGTTCATCAGTCTTTGGGGTTTGTCAAGACTCAAGTGGTACATACCACGTGCAAAAATAAAGTTCCCGACCTAGAATCCTTCTAACCTTCTTCCTTTGATCGGCTTGGATTCCACCTGGATTTGGTCGATTTACCTACCCAAGGGGTTTAAGGAGGAAAAGTATAGAGGAAGTCCTTGATAGGGTTTGGAGATGTTGAGAGGGATTTCTCTACTCTCACTCAAATTGCCCATTGGGGTTCGGCCTCTTTGGGTCTTTCCTATTTTTTGCTCTTTTCTATGTGGCACATATTTAGACAGGTTTTTGACCCATGGGGACATTGCCCATCTTTTAGTGCCTTTTGCCTTGACTATCATTCTAAGTACTCATTCGGATAGGTTGTTCATTTTTCTTTTTGCTAACCTGAGGGGTTCATTGCCCATCTTTTGGCACCCTTTTGCACCCTCCGAGATGGCCTCCTACTATGTTGGCAAGTGTTTTCGGTACTACCCCTCTCTAATCTTCTCTCCCTATCTTGGACCGAGTAGAAGAGAATAGGGTAAGGGTAATCCTTCCATTTCTAGATTTATGCCTTGCCTTTCGCAAGTGTCAGGTTGTCTAGATTCTAAGATCGGGAGGTGTTGTGTGTGTAGGATGGTACCTACCCTTGACTTTTCACGAACAACCTTGGATCGATGACTTGAGATTATACCAGCAGTTTCTCCATTTTTATAGAAAGTACTTTTTAAGGTAAACTCCATTCCAAGGATGATTCAATTTTTCTCCATCTACATTAGTCAATTCATATGCATTGCCTGGATACCTTTCAGTGATTACAAAAGGCCCTTCCTAGTTAGGTTGCAACTTGGAGTGGGGATCCATCGGCTTAACGAATATTCTTTTAATAACCATCTCACCGATCTCGAATTTTCTCTCGACTACCCTCTTTTGATAAAACCTTTTAAGTCTATTTTGATAAGTCCGGGTATGCTCGGCGGCAGCTAGCCTTCTATCATCCAAGAGTTCAAGCTTCGCAAGGAGAGATTCTCGTCTCTCATCAATAGGAATATCCTTGTCAAGCTGAACTCGGAGAGATGGAAGTAATACTTCGTAGGGGACCACTGCTTCCATCCCATATGCCAAAGCATACGGGGTTTGTCTAGTGGGAGTCCTTACAGAAGTACGATAAGCCCATAGAGCATCTACAAGCTTATCAGGCTAGTCGGCAAACTTGCTACACTTACAAGATTTCTTGATGATTTTGATTAAGGTTTTATTGGTGGCTTCTGCTTGACCAATGCCTTCAGGATAGTATGGTGATGAATGATGCAATGAAATGAGATACCTGTTGCAAAGATCACATAGATCTTGAGAGAGAAATTGTGGCCCATTATCAGTGACGATGTCACTGGGGATCCCGAACCTTGCTAGGTTGTTGCGCTTGATGAAGGAGCAGACTGTTGACACTTTAATCTCCACAAATGCTTCCGCTTCAGCCCACTTTGTGAAGTACTCCATTGCCTTCAGAATGAATGATTATGAGCACATTTCGGAGTTGAGGTCACTCAAGGGGCCAATGATATCAAATGCCCACATGGCGAAAGGCCATAGGGTACGAATTAGATGAAGGGAAGATAAAGGAGAGTGAATCTTGTCGGCATGGGGTTGACATGAATGACAGTGCCAGACAAAGATGGAGTAGTCTTCTTCTAGAGTTGGCCAAAACTACCCTTGTTGGATGATTTTTTTAGCAAGGGCTTGGGCATTCACATGACCACCACAAAGTCCAGAATGTGCTTCCTTCAGCACCAACTCGGCTTCTTCTTCATCAAGACACCTGAGTAAGATTCCACTTAGGCTTCTTTTGTAGAGCACTCCTCCTAAGATTGTATATCTCTGGGATACTCTTCTAATTGCCTTATTTTCCTTGGTGGTTGATCCAGGCAGGTATGACTGATCTTGGCAATACCTCGCAATCTCGTCATACCAAGGTTTCTCACCTTCTTCTAATTCTTCCAACTCAATTAAGGATATTTCTTCTTTGTGTTACAAGTATTCCTTTCTGTTAAACCTCTTCTTAACCTTTAGAAAATGTCCATCCTCAATTGCTGGAATTGACCTCTTACAGATGTGGATAGTTCTCACTTGCCTGCCTAGCGGGATAGATAGAAATGAAGCTAGTGAAGCTATGGTATCGGAGAGGATAATCTGAGAACAGGGGACGTGGACAAAGGTGAGTTTGAAGAATAGCTTGATGTAGCAGGTGGTGAGCTCCAGGCAGGGTTTGAGGTTTTGATGGGAAGTTCAGTATTTGGAAAGGACTTGGCATAGGATCAATTGACTATCACCTATCACCCTCAGTTCGGTGGCACCATGAAAATGAGCAGCCTCCAGCCCGGCCAGCAAGGCTTCATACTCAGCTATGTTTTTTGTTGTTGGAAAGTTGAGTTGAAAAGCCTGTAGAATGGTGACTCCTTTAGGTGATAGAAGGACAATACCTATCCCTTTTCCATGAGAGTTCAGAGCCCCGTCAAAATATAATGTCCAAAGATTGGAAGATCGGACTAACATGAGTTCGTCATTCAGGAACTCCGACCGGACTGGGTCAAAGACGGGTATGGGATGATGGGCAAGGTGCTCAGCAATATCATAGCCCTTGATTGCCTTCTGTGGGACATAAGTGATATCAAATTGGGATAAGAAGCTCTGCCATCACCCTAACCGATCAGTAAAAAGTGTCTTCACTAACAAAAACTTAATTGGATTGATACGAGCAATGAGCTTGACTTGGTGACTAAGAAAATAGTGCTTGAGTTTCTGAACCACCCAAATAAGAGCAGCACAGGTCTTTTTTACCACTGTGTACTTCAACTCACAAGCATCAAACATGTTGGACAAGTAGTAAGTAGCTCGTTCTTTCCCTTCTTCATCAACTTGTGCAAGGACTGCCCCAAGAGAGTTCTTAAGAACTGAAATGTAGAGGACCAAGGGCTTGTCGGGAATTGGTGGTTTAAGTACAAGGGGATTTGCCAGGTATGTTTTCAACCCATCAAACGCCTCCTGGCACTTCAAATCCCATTTAAACTCGGCCCCCGCCTTGGTTAACTCATAAAAAGGTTTACACCTTTGGGAATGTTGTGAGAAAAACCAGTGGACAAATTGTAGCCTCCCAATCAATCCTCGAAGCTCTTTCATATTCTTCAGGGGAGGCATACCAATGATTGCTTTGGCCTTGTTTGGGTCGATCTCTATGCGCCTTTTGCTTACTTTGAACCCTAATAGCTTTCCTGATGAAACTCCAAATGTACACTTCTTAGGGTTCATTTTTAGCTTATATTCTCTAGCTCATTGCAAAGCTTTCCTTAGCACTTCAGAATGATCTTCCCAACTCTTGGACTTGATAACCAAGTCATCCACATACACCTCTACAAGGGTGTGCATCATGTCATGAAAGATAGCCATCATAGCCCTTTGATATGTAGCACCAGCATTCTTTAACCCAAAGGGCACGACAACATAGCAATATGTTCTGCAAGGTGTAGTGAACGAGGTCTTCTCTTGGTCCTCCTCAGCTAACCAGATCTGATTGTATCTAGAATAGCCATCCATGAATAAACGCATTTCAAATCCAGCTGTGTTATCAACCAAAACGTCGATATGAGGTAAAGGAAAATCATCCTTAGGACACGCTCGATTCATGTCCCTAAAATCTATGCAAATCCGAAACCATCCATCCTTCTTCATAATAGGGACTATGTTAGCCACCCATTGCGGATATAGGATGACTTTAATGAATTTTGCTTGGTGTAGTTGGTTGACCTCTTCTTTCATTTTGAGTGCAATATCAGAGTGGAATCTCCTGAGCTTTTGTTTAACCGGGGTAGTTCCAGGTTTCAAGGTTAATCTATGTTCAACCAATGAATTATCTAATCCCGGCATGTCTTCATATGTCCATGCGAACGTGTCCTTATATTCTTCCAAAACTTTGAACAAACGTTGTTCTTGTGAGGGAGTGAGGTTTGCACTGATGAGGATAGTCTTAGGATCTTCCAGGGTTCCTAAATTCAGTTCTTTGGTTGGTTCATTCCCTTTGGCTGATGGTTCCTCAAATCTTCTAAGTCCAGATGCATATGCATCAGCCAAGTCCTCAATTTCATCCTCAGATTCAGGATCCTTTTCTAATACCACCTCATATACTACCAAAGTATGTTCTATGTTATACTCATCCTCATATCGGATTTCATCTAGCTGGATGGTATTCTCTAAAAAGTTTGGCAGCTTTGCACACTCTACGCATTTCTGTGCCAATTGTTGCAGATACCTATTTGGAACTCGTTTATCTCTGACTTTCCTATTTCCTAACCTATCTTGACCTACTAAAGATAAAGCTAGAAAGGTGGTATTTATAGTGGAGGGAGGATCGAGTAAATCGATCAATGATTCATAAGAGAGGGATCCTTGATTGGGAGCACCCTCTGGGATGAGTAGAGACGTCTCCTCGATGGAAATGTGAGTTTCAGAGAAGGCATTTTTTTTTCATGTAAAAAAATAGAATGAAGAGATTGTAGTGCTCATCATGTGCCATCTCTCCATGTATCGTGTCCCTAATTTGACAAGCTCTCAAATTGTCATGTGATTTATGTCAACAGCAAAAAAATCAGGTTGTATATCCAAGTGTTTTATGACTAAAGGGAAGCCTAAATTCTCTCACAATCACCTCATTGATTAACCAAGCACAAAATTTGTTGAAGAAAAGAAAAGAAAAGAAAGCTAAGGTGACAATGCGACGAGGGCACCTTACGCAAAAATAGAATATCACACACAAAAGGGCGCACATACAAAAGAAAAAGAGAACTAGCCCGAGCAAAAGCTTCAAGAAGAGGCAGTCAATTTAGTAAGAGAAAAAAGAAAGAAAAATTGAAGTCTAAAGCTCAAAAGAGGCCCCCTTTGCCAAAACACAACAAATTCAATGTCATCATAACCTCTAAGTCTACGTGTCTTCAAACAAATTCAAACCATCATAACTTATGAGTCTACATGGCTTCACATATATCCATGCCATCATGAGTCACATATTTATATGGCTACTCAAACTTCATGCCATCATGACCCTTAAGATTTATATGGTCACAAAAGTCAGCATGCCATCATGGCCCTTAAATCTACATATGGCTCATAAAAAGGTCCTCATGTCATCATGACTTCTATGACTACACGGTTTCAAAAGTTTTGTCATCATGTCCTCAAAGTTTGCATGGCTAAAAAAACAAATACATGTCATCATTAGTCTTAAGATCTATGTGACTTATATAAATTCACATGCCATGATAACTCCCTTGTCTATATGGCTTATAAGCATTTCATGTCATCACAACTCATGTCTTGGCTCCTTAAACATGCCATCATGACCCTTAACATCTATATGGCCCTAATGTAACCACATCTTTTAAGCTAAAAATTCATAATTTCTTTTTGGAGAAGACTTCTTTTATTTATATTTTACTTTGACAATTATGAAAGTAGATAATATTTCATAAGAGTATAAGCTAAATCTTGTGTAGTATGTGTATTTAGGAACATACAAATTATGTTCCATGAGTCTTCAAAGTTTTCGATAATTGAAACAACCTTTTTTTTAATTTGTTAAGATTGTTCGTGTTTTTTGAAAATTTTATTTTGACATTTTCTCATCGGACTTTCAAAGTTCCAATGTTAATTATATTAACACCATAGCAATTCATATGTAAAAAATATACATCCATAGCAATTCTCCCCAGCTGGGAAGAACTCGACCCCGTCGAGTAAGGATCGCGATCACTCTGGTAGCGCTCCAAAAGTTCTAGGTCTCGTTGCTACAACTCTTCTTGCGTCATCCAGGCATCCTCAGTGGGAGGTCGACCCTTCTAACGCACTAAGTAGTGCTGGCAGGCTCCATCTCGCATTGTTACTACCTACTCATCCATTATGCATTTGATTTGCTCGTGTCACGGTAGTGTAAAAATTGGAGGTGGACACTCAGGTGTGGGATCACTCGAAGGAGGAGAAAGTGTCTTAGAAATCTCACTAGGTATCACTACTGGATCTCGATAGGCTAATAGATTGGAGACATTGAATGTTGAGCTAATCCCATAATCGGGCAGTAGGTCCACAACGTGGACGTTGGTCCCAATCTGCTCAACCACTCTGAAGGAACTAGCTCCTCGAGCTTGAAGCTTTTTAATGGCTCTTGTAGGGAGTTGCTCAGGTCTGACCCTGATTATGACATAGTCGCCAACCTGAAATTCTTGTGCTCGTTGATGTAAGTTGGCATATTACTTGTATTGTTTATTGCTGTCCTCTATCCGATGCCTAATTTGATCATGCAGACTTCTAATATGCTCAGCTAAGGACTCTGCAAAGGTTGACACATGAGCAAAAATGGGTAGAGGTGCTAAGTCTACAGGTCGCCTAGGTCTATGGCCAATAACTATCTTAAAGGGACTCAAACTGGTACACCTATAACTGAGTCCTTGTAGGCAAACTTTGCTAAAGGAAGGACAAGATCCCAAGTACGAACATGCTCACCGACTAGACAACGTAGGAGATTTTCTAAACTTTGATTGAAGACTTCAGTTTGACCATCAGTCTGTGGATGATAGGCAGTGGAGAACTTAAGCTTGGTTTCTAAGAAATGCCATAATGTCTTCCAAAAATAACTAACAAATCACACATCACGGTCTGAGACAATTGATTTTGGTAGCCCATGCAATCGGACAATCTCTGAAAAAAAAAAGTTAGGCTACTACCAATGCGTCAGATGTCTAGGAACATGGAATAAAATGTGCCATTTTGGAAAATCGATCAACTACCACAAAGATAGAATCGTGGCGGCGAAGGGTATGTGGTAAACCTAGGACGAAATCCATGCTAACGTCCTGCCAAGGAGAATCTGGGACCGGTAACGGAGTGTAAAGGCTTGTGTTTTGCTTATGCTGTTTGGAAACAGCACAAGTACAACATTGGGTGACAATACATGCAACATCACGCTTCAAACTGGGCTAATAAAATTGAGCCTCTATAAGCTCTATTGTCTTGTTCCGACCAAAGTGACCGGTAAGACCGCCTGCATGTAATTCCCAAATCAAAAAGTCACAAACAGAAGTTCGTGGGATGCATAACTGAGATCCTCGAAAAAGATAACCATCCTGTAATAGATACTTGTTGTAGTCACTAGATGGTCCTGACTAGAGAGTTGAGAAGATGGAGCCAAAATCTGGGCAATCAACATATTCTTCTTTAATTCATTCAATGTTAATAACCTCAGCTCTCATGGCAGAGAGTAAGGATACTTGATAGCTTAAGGCATCAGCTACTCGATTCTCTACTCCAGCCCGATGCTTTATGACAAAGGTGAAGGATTGAAGGTACTCTACCAATTGACTATGTTGATAGTTGAGCTTCTTCTAGGCATTCAAATATTGGAGAGCCTCATGGTCAGAGTAAAGCACAAATTCTTGGAAGAGTAAATAATGACACCAATGATACAAAGCCTGCATGACTGCATAAAATTCTTTGTCATAGGTGGAGTATCTTAGTCTAGCATCACATAGCTTCTCGCTAAAGTAAGCCACAGGGTGACCTTCCTGCGACAAGACTCCACCTATTCCTACTCCTGAAGCATCGCAGGCAAGCTCAAAGACCTTAGTAAAATTGGGTAGTCTAAGTACAGGTGCTTGAGTCATCATTTCTTTTAGGGTGTTAAAAGTCGTAGCTATAACTTTTGTTTATGTAAATGTACCCTTTCGGAGACAATCAATAATTGGGGCAGTGATAGTACTAAACCCCTTAATGAATCTACGATAAAAGGTGGCTAGCCCATGAAAGCTAAGGACATCATGGATATTTCGGGGCTTAGGCCACTCAACAATAGCCTTAATTTTGTCAGGGTTAACCGATACACCATCAATGGACACAATGAACCCTAAGAAGGTGATAGAAAGAGTCATGAAAGTACACTTCTTAAGGTTCCCAAACAAATGCTCTTGTCGAAGGACATGACAAATCTGTCGAATGTGATCCAAGTGATCTGTATGGGAGCGGCTATAGATAAGGATGTTGTCAAAGTATACAACAATGAACTACCCGATATATGGCCGAAGAACCTGGTTCATCAGCCTCATGAAGGTACTTGGGGCATTCGATAATACAAACGGCATTACAAGCCACTCATATAAGACATCCTTCATCTTAAAAGCCATTTTCCATTCATCACCGGGTCGAATTCAGACCTGGTGATAGCCACTCTTCAAATCTATCTTGGAAAACACAGTGGCTCCCGCTAACATATCAAGCATATCATCTAATCGGGGAATGGGGAACTGGTATTTAACGGTAATCTGATTAATAGCACGGCTATCAACACAAACTCCATGTGCCATCTTTCTTGGGAGCTAGAAGTGCGGGAACTACACATGGGCTTATGCTTTCCTGAATATGCCCACACTAAGAAGTTCTTCAACTTGCCGCCGTAATTCCTCATGGGATGCAAGGTCCATGCAATAATGGGGCAAGTTTGGGAGTGTGGCTCCCGGGACAAGATCAATGGTGTGCTGGATATCATGCTCAGGTGGTAACCTACCAAGGAGTTCCTCGAGAAAGATGTCCTCAAACTCCTGAAGTAGCAAAATTACTTCAGGCGGATGGGATATATCAAACTTGGGTGGTATATCTCGAGTAACTACAACAAAAATAGGTGCTTTCCTAAAACTCTGCTCGACCTCATGGTGCCCACTGAAATGAAGGGGGCGAGCTGGGCATGGATTCACATAACGATCCCTTGATGTGGCTTCCTAAACAAGATGCTTCGCAGAAGTCAATGGAGAAGGGGCAAGCTGCAACGAGTTGGCCGACGAAGAGGTAGGGTCGGCAGAGCTCAGATGGGGTGTTAGAGCTGGAGGGTCAAGTTTCACCACAGAGGTAGGTGAGGGTGGCAAACTACTAGAAGAAGAGGGTAGGGGTGGAAGAGGAGACAAACTTATACGCCAACCGAGGTGTTCAAATACACAGGTGTTGGATCACCCATAAAGGGTTGCATCCACATCAAATAACTGAGGTCGACCTAAAATAATACCCCCAACTTCCATGGGTAGTACATCACCCCAAATCTTTCCAGAATATAGAGGAAAATTGATAAGAAATAAACATCGGGTATGAACTGGGATAGAAGTGGAATCGACCCAAGAAACTCGATAAGGGCTAGGGTGGTTAGCTACGATGAGGCCAAGACTCTCAACTATGCAAGGGAAGATAGCATTAATGCAACTTCCACTGTCAATGATTACCTTATATGGTTTACCCCCGAAATGAAAGACAGTGTGAAAGATGGAGGTACGATGCCAATCTTCACTCAGCATTGGTTGAGTGATAGTGCACTGAACTATCCCTAGATGAATCCCACCTGGCCCATCAGGTGTCTCAAGATAAGGGGCCTCAGGTAGGACTTCGCCCTCTTGCTAATATTTTGCTAAAAGACTGAAATCGGGCATGTAAGTGATTTCTTCTAATAGATCTGGTGTCTGCTCATCAATCGTGTCATCAACATGAAGTGCTTGAACAGATGGACACTGAGAGAGCATATGACCATACCCACCACATCCACGACACTGACCTCTAAATGCTGGGCGAGTAGGCTCACTAGTTGGTGTAAACATGCCAAATTGGCCTGAATCGGAGCCTCATACTCCTATTCCATGGGTGATATCTTTTATTTGACTGTTATCTGATCTAGATTACCTTATTGAGATGAGCTAAATACATTGGTGGAGCCCCTCGTGAGTTGGGAATGGATTGATGATTTTCAGAATAATGATGTAACCTTCAAGCGAGAGCCGCACGTTAATCATGAAAACACAGAGCCTGCTCAATGAACGACCTTGAATGGTCCTTAATTGAAGGTCTCAGGAGTCCCGCATGTGTTCCGTAACATTCCAAGTCTTCTTCAGTTTGCAATCAACGGCACTTGATTCCGAGGTCGGGGCTGGTCGTGACAAGCGCAGAAGCAAAGTCGCGCCTGGCAGATCCTGGACTGCTGCTCGGCTTTTTCGACAACATAGATTTGGCCATATCTCACTCAATTCAACTCAGAATCTTGCTGTTTTTTTTTCCTATCTCTTTGTTTCGTGATTCTCCATTCTCCTATAATTTTTTTACATTTTTTTTCATTAATTTTAGTCTGTTTATCCGAAAAAAAAGGGGTTAGAGATAACCCGAGTCCGGTCAGTTTCAAGTCAATTGTGTGTTTCATGTTGTTCTCTTTACATATACTTCACTTTGTCTAATTCTAATTGTCACTTTCACTTGTTTGTTTGTCTAGTTGCACAGAATATCAAGCACCCACCGCGTTGAGGACTCTTCTTCATCGGCCGGCCGAAGAAGGAGAAGCTTTAACCCACACTCTTCACGCTAAGGTACACACGGTCATCTTTCAATCTTTAATTTCATAAATCGGAACCCATGGTTCCTGGCGACCACATTTATTTCTTCTCACCCTCCTCCCACATGACCCGAACCGTCTCTTTGGTGATCGAGCGACGCCAAGAGATGAAAGTTCGGGGATCAATGTGAGTGTGGGACCGAGGTGAGAGTTGCTTTCCGAGCTTTATTCCTTTCTTTTCTCATCCCCTCTTGAGGTGACGATCTGGGTTCACGGACTTCCCTGAAAAGGAGAGGACCCCGTAGAGAGATCTGGCAGAAGACGTCCACACACTGCTGTAGAGGCCGAAGAAGAGAGACCTAGCTGATCACCTACAGAACAGCCTTCCTCTCTCTTAAACTGACTTTTCTCTCTCTAAAAACTCGAAATTCTCTCTCTAAAAATCACAAAATCGATGCAGGACGGTGCTTGGACGTCTTGAGATGCCTGGGGGGTCGTGCTCATCCCTTTGGAATGACCAGAATCGGAGTTAATTTATAGGGGAACGAGCGGTGTTATCCAGGCTAAAAAATAGGGGCCTTGCGCCCCCACCACTCTGGGTGCATGCACCCCACTGAGGGGCGCATGTGCCCCCCAATGAGGGCGCATGGGCTCAAATCCCGAGAAAAGAGGCCTTATCCGATCGGCGGTTCAGTGGTAGAGTCCGAGTGAAAAACTAGGTCCCTCGTGCCTCAAGGGTGGGGCGCATGTGCCCTCAAGTGAGGACACAAGGTCACGTGCCTCACTGGTAGGGCGCATGGCCACGTGCTCTGGGTCCCGGGCGCATGTGACTAGGAACTCGGGCGCATGGGACTAGTTTCGCGCGTCCTTCTTCCAGAAGTCATTACGAACACTCCCGAACTCGGAATTCGACGCCGTTTATTGCGTTGGAAAGATAACAGGCCGAAGAAGCTTTATATAGCATCGGATAAGCCATCACACCCTCCAAAACTTCAGAAATTATCCGGAAGTTAGGGCAATGAACAGAAGATCCGATACAGGTCAAAATGACTCCGACGGCAAACCGGAAAGGCACGGTATGCAACAAAACTTGTCCGGGGTGTGAATATGACCATAACCTTCAATGCATGATCATTAGGCATTGGTCATTCAGCCAATTTCTGTGTTTACACGATTTACGTGTGGCTTTCGCTCGGAAATTATGGCTTTTTGCGGAAAACTTCGGAAAACATCCGATTTCGTTCGGCGAAGCTCCAAATCAACTTTAAAAAGACCCGGCATCATTATAAGGTCAATCATACATGTTACCCTATAAACATGAGTTTTATGCTCTGAATTAGGCGAATTTGGCGTGTCTACAGCTTGCCATCCTTGATGTCGGCTTTGTAAGGGAGTAGCATGTAATGTAGCGGAGTGATTCTGAGTGAACTGTAATGGAATGCAAGTGAACATAGATAAATGTAGCAGAATGGAATGGTGATAGACTGAAAAGGTGGCATCAAGGTGTAGATATAGACACGCTTATCTACCTGATCCAGCAATATGAATCTCTCTAAGTATTCTTGATCACTTTCTTGTTCTATCAAAACCTCATATAATTGACTGGTAAAAGGCATGCCCTTGGCACGAGAGATGAAAAGGTAAATGATAAAGGATAAAAGGATGTAGCCAATCCTCAGCGTGGTGAGGAGTCCTCGAATTCGTAGGTTCATCATCAGCCAGCAACCCGAACTTTGCGGTGTTCTTGTACTGTGATGGGCTAAAGTTTGGAAAAGAGAAGTTGATCTTAAAATGAAAAGAATACCAATCCAACATATTTGGAATCTCAAGTTCATTCAAGTTTCACCAAAATACTCAGTTTTAATTCTGAGTGGAATAACCTCAAGTTCTAAAAGGGTTCATTTTAAGCAAAACAAAATTGTTCGGGTATCGTGAAAACCAATGAATCGCGCTCTAGCAGAAAATCAAGTATTCGGAAAATGACAAGACAGATTTAAGCCATAGTGGGATTGAAAGACAATGGTAGGACTAACATAGAATGATGAGAAAGAAGAAACAATGGCATGACAAATATGACACGGTGGGTAAAATAAAAGACACGGTGGGATAAAAGAAAGGAAAGAATAAAACATGGTGGAACAAAAAGAAAGGAATAAAACATGAAGAGATAAAATTAGTAATGATAAGAATGAAAAAAAAGAAAAAAAAAGAAAAAAAATGGATATGCAAACATAGAAAATTATGTAGAAAATAGTTGAAGATATAGATTGTCTATTGGAGGTCAAGACACCTGATTAGGAACCATCGTACCTCCAATGTTCAATTTTGGCTTATCCGTGAGTGTGAAGAAATGACCAAGCCGTCGTAGATTTTGTTGAAGGGGACCTCGGGCCCAGTCAATTTCACTCTCAAGGTCTTCAACATTAATGCATATAATACATATAAAATGGACCTAGAATAGCTAAGTGACAAATGGTAAAAGGTGATGTGAAGTGCAAAATGCAATGATGGTGATGATGTAGGATTGATGAGAATGTGGATTTGAGCGAAGTCTTCAGGCGTAGTGCATCGACCAGCATCTCTGGTCCATCCTTGTCTTGCCTTCTGACGGAATACATCACCAGGATAGGAAGCACTTCCTCTCTTTTCGCCACAAGGTTGGCATGACATTCCTTGGGGAACACCGATCTCGTCAATTCACCTGTTAGGACTAAAAAGGTTGCCTGCACATTTTTTGTTAGTACCCAACAGACGGAATTGTCATATGAAGAAAATTATTCATGAAAGGATCAACTGAAGATTTCACTATTAGAACCATCATTTGGATGTCAAAACAATGTTTTTGATGATGGTTCCTTTAGCAAAAATGTTATTTTTAGCATTATAGACAATTTCTGAATTTTTGAGATTTTTCTGAATTTTTCGAAATTTTTTTGTCCATGTGCCCCCGATCGGGGGCACCTGGCCATGCGCCCTGGGGTGAGGCACCTGGTCGTGTGCCCCCAGATGAGGGCACATGCACCCTGAGGCCATTTTTTTTTCAGGAAAAAATTGTACCTGATCGCCCTTCTCTTTTTGCTTCTTCAGCTCCTGAAAATACTTAATGAAAATGATTAAATTTTCATCATTACTCATCCCTTTGTCTGTATATCGTATGCCTTGATTTTGAGTCAAAGGGAGGAGCCTTCTTAACAAGGTAGAATAAAACAAATGACTAAAATGAAATGTAAGGGTTGAGAGAACTTACCTGCCGTGGTGTGAATCTTCTCCTCTTCTACATTGAAATGCCTGAAACACTTGATAGAAAGGGGATTAGATCTTCACCATGACTCATCCCTTTGCCTATTATGGTCAACTTTGACTTAGGTCAAAGGGAGGAGCCTTCTTAACAAGGTAGTAAAAGTAAAAAAATGGATATGCAATGCAGGAATGGAAATATGCATAACAGAAAAATAAACATAGACGCAACTAAGGCAATGGTCATGACTGAGCAAAAAAAAAATTTTTTTTTTTGGTTTTCTTAAAAACAATCATTTTTTTTGGATTTTCAAAAGTATTCAAATTTTTTGTATTTTTAAAAAAATGTATTTTTTTTTGAATTTTTGAAATATTCATTTTTTTTGGGTTTTTGAAATATGCATTTTTTTGGACTTTGAAATATGCATTTTTTTGGGTTTTTGAAATATTCCTTTTTTTTGGGTTTTTGAAATATGCATTTTTTTTGGACTTTTGAAATATGCATTTTTTTGGGGTTTTGAAATATTCCTTTTTTTGTGGAGAAAATGCTAGTATTTGAGACAAGTCATCGGTCTTTGGGGTTTGTCAAAATTCAAGTGGTAGATGCCACGTGCAAAAATAAAGTTCCCTACCTAGAATCCTTCTAACCTTCTTCCTTTGATCGGCTTGGATTCCACCTGGATTTGGTCGGTTTACCCTACCAAAGGGGTTTAAGGAGGAAGAGTATAGAGAAAGTCCTTGATAGGGTTTGAAGATGTTGAGAGGAATTTCTCTACTCTCACTTAAATTACCCATTGGGGTTCGGCCTCTTTGGGTTTTCTTCCTTTTTTTTTGCTCTTTTCTGTATGGCACATATTTGGACAGGTTTTTGACCCGTGGGGACATTGCCCATCTTTTAATGCCATTTGCCTTGACTATCATCCTGGGTACTCATTCAGACAGGTTGATCATTTTTTTTTCTAACCTGAGGGGTTCATTGCCCATCTTTTGGCACCCTTTTGTACCCTCTGAGATGGCCTCCTACTAGGGTGGGAGTGTTTTCGATACTACCCCTCTCTAATCTTCTCTCCCTATCTTGGACCGAGTAGAAGAGAATAGGGTAAGGGTACTCCTTCCATTTCTAGATTTCTGCCTTGCCTTTCGCAAGTGTCGGGTTGTCTGGATTCTAGGATTGGGAAGTGTTGTGTGTGTAGGATGGTACCTACCCTTGACTTCTCACGAACAACCTAGGATCGATGACTTGAGATTATACCAGTGGTTTCTCCATTTTTATGGAAAGTACTTTTTGAGGTAAACTCCATTCCAAGGATGATTCAATTTTTCTCCATCTGCGTTAGTCAATTCATATGCATTACCTGGATACTTTTCAGTGATTACAAAAGGCCTTTCCCAGTTAGGTTGCAACTTGGAGCGGGGACCCCCTGGCTTAATGAATATGCGTTTGACTACCATCTCACCGATCTCGAATTTTATCTCGGCCACCCTCTTTTGATAAAACCTTTTGATTCTATTCTGATAAGTCCAGGCATGCTCGGCGGCGGCTAGCCTTCTATCATCCAAGAGTTCAAGCTGTGCAAGGAGAGATTCTCTTCTCTCATCAACAGGAATATCCCTGTCGAGCTGAACTCGGAGAGATGGAAGTAATACTTCGTAAGGGACCACTGCTTCCATCCCATATGCCAAAGCATACGGGGTTTGTCCAGTGGGAGTCCTTACAGAAGTACGATAAGCCCATAGAGCATCTACAAGCTTATTAGGCCAGTCGGCAAATTTGCTAGACTTACAAGATTTCTTGATGATTTTGATTAAGGTTTTGTTGGTAGCTTCTGCTTGACCATTGCCTTGAGGATAGTATGGTGATGAATGATGCAATGAAATGCGATACCTGTTGCAAAGATCACGCAGATCTTGAGAAAGAAATTGCGGCTCATTATCGGTGACGATGTCGCTGGGGATCCCGAACCTTGCTAGGATGTTGCGCTTGATGAAGGAGCAAACTGTTGACGCTTTAATCTCCATGAATGCTTCCGCTTCAGCCCACTTTGTGAAGTACTCCGTTGCCGTCAGAATGAATGATTTTGAGCGCATTTCGGAGTTGAGGTCACTCAAGGGGCCAAAGATATCAAAGGCCCACATGGCGAAAGGCCATGGGGCATGAATTGGATAAAGGGAAGATGCGGGAGAGTGAATCTTGTCGGCATGGAGTTGACATGATTGACAATGCCGGACAAAGATGGAGCAGTCTTCTTCTAGAGTTGGCCAATAATACCCTTGTCGGATGATTTTCTTAGCAAGGGCTTGGGCATTCACATGACCACCACAAACTCCAGAATGTGCTTCCTTCAGCACCAACTCAGCTTCCTCTTCATCAAGACATCTGAGTAAGATTCCACTTAGGCTTCTCTTATAGAGCACTCCTCCTAGGATTGTATACCTCTGGGATACTCTTCTGATTGCCTTCTTTTCCTTGGTGGTTGATCCAGCCGGATATGACTGATCTTGGCAATACCTCACAATCTCATCATACCAAGGTCTCTCACCATCTTCTAATTCTTCGAACTCAATCAGGGAGATTTCTTCTTTATGTTCTAAGTATTCCTTTCTGTTGAACCACTCCTTAACCTTCAAAAAACGTCCATCCTCAATTGCTGGAATTGTCCTCTTACAGATGTGGATAGTTCGCACTTGCCTGCCTAGCGGGACAAATAGAGATGAAGCTAGTGAAGCTAAGGCATCGGCGAGGATATTCTGAGAACGGGGAACATGGACAAAGGTGAGTTTGAAGAATAGCTTGATGTAGCAGGTGGTAAGCTCCTGGTAGGGTTTGAGGTTTGGATGGGAAGTTCGGTACTTGGATAGGACTTGGCGTAGGATCAATTGACTATCACCTATCACCCTTAGTTCAGTGGCACCATGGAAATGAGCGGCCTCCAGCCCAGCCAGCAAGGCTTCATACTCAGCTATGTTGTTGGTTGCTGGAAAGTTAAGCTGAAAAGCCTGTGGAATGGTGACACCTTCAGGTGACAGAAGGACAATACCTATCTCTCTACCATGAGAGTTCAGAGCCCTGTCAAAATATAATGTCTAAAGATTGGAAGATCGGACTGACATTAGTTCGTCATCCGGGAACTCCGACCGGACTGGGTCAAAGACGGGTATGGGATGATGGGCAAGGTGTTCTGCAATAGCATATCCCTTGATTGCCTTCTGTGGGACATAAGTCATATCAAATTGGGATAAGAAACTCTGCCATCGCCCTAACCGATCAGTCAAGACCGTCTTCTCTAACAGAAACTTAATGGGATTGATACGAGCAATGAGCTGACTTGGTGAGCAAGGAAATAATGTTTGAGTTTCTGAACCACCCAAACAAGAGTAGCACAGGTCTTTTCTACCATAGTGTATTTCAGCTCACAAGCATCAAACATCTTAGACAAGTAATAAGTAGCTCGTTCTTTTCCTTTTTCATCAACTTGTGCAAGGACTGCCCCAAGAGAGTTCCCAAGAACTAAAATGTAGAGGACCAAGGGCTTGTCGGGAATTGGTGGTCTAAGTACAGGGGGACTTGCCAAGTATGTTTTCAACCCATCAAACGCCTCCTGGCACTTCGAATCCCATTTAAACTCGGCCCCCGCCTTGGTTAACTCATAGAAAGGTTTACACCTTTGGGAATGTTGTGAGATAAACCGACGGACAAATTGTAGCCTCCCAATCAATCCTCGAAGCTCTTTCATATTCTTCGGAAGAGGAATACCAATAATTGCTTTGGCTTTGTTTGGGTCGATCTCTATGCCCCTTTTGCTTACTATGAACCCAAGTAGCTTTCCTGATGAAACTCCAAATGTTCTTAGGGTTCATTTTCAGCTTGTATTCTCTAGATCATTGAAAAACCTTCCTTAGCACTTCAGAATGATCTTCCCGACTCTTGGACTTGATAACCAAATCATCCACATACATCTCTACGAGGGTGTGCATCATGTCGTGAAAGATAGCCATCATAGCCCTCTGATATGTAGCACCAGCATTCTTTAACCCAAAGGGCATTACAACATAGCAATATGTTCCCCAAGGTGTAGTGAATGAGGTCTTCTCTTGGTCCTCCTCAGCTAACCGGATCTGATTGTATCCATAATAGCCATCCATGAATGAAAGCATTTCAAATCCAGTTGTGTTATCAACCAAAACATCGATATGAGGTAAAGGAAAATCATCCTTAGGACACGCTCGGTTCAAGTCCCTGAAGTCTATGCAAATCCGAATTCATCCATCCTTCTTCATAACAGGGACTATGTTAGCCACCCATTGCGGATACAGGACAACTTTAATAAATTTTGCTTGATGTAGTTTGTCAACCTCTTCTTTCATTTTGAGTGCAATATCAGGGTGGAATCTCCTGAGCTTTTGTTTAACTGGGGTAGTTCCAGGTTTCAAGGTTAATCTATGTTCAACCAGTGAATTATTTAATCCCGGCATATCTTCATATGTCCATGCGAACGTGTCCTTATATTCTTCCAAAACTTTGATCAAACGTTGTTCTTCTGAGGGAGTGAGGTTTGCACTAATGAGGATAGTCTTAGGATCTTTCAGGGTTCCTAAATTCAGTTCCTTGGTCAGTTCATTCCCTGTGGCTGATGGTTCTTCAAATCTTCTAAGTCAAGATGCATATGCATCGGCCAAGTCCTAGATTTCATCCTCGGATTCGGGATCCTTCTTTGATACCACCTCATATACTCCCAAAGAATGATCTATGTTATGCTCATCCTCATATCGGATTTCATCTAGCTGGATGGTATTATCCAAAAAGTTTGGCAGCCTTGCACACTCTATGCATTTCTGTGCCAATTGTTGCAAATACCTATTTGGAACTCGTTTACCTCTGACTTTCCTATTTCCTAACCTAACTTGACCTACTGAGGATAAAGCTGGAAAGGTGGTATTTACAGTGGAGGGAGGATCGAGTAAATCGATCAATGATTCAGAAAAGAGGGATCCTGATTGGGAGCGCCCTCTGGGATGAGTAGAGACGTCTCCTCGATGGAAATGTGAGTCTCAGAGAAGACGTTTTTTTTTTCTTGGAAATTTCAAGTAAAAAGATAGAATGAGCCTGAGTGACTCGAGGTTTGCTAGAAACTGATTGAATTACCAGAGAGAAAAACTTAAGAATAAAGGAGAAAAAGGGGCTCGTGGGCCCAATGGTAACAGAAAGTGGACACATGGGTCTAAAACTGATGAAAAAAGTAAATGGGTACGTGGACCCGATCATAGAAATAAATGGGCATGTGAGCCCATGTTGAGAAAAGCCCTCAGTTCTGAAGTTGATGAGGGAAGCAAATGGGCAAGCTGGCCCAGTAAAAGTGGAAGGTTGAAGAGGGCACATGGGCCCAAAGTGGGTAAGTGGGCCTTGAAGCCCATCCAAAAGATCTAGAAATAAAGGTACGAGGTTCAACCATGGGATTGTTGTATTTGGGCCTCGTGGAATGGTTTTGACTTGGGTAACATGTTTAACTAAATGATTTAAGATTGGTCTGCCCTTGAGTGGTTCTTGATACTCTTCCCCACTTGAGAACAAACGAGTTAAAGATAAGCACAGGTCTTCCAAGTCTTCTTCTTCTTCATCTGGAGCCTTTCTTCTCTTGACAGCTATCATGGAACTTTTACCATCTTCAGCCATCATCATGGTCTCCCATTTGATAAAGAAGGTGTGGAGTCCCATGGCATATCCTGGCTGGAAGATCCTCCTTGGGATGGAACCCTCTTCATATCCCAACCCCTGCTTGTGTGGCCTTTTCACAGTTTCAATTGGCTGAGTGATCCCTTGAAGATCCTTGCCTAAACCTCTTCCAGGCTGATAGCCCAATTTCATCATCATCCGCCATCCCACTGTGTCGGGTGGAGAGGCGGTCATGCATCTGACTTCTGGCAATTCTCCCACTGAGATCTAGGGTTGTATTGACAGACCTAGGGGTAAAGAAGCATCGTTCAGCTCATCCCTTATAGGCATGCTAGTCACCTTGACCACCTGTCCTTTAAAGGGAAACTTTATGCACTGGTGGTTTGTTGAAGCCACAGCTCCTATTGCCTCCAAGTATGGCCTCCCAAGTATAGCCCGAAAAGTTGGATCCAATTCTAGAACATGAAAATCTGTTGTGACCGTACATGGTCCAAGTTTAACTTCTAGAGTGACCACCCCACGTGCAGACTTCTTGGAGTTATCATAGGCTGTCACCATGGCACATGATGGCTTGATTTCTTGCTCAGAAATGCCACACAACTGCAAAGTTTCTAGCGGCATAACATTGATGGAAGCTCCAGTGTCAACCAAACATGATTTTACTTCGACATTGCAGATGATAACAGCCACATGCAAAGCATATCTCCTGACCTCTGGATCTGCTAATTCTTCCTGAGAGAAAGTGAGTGTTGGGTGCTCACTTCTAGGGGCTAACACTGTAGTTATCTTTTCAGGTGGGAGATCTTCATTCACCATGACCCTTTGCAAGTACTGCTGTAGAATCTCCTGGTGCTCCTTTGATCTTTTGATCAACTCAAGTATGGAAATACGGGCTGGTGTTTTATCCAAATGCTTCAACAGATCATAGGCTGTGCCTGGCAATGGTTCTTCTACTTGTTCCTTCTCCACTTAATCCTGCGGTTTAGTACTAGCTTGGGGAAAGAGCCGTTGGAACATCCTCCCACTTCGAAGCACCAGGGCTATTTGGCAGTCGGGTAGAGGTGACGGGCTAACAGGGGTGGGTTCTGGTGGAACAGGTGGTGTAGATGCAGGTATGATAGGTAATGGGATCGATGGTTCTGGGATGATTGGGTTAGTTGGTAGAGGGGTAGGATTTGGAGGTGGTAGTGATGGTGATACCAGTGGCCTAATAAGAAGAGGACGGGGTGCAGAAGTGGTTGATGAGTTTAACGAGGGTGTAGGTTGTGGGAATGGTTGTGGTGGTATGATAGGTTGGGGTTTTGGAGTGACAGAGCTCATAGGCTGGGGGTTCAGGTTTGGTGGTGATTGTGGTGGTCGGATGAGCAAGGGCCGGTGTGTAGTAATGGCTGAGGGAGGAGTAGTTAAAGTGGGGGCTGGCCTAATGATGGGTCGGCAAGAAGAAGTGGCGGCCAATGGTTGGGTTATTGAGCTTTGTGGTAGTTGTGGGGTAACAGGTGCACAAATTATTTGTCTAGGAGGGTTCCTAGCAGGAGACCTAGCTGGGTTGACAGGCATGGTTGCATTTTGGTTTTCTAGTTGCCAACCTTGAGCACGACTGGCATCTCCCTGGACAATGGAGTGTACTAGACCAATTCCTGGGTTTGGATGTGCTGGTGCCGGTGCTGGAGCAGGAGCATGTAATGGGAGCGGATTCTGAACAATCCCCAAGCCAGGTTGTTGTTGAGGTTGAGCCGGTGGACGCTGCCGCTGCTGCTGCCTAGCCTTCATAGCTTGTATGCATTCCCCCATTTGAGCCCAATCAATGCTGCCTTGGTCATTCAGATCGTGGATGTAATCCTTGAATTGAAAACACACTTCAACAGTGTGACCAGGACACCGGTGGTAAGCACAGTATCGGGACATATCTATGTTTGTTGGCCAAACCTCTCTTTCCTTGGGCAATTCCAACTGTTTTTCTGCCATGAGTACATTGAAGATGTCGGTCAAGGAGTAAGGGAGTTGCTGGTAGTTCTCTCTCCTAGGACCTCCCCTTCGTGGTGCCTGATTGGGTGGTGGCGGTGCCCTATTGTAGGTAGGTTGACGAGGTTGCTGGGGTTGTGCTACTGGCTGAGTTGGTTGTTGTGGTTGTCGTGGTTGTTGTGGCCTAACCTGTTGTTGAGGGGGGTAATAGGAAAGGTTTTGTGGTGGGTTTCTGAACTGGTTTTGATGGTTCCCTCCCTGGTTCCCCACAGTGTTTATTGCTTCGTTGTTAACCACTCCCTCGGTTGTAGGACCAACTGGTGCAGAGGGGGTTTTCCTGAGGTTTCTAGGTTTAGGATCAAAAGAGTTTATCATTGTGGCATCCTTGAAGTGGGCTTGCAAGTATCGAGCACTGTCATAGAGTTCATTCATGGTGGTAGGACGGTGCATGATCAATACATTCCTTAGGGCATGTGTAGTGTTGCCAATAAGCATATTTACTTGTTCCCCTTCAGAAATCACATCTGTCAATTTCTCTGCCATTCCCCTCCAGCGGTCAGCAAACTTTATAAAGTCTTTCTCTGGCTTCATCTTTTCAGCAATCAAGTCTGTAATGGAGCATGCTGGTGCCACCCGATCTCTATATCTCTGCAAGAATATGGTCTTGACGATATCAAAGTCTCCTGCCTCAACGGAGTCGAGCGAGTAGAACCATTCCAATGCAGATCTAGTGATCGGCGGAACAAGAAAGCAAGAACCCTACGATCATCTTTCCAGAATGAGGATTCATAGAGAAAATCTTTAAGGTGGATAAAAGGATTGCCAGTACCATTGTAGCGGCGATAAACTGGTAGCTCAGAAGGTGGCAAGTGGAGAACTGGCAGAGAAGGAAAAGAAATCTCAGGCACTGACTTGGAGTCCAGGCGACATCTCAGCTCTTCATAACGTTCATTCATCTGGGTGAGCTGATCCATGATTGCTTGGGTGAGAGCAGATTCTTGGTTTACTGGTGGGGGTATGTGGTTAGAGACATGATTTTGGAATTGAGGAGCATGACTTGGCAAATTTACTGAAGATTGTCCCATGACTTGATGGGTCAGGGGAGCAACATGGTTGAAATAAGATGGCTGAACAAATGAGGGTTGAACCACAGATGGTTGAACTATAGATGGTTGAACTACAGATGGTTGTGCTAGTGCCAATGATGGTTGAATCACAGATTGTTGAACAACAGGAGGTTGAATGAGTGGTGGTCGAACCAGAGGACAAGGAGATGAGGCAACTTGGTTAACTTCAGCCGGATCTGAGGCCATTTTGCCCTTCACCATGGATTTTATGCGGGCATAGGTTTCTGGGTCGGTATAGAGGGACAACTCCCTAAAGAGTTGTTCAACATTACAGGGAGCAGATGGTTGAGGGACCTCTTGCGCTTCTGACGGAATCGGTTGGTGACCGATCTCGTGCTCTCGATGTTCAGCTTGTTCCGCCATTCCAATGTGCCTTCCAGACCTTAGTTGCATTGAACTTCAAGGAACAAACAAGTTGACAAAGCAAACAAAGAACTTTTTTTGGTTTTTTTTAGTATTTTGCAAAAAGTTAGAGATTTGAATTTTTGTTTGACAAGCAAGTGATGCAAAGACTTGAAAGCAAGATTACGCAATGATTTTGATTAAACCTTAGGTTTATGAATTTTTTTAAGAATTGTTCTCTCAACAAATGGGTTAGGATCCTAACTCCAATCTCCAATGACCTAGGTTTTACACAATCTCACCACGTGTAGGTAACGTAGGATGCTTTAGGTTTTGGAGAGTGGTACAACCAACCCGATCGTGAAGAGGAATACTCCACGTATGAGGAATTATGGAGGCCTTGATGAAAGCCAACCAAGTCAACTAGGAAGGAATATCCCAGAAGAGAGGTCAGAATCCACCAAGAGGGTGTTTTGGATGGGAGGGGTAAATGAGAGAGTGAGCTCCCGCCTCAAAAAAGTGTAAAAGAAGGAGGTAGAGAGAAGGAGCAGAGAATGCAATCAAGTAATAAAGCAAGTAATGAACTTAACATGAACTTAAATAAACAAGCAATCAACACCAGACAAGCAATTAGAAACTAGACAAGCAACTAGAAACTAGAATCTAGACTTGTTTCTTATGTGAGCCAAATGGAGATAGTGAAAAGGGATGGAAAGAAGAGGGTTCAGATCTGATAGCCAAGCAAAAGGGTGGTCCACGTGGGGACCGATGTGGGAACTGGGGTAAGAAGTAAAGGTGGTTCACGTGGGAACCGGTTTAAATAAAATGACAGAAATTAAATGGCATACTTGGCACTTCAGATCTGATGAAAGATGGGTGAAATCAGAAATTTTGAGATGGCATGAAGTTTAAGAGAGGTGGAAAGAAGGAAAGGCTGACGTGGGAACCGGTCTAGAACTAGAACTAGTTGCAAAGAAAACACTAAGCACCCACGGTTGAAGACATTGCTTGTCCCACCGTTGTCGCCACAAAGCTGTCGACTCTAAAAATTTGACGGGGTCCTCTCCTTTTCAGGGAAGTCCGTGAACCCAGATCATCACCTCAAGAGGGGATGAGAAAAGAAAGGAATAAAGCTCAGAAAGCAACTCTCACCTCAGTCTCACACTCACATTGATCCCCGAACTTTCATCTCTTGGCGTCGCTCGATCACCAAAGAGACGGTTTGGGTCATGTGGGAGGAGGGTGAGAAGAAATAAATGTGGTCGCCAGGAACCGTGGGTTCAGATTTATGAAATTAAAGATTGAAAGATGACCGTGTGTACCTTAGCGTGAAGAGTGTGGGTTAAAGCTTCTCCTTCTTCGGCCGGACGATGAAGAAGAGTCCTCAACGCGGTGGGTGCTTGATATTCTGTGCAACTAGACAAATAAACAAGTGAAAGAGACATTTAGAACTAGACAAAGTAAAGTATATGTAAAGAGAACAACATGAAACACACAATTGACTTGAAACTGACCGGACTCGGGTTATCTCTAGCCCCTTTTCTTTATTTTCGTATAAACATACAAAAAGTAATAAAAAAAATGTAAAAAAATTATAGGAGGATGGAGAATCACTAAACAAAGAGATAGGAAAAAAACAGAAAGATTCTGAGTTGAATTGAGTGAGATATGGCCAAATTTGTGTTGTCGAAAAAGCCGAGCAGCAGTCCAGGATCTGCCAGGTGCGACTTTGCTTCTGCGCTCGTCACAACCAGCCCCGACCTCGGAATCAAGTGCCGTCGATTGCAAACTGAAGAAGACTTGGAGATGAAGAACTTTGATGAAGAGAGATCTGGAAGAAGACGTCCACACACTTCTGTAGAGGCCGAATAAGAGAGACCTAGCTGATCACCTACAGAACAGCCTTCCTCTCTCTTGAACCGACTTTTCTCTCTCTAAAAACTCGAAATTCTCTCTCTAAAAATCACAAAATTGATGCAGGAGGGTGCTTGGACGTCTTGAGATGCCTGGGGGGTCGTGCTCATCCCTTTGGAACGACCAGAATCAGAGTTAATTTATAGGAGAACGAGCGGTGTTATCCGGGTTAAAAAATAGGGGCCTTGCGCCCCACCACTCTGGGCGCATGCGCCCCACTGAGGGGCGCATGTGCCCCCCAATGAGGGCGCATTGGCACAAATCCCAAGAAAAGATGCCTTATCCGATCGACGGTTCAGTGGTAGAGTCCGGGTGAAAAACTAGGTCCCTCGTGCCTCAAGGGTGGGGCGCATGTGCCCTCAAGTGAGGGCACAAGGTCACGTGCCTCACTGGTAGGGCGCATTGCCACGTGCCCTGGGTCCTGGGCGCATGTGACCAGGAACCCGGGCGCATGGGACTAGTTTCGCGCGTCCTTCTTCCGGAAGTCATTGCGAACACTCCCGAACTCGGAATTCGACGCCGTTTGTTGCGTTGGAAAGATAACAGGCCGAAGAAGCTTTATATAGCATCAGATAAGCCATCACACCCTCCAAAACTTCAGAATTTTATCCGGAAGTTAGGGTAGTGAACAGAAGATCCGATACAGGTCAAAATGACTCTGACGACAAACCGGAAAGGCACGGTATGCAACAAAACTTGTCCGGGGTGTGAATATGACCATAACCTTCAATGCATGATCATTAGGCATTGGTCATTCAGCCAATTTCTGTGTTTACACGATTTACGTGTGGCTTTCGCTCGGAAATTATGGCTTTTTGCGAAAAACTTCGGAAAACATCCGATTTCGTTCAGCGAAGCTCCAAATCAACTTTAAAAAGACCCAGCCTCATTATAAGGTCAATCATACATGTTACCCTATAAACATGAGTTTTATGCTCTGAATTAGGCAAATTTGGCGTGTCTACACCCGTCCCATCTAAAACACCCTCTTGGTGAATTCTGACCTCTTTTTTGGGATATTCCTTCCTAGTTGACTTGGTTGGATTTCATCAAGCTCTCCGTAATTCCTCATACGTGGAGTATTCCTCTTCACTATCAGGTTGTACCACTCCCCAAAACCCGAAGCATCCTATGTTACCTACACGTGGTGAGATTCTATGAAACCTAGGTCATTGGAGATTGGAGTTAGGATTCTAACCCATTTGTTGAGAGAACAATTCTTAACAAATCTATAAACCTAAGGTTTAATAAAAATCATTGCATAATCTTGTTTTCAATTCTTTGCATCACTTGTTTCTCAAACAAAAATTCAAAACTCTAACATTTTTGCAAGATACTAAAAATCAAAAAAAAGTTCTTTGTTTGTTTTGCCAACTCATTTGTTTTACCCTCTCCTTGAAGTTGAAGGGTGACAATACAATTAAGGTCTGGAAGGCATGTTGGAATGGTGGAACATGCTGAACATCAAGAGCACGAGATGGGTCACCAACAAATTCTGTCAGATGGTCATGTTAATCCCTTGTTTGAGTTAGAAGCGCAACAGGTTCCTCAACCATCTGCTCCCCGTGATGTTGAACAACTCTTTAGGGAGTGGTCTCTTTATACTGACCTTAAACCTATTCCCATACACAATCCATGGTGAAGGGCAAAACTACCTTTGATCAAGCTGAAGCCAATCAAGTTGCCTCATCTCCTCGTCCTATGGTTCGACCACCACTCATTCAACCACCTATTGTTCAACAATCTGTGATTCAACCATCATTAGCTCAATCATCTGTGGTTCAACCATCATTTGTCCAGCCACCTTATTTCAACCATGTTTCTCCCTTGGCCCACCAAGTCATGGGACAATCTTCAAACAAAATGCCAAATCATGCTCCTTAATTCCAGAATTATGCATCCAACCACATACCCCCACCAGTAAACCAAGAACCTACTCCCACCCATGCAATCATGGATCAGCTTACCCAAATGAATGAATGCTATGAAGAGCTGAGATGTCGCTTGGACTCCAAGTCAACTCCTAAAATCTCTATTCTTTCTTTGCCAGTTCTTCACCTACCAACTTCTAAATTACTAGTTTATCGCCGTTACAATGGTACCGACAATTCTTTTTTCTACCTTAAAGATTTTCTCTACAAGTCCTCATTCTAGAAGAATGATCGTAGAGTTTTTGCTTTCTTGTTCAATCGATCACTAGAAGGGTCTACATTGGAATGGTTCTACTTGCTCGACCCCTTTAAGGCAGGAGATTTTGATATTGTCAAGACCAATTTTTTGCAAAGATACAGAGATCAGGTGGCACCATCATGCTCAATTATAGATTTGATTGCTGAGAAGATGAAGCCCGAAGAGAACTTCATAAAGTTTGCTAATCGCTAGAAGGGAATAACAGAGAAACTAACAGATGTTATTTCTAAAGGGAACAAGTGAAGATGCTCATTGGAAACACTACACCTGCCCTGAGGAATGTTTTAATCATGCACCATCCTACCACCATGAATGAACTTTATGACAGTGCCTGATATTTGTGAGCCCACTTTAAGGATGCTACAATGATAAATCCTTTCGATCCTAAACCTAGAAACATTCGGAAGACCACCTTTGCACTAGTTGGGCCTACAACCGAGGGAGTAGTCAACATGAAGCTGTAAACATTGTGGGGAACCAGGGAGGAAACTGTCAAAACCAGTTTAAGAACTCACCACAGAACCCTTCTTACCACCCCCCTCAACAATAGGTTAGGCCACAACAACCACAACAACCCCTCAACGTGTAGTGCAACCCCAGCAACCTCGTCAACCTACCTACAATAGGACACTACCACCACCTAATCAAGCACCATGAAGAGGAGGTCCTAGTAGAGAGAATTACTGACAACTCCCTTACTCCTTGACCGACATCTTCAATGTACTCATGGTAGAAAAATAGTTGGAATTTCCCAAGGAAGGAGAGGTTTGGCCAGCAAATGCAGATATGTCTCGATACTGTGCTTACCACCAGTACCTTGGTCACATCGTGGAAGTGTGTTTCCAATTAAAGGATTACATCCATGATCTGAATGACCAAGACAATATTGATTGGGCTCAAATGGGGGAATGCATACAGGAAATGAAGGCTAGACAGTAGTAGCGACAACGTCCACCAGCTCAACCTCAACAACAACCTAGTTTGGGAATTGTTCAGAATCCACTCCCATTGCATGCTCCTGCTCTGGCATTGGCACCAGCACAACCAAACCAAGGAATTGGTTTAGTACACTCTATTTCCTAGGAAGTTCCCAGCCGTGCTCAAGGTTGGCAACTAGAAAGAAAACTACGATGCAACTATGCCAGTCAATCCAACTAGGCCTCCTGCAAGAACCCCCCTAGACAGATAATTTGTGCATCGCCTACTCCATAACCACCACCAAGCTCAATGACCCAACCATTGGCTACTACTTTTTTTTACTCTTCATTAGGCCAACCCCTGCCTTAACTACACCTCCCTCAACCATTGCTACACACTGACCCTTGCTCATGCAGCCACCACAATCACCACCAAACTTGAACTCCCAGCCTATGAGCTCTATCGCACCAAAACCCCAACCTATCACACCACCAACATCACAACCTGCCACATCAACTACTCCTGCACTCTAGCCTCTACTTATCAGGCCGCCACCATCGCTATCACTACCACCTCCAAATCCTACCCCTCTACCCACAATCCCAATCATCTCAGATCCACCAATCCCTTTGTCTACCATACGACCTACACCACCTGTTCCACCACATCCCACCCTAGTTAACGTATCACCTTTACCCGACCACCAAATAGCCTCAGTGCTTTGGAGTGGGAAGATGTTCCGACAACTCTTTTCTCAAGTTGGGACTCAACCGCAGGATCCAGTGGAGAAAGAACAAGTGGAAGAACCCTTGCCGGGCACGACCTATGATTTGTTGAAACATTTGGATAAGACACTGTCCCGTGTCTCCATACTTATGTTGATTAAAAGATCAAAGGTGCACTAGGAAATTTTACAGCAGTATTTGCAAAGGGTCATAGTGAATGAAGATCTCCTGCCAGAAAAGATCATTATAGTGTTATCCCCTTGGAGTGAGCACCCAACGCTCACTTTCTCTTCGGAGGAGTTAGCAGATCCAGAGGTCAAGAGATATGCTTTACATGCGATTTTTGTCATTTGTAATATTGAAGTGAAGTTCTGCTTGGTTGACACTAGAGCTTCCATCAACATTATGCCGCCATAAACATTGCAGTTATGCAGCATTTCTGAACAAGAAGTCAATCCATCCTGGGCTATGGTGATAGCCTATGACAACTCAAAGAAGTTTGCACGTGGGGTGGTCACTCTAGAAGTTAAACTTGGACCATGTACAGTCACAACCGACTTTCATATCCTAGAACTGGATCCAACTTTTCGGGCAATACTTGGGAGGCCATACTTGGAAGCAATAGGAGCTATGACTTCAACAAATCATCAGTGCATAAACTTTCCCTTTAAAGGACAAGTTGTCAAAGTGACCAGCATGCCCGTAAGGGACAAGCTAAATGATGCTTCTTCACCCTTAGGACTATCAATACAACCCCAGATCTCAGTGGGAGAGTTTCCAGAAGTTAGATGCATGACCGCCTCTCTACCAGATACAATGGGATGGCGGATGATGATGAAATTAGGCTATCAGCCTAGAAAAGGTTTGGGCAAGGATCTTCAAGGGATCAATCAGCCGATTGAAACTATGAAAAGGCCATGTAGGCAGGGGTTGAGATACAAAGAGGATTCCATCCCAAGGAGGGTCTTCCAGCTAGGATATGCCATGGAACTCCACACATTCTTTATCAAAGGTGAGACCATGGTGATGGCTGAAGATGACAAGGGTTCCATTATAGCTGTCAAGAGAAGGAAGGCTCCAGATGAAGAAGAAGACTTGGAAGATCTATGCTTGTCATTGACTCGTTTGTTTTCAACTGAGGAAGAGCATCAACCACGCAAGGGTAGACCAATATTGAATCATCTTGTCGAACAAGCTACCACTCAAGTCAGAATCATCCCATGAGGCCCAAATACAGCAATCCCATGTGTAAACCTTGTGCCATTGTTTTTGGATCTTTTGGATGGGCTTTCTATAAGGAATCAATACATGATAGCGGAAAATTTTTGATTCCATAAAACCATGATCTTTGCCTTGATCGATGCCGAACGAGTAAAACCGGGAATCGAATATGAAGCAGAACGAGAGTACCTCATGGGATTTCTCAAATCCCTCACCATGGATGAAGAGAGGACATTCCTCCTTGCTGAAAACCGTTCAAGTGTCCGGTCTCTAGCGGTATCCACACGATCTGCTTCAATAGACGAGTTCTCTCTTCCTTCGGGCCTCCGTAAACCTTCCGCATCCAAGCTTGACCATGGGAGATCACCTTCTAGAGGAGAGAGGAGGGATAGAGGAGGCTTGGGACGTGCTCCAGCCCTATGGCTTGTTAGGGTATGGCTTCATAAGCCATTTATATATAGAAGATGGAATTTTTCACAAAAACCCAAAACTTCTATAAAATTGCGTCCTTGCCCTCATCTTATTGACCAGATCTATTGTGTGTGACCCACTAGGCCCAATAGTCAATTTGGTTGAAGCCTTAATTAATTTAAAAGAACAATTTCTTTAAATTAAATCAAAACCGTTATCCGATAACAGTTTTTACGGCTTTCTGATCATAAAGGGTACAAGCCACATCCTATGATCCCAAATGACTTTGGGGAGTTAAATAACATCCATTGAGCCTTTCCATCATCAATTACCACACGTATTTAAATCCTCGTTCATACAATGTCCCGGTCGGTCGTGGGTTCGGCACCGATCGTCAACCCCTTTAATAATCCGACTCTATGAAATATTGTACTCAGGAATGGATCAACCGGAAAACTCTTTTTCCAATTATCCTATCTACCTTGGCCAAGGATTTAGAGTACTATCCATAGGACATTCTCTCTCTCCTACCGAGAGTGAACGATCCCCTATTGTCCGCTCAATTGCCTCCACCGGGTTTCCCATATACCCAATCCATTAACTATATAGGACCAAAATACTAAGTGATCCATCGATCAATAGTCAAAGTACATAGTACGCCTGGCAAGACATCTTTGGCGACTCAGGTCAAAGATCCAACCGTGCTATTGAGATGTAAGAATAACCTGATAGACAGTTCGGTAAGATACCGATCAGGTTTTCCTAAATTGGTCAGTTCAGTGAACTCATTCCACTAATGAGCACCTGTGTGTGTATCTCAGTGTCCCCACACTGATGACCAATGAGATCGGTCATTCTCATCATATGAGAAGACATCACACACACTAGTCTATCCGGATTCATGATGTCCCGTCTCAAGGATCCTATGACTAGGAACATTTAGATCACATACCTCTAGATGATCGATCTCATTATCATGATCTCATCATGATTCAATCATCATTGCATGTGATCACGGACTTCATTACGATATACGCTTCTAATAAAAGCTAGTAACGAAGTTTTGCCTATTTAATTGAATTAGATATTCCTAGAAATGTCGGATCATATCATATATGATTGGCTTGTAGGGCATACATTTCTATCACTTTCAAGCCCACTTTCTTTTGCCAGACTAACAACTTACTTTGGGCCTTTGTGCCCTTTCCAGCTTTCTACTCTTACTGGGCCTGCTTGCCCATTTAAACCTCTCATTAGCTTCAAGAATGAGGGCTCTTTCCAGCATGGGCTCACATGCCCAGCCATATTTAGAACCAGGTCCGCATACCCATTCACTTTTTTCATCATTTTTGGGCCCATGTGCCCATTTTCCATTAGCATTGGGCCTACGAGCCCCTTTTTTCTATTCATACTTAAGTTTTTCTCTTTACTAATTCTATCAATGTTTGTTGAGTCTCAAGTCACTCCGGCTTAGTTTATCTTTTTACTTTAAAATCCCAAAAAAAAATGTCTTCTCTGAAACTTACATTTCCATCGAGAAGACGTCTCTACTCATCTCAGAGGGTACTCCCAATAAGGGATCCCTCTTATAGACACACAATTTTGGCCTAGTTGGAGAGTTTAAATTCTTGGAGAATATTTAAAGCAAATCATGTTTTCCGGATGGATCAAGTTTTTGGCACATTCCGAAGGGGATCGATAGAGCAATCGGCCAGACCGAACACCCTGTATATAGGGCACTTGGCACCCTGTATGTAGGGCACCTGGTGCCCTATATATAGGGCACCAGGCGTCCTATAAATAGGGTGCCAGGCGCCCTATAAACAGGGCGCCTGGCTCCCTATAAACAGGGCACCAGGCGCCCTATATACAGGGCGCCTGGCACCAAATCAAATCGATTTGACCGGCTGATTTGACCTCCCGCAGTGACTCATCTTCTTGATTTGACAAACCTCATGATGCTGGCACCCCATATACAGGGCGCTATGCCGCGTGGCACTGCTTTTCAGAAATGGCCAAAGTGCCCTTTTTTGAGCTATAAATAGACCCCCATTTGGAGCTTGGGGAAGGTTCCAAGTCGGTACCATCTTAGAGCCCATCCAAGACTACGTTTCCAAGCCATTCTCATCTCCCATAGCCTTTCAAACCGATCCAAAATCGTTCACCAAAAACCCGAAAAACCCTCTATTTCTGTCACCCAGAAACATGTTTTTTCTCCAACTTTGAGAGCTTCTATCCGTCTCTCCTCTTGCATCCAGCATCCAAACCACCTTTCATTAGCTTCATTTGCATATTGTCTACAAGGAGGAGCCCCTACTTTGTCCCGGAAGCCGCCCAGCACTCCGGAGCTGCGTTGCGAAGAGGGAAAGAAAATCTGTTCGGGCCAGACTTAGTGCCCCGTATACAGGGCGCTTTGACCTTGGTCAACGCACCCCATAAGGGGGCACCTGCAGCTAGCGCCCTATATATAGGGCACCAGCAGGGGCAGAAGCTCGTTTTACCATTTTCGCAGTCCGATCGCCCGTTTGATCGAGTTTTTATTTCCCTTTTTCATCTTAGCATTGTTCATCATGTTATTTAGCATGCATTTGAACATTTTGCATCTCATATTTGTTTAAAAACCTACCAAAAATAGGGGTTGGGATTCCATCCCGATCCGGTTAGTTTATTTCCTTTTTCATGATTCAGAGTCTTTATCAAACATGATGCTACACTCACGCCAGAGCTAATGATCTTCATTTGTTTTTTTCTTCATGTTTTATGCAGGACATTCTTAGATGAATCGACCGGAGTGAAGCTTCAATCCGATCGTAGGTGAAAGAACTCTCTAAAGCTCTCCCCTCTCGGCCGGCCGAGAAAGGAGAAGTTAGAACCAAACAATCTCCCCCCTGTTTACATCCCCAAGGTACGACGGTCAAACTCCTTCTAGTTCATTTGCTTAACACCTAATCACACTTTGGAGCCTTCGGCAACTGGCGACCACACACTTCACCTTCCACCACACACACTCTCCTTCTCCTCTTCTTCTCTCTCTCTCTCACCAACACACACGCGAGCCGAGCCGGCTCATCTGGGTGCCTACACCTTTTGGCAACCATGGTGGGACAACTCTTGCTTAAGTAAGTTCTTTTCACCTTTCAAAAGAATGTCCAACATATTCATCCTTGCTTTGGCTCTTGCTTGAATTCCTACATCCTCCTAGCATTCCTATTCACTTGCTTGCTTGTTTACTTGCTTCACCTTGGCATCACTTAGTTTCTTCCGGTTTACTTGCTTTCCGTGGGTCCTCTTTTAAAAGAAAAGCACCATCTAATTTTTAGGCTTGCTTTAATCATTTTGCTTTGACTTTGCACCTTAGAGATTATCTTGCTAAGCATCTTTGCTTATTTTCTTTTAAAAAAGTCTAAGTTCTCCTCTAAAGCATCTTTAGTTGAATTAATGCTTGCTTTCACCCTTGCTTAACTTTACATCATTGCCTTGCTCACTCGTTTTCCAATACTTTCTTGATCATTGCATGCTTTTATTTTCTTCTTGTTTGCTTCTCACTCCTTGATATCTCACTTGCATTTAGTTTGCATTGGAGTCCTTTCGACTCCTTTAGGTCATCCAAGAAGGGAGGCTCTCTCCTCTCAAAGCCCCACACATCCAAACACCCCTCTTGGTGGTTGCCAACTCCTCCTCCGAGGATTCCCTCTCGGAAGGGCCGGGTAGCTTCCATCAAGACCTCCATAAGTCCCCAGACGTGAAGGATTTCCTCTTCACTGATCGGGCTAGTTGTACCATTTTATCCCAAAAACCCGGAATACCTACTACCTATCGTTGTGAAAAGAGTGACAACCTTAGAGTGCTCGGCGTTGTGAGAGCATAGGGTCCTACCCATTTATTTGAGTGGACATTATTTCTCTTAACAAGCCACTAAATTAAGGTTAAAACACAAAAAATTTGCGGTAATCATTCTAAGTCTGTGACATCACTTGTTCGCAAATCGAAATTGAAAATCAAAACTATAAATTTGAAAACACTTAACAAAAACCCAAAAGAAATCTTTGTTTGAGGTTAATTTGCTTGAAAACCTGTTTGTTCAATCAAAAATCAAAAACCAAAAAAAAGGATGAAAATTTTAAAATAAAAAGGGATTCTTGTGTTTTTCTTCACCTTTCCTCTCTATTTATGATCTTGAGATCAGGGCAAGTCATTGGGATGACGGACCAAGGATACGAACCGTTGCAATTGGAGTATGACCAATCCTATCCCCACCCAGATGCCGTATGTGCCATTAATGAACCAGAAATGCTCCCTGAAACTAGTTCACCCCGACCCCACCTAGATTCTCTATGGGAGGCATTCGCTCATGCCGACCCAACTCAACTACAAGCCATTGAGGCCATCCTGAAGGGAAAATCTCCTATCAATCACACCCATGCCGAGGGTGGCCACCACACTTCTACCCTGCAGTTAGCAACTGACCAACCCGGTGCACCAGTACCGGGCCATTCTCACAATGGACCGTTGATTCCAAACTCACCCCATCCGGTGGCCACCCTGAACCACCCAGACCCAAACAACACCACACCGCTTAGGCCACCAATCTATTCTTCCGCACATTTCAATCAAGCATGCCCTCAAGTGCACCACCCGATATACCCTCTTTGCCCGGCCGCTTCAGCCTATCCGATGGCCATGCCGACAAATCAAGCATCTGTCCTCCCCCCTCCTCTTGTCCGAGAATCCTTCGTTGATCAAACTGTGCTTAACAAAATCAATAGGATGGATGAACAATATCGGGAGCTCAAGCGATTGATCGACACACGAGCTCTCCCCGAGATATCCCTTCCCTCTCTCCCCGTATTCCATCTTCCTCCTTCTGAAATGCCCATTTACCACTGATATAATGGAAATGGGAACCCTATCATTCACATCAAAGATTTTTTTATGAGTCTGTCATGTGGCAAAACAATCCAAAGGCCCTTGCATACCTATTTAGGAGATCATTAGAGGGCTCTGCGTTGGAATGGTTCTATTCGCTTGACCCCTTGGAAGCTAGCAACTTTGATACCATCAAAGCAAAGTTCTTGCAAAGATACCAAGATCGAGTCGGTCCTACCTATTCGATCACAGATCTTATGGCCGAAAAGATGAGAAACGATGAGGATTTTATAAGATATGCTGATAGATGGAGGGCAATGGCAGAAAGGCTGACGAATGCACTGTCAGAATCAGAACAAGTCAAGATGATCATCACCAACGCCACTTCGGCTCTGAAAAATGTATTGGCATTACATCACCCTGTCACAATGAGCGAACTCTATGAGAGAGCACGGTACATCCAAACCCAACTCCGAGATTCTCCCATCATGAACCTCTTCGACCCTAGGCCCCGAATCACCAAAAAGACAACCACCACCACCACTGGTCCCGTGACCGAAGGCGTGGTAACCAATGAACATGTCAATATCATAGGGAACCCGCCCAACAACCACCAACAGTAGTACAGAAACCCCCAGTACAGAAACCCCCGCCAAACCCAACCAACACCTCGCCCTCAGATTCAACCCCAACCTTTCCGCCACCAAACACCAAACCAGTATCCCCAACAACCAATGCAGACACCAGTCCCCCAGCAACCCTGGCAATTGTCCGTACAAACCTTTGCACCTCAACCACCACGCCAACCAACCACCTATAACCAATCACCTCCCCCCACCACCTACGTGCCACGAAGAGCGGGGCCTAGAAGAAACCATTACCCGCCATTACCGTACTCTCTCACGTACATTTTTAACGCTCTTATGGAGGCGGGACAGATTTCATTGCCAAGAGAAAAGCCGGAGTGGCCGCAAAATGCCAACACAGACAAATATTGTATGTACCACAGATACCCGGGGCATACAGTGGAGAATTGCTTTCAATTTAAAGATTATATCCATGACCTCCACGAGCAGGGAAGTATTGACTGGGGTCAAATGGGCTAGTACATCAAGGCAGTAAAGAACCAACCTCAGCAGTAGCAACAGGCACCAGTCCAACAACAACAATAGGAACCCGGCCTGGGGATTATTCAGAACCCGCTACCCGTGCATGCACCTGCGACAGCACCAGAAAACCAGAGGGTTAATCCTATTCTAATCTCCACCGATGAACCCCGGGATAGAGGCCAAAATTGGCAAATCGAGGGACCAGCTTCCTTCATGAACATTAATCCTCCAAACCACGTTAACCGAACCGTTCACTCCATACCATGAGTTATCCCCGCCAGAAGAAGCCAATCACCAATTATCCACACGCTATCACAACCAACCATAACGCCACCAGCCATACAACTCCAACCGGGTAGGACCTTGATCCGCCTGGTCGAGTCTCCACAAACACCATCACCATTAGGACCCATCATCATACCACCTCATACAACCATGCCACCACAACCTACCCGCATCCCTAGAACCCAGACTATCATCACTACACCCCTACCTAGGCCTCCCATCATCCGACCTAACCCTCCGTCTACCTCCGCTACACCAACCATAGCCCCTCAGCTCGCCACGGTGCTTAGAAGCGGGCGCATGTTTCAAAGAATTTTCCCCCAGACCGATCAACCAGGACGGTCACAAGAAGAAGAAGAAGAGCACCAAGAAGAATCAGTGCCAGGGACGTCCTATGATTTGCTGAAGAACCTTGACAAAACCCCTACGCGGATTTCCAGTCTGGAGCTGATCAAAAGGTCCAAAGCTCATCAAGAAGTTCTTCAGCAATACTTACAAAGAGTGATGGTCAATGAAACCCTCCCCCTTGAGAAGATTGCATCAGTCTTGACCCTGAAAAGTGAACACCCCGCCCTCACTTTCACCAAAGAGGAGTTGGCCGAACCAGAAGCAAGAAAATATGCACTTTGTATCACTGTCAGTATTAACGAAACAGATGTCGAGTCTTGTCTAGTTGATACCGGTGCATCCATCAATGTCTTACCACCCGAAACGCTACAATTGTGTGGAATCCTAGAAGAGGATATTCGGCCATCACAAATCACCGTGACAGCATATGACAGCTCCAAGAGGCCCGCCCAAGGCATGGTTACACTTGAAGTCAAACTCGGACCCCGGGTTGTTACTGTTGACTTCCAGATCCTGGATATGGACCCAACTTACAAAGCTATCTTGGGAAGGCCTTACCTTGAGGCATTAGAGGCCGTGGCTTCAACCAATCACCAATGCATTAAATTTCCCTTCAAAGGACAAGTCGTCAAGGTGGTAAGTATGCCTGTGGATTGCCTAATTACTCTCCCTACTGGCTTGCCAAATCAACCGGTCTTCACAATCCTCGATCTGCAGAGGGATGGAAGGCAGTCCAGGCAAGTTTGGAGAAAGAAGAAGGATGACACCAAAACCCTTGGGTGGCGTATGATGGAGAATCTGGGATATCAAGAAGGCCGAGGGCTGGGGAGAGAACTGCAGGGTATCACAGAACCCATCCAGCTGGTAAAGACAACATCAAGGAACGGGATAGGGTACGATGGGACATGTGATAATGGCCAAAAGATCGGTCAAAAATACTTCAAGGGGTGTTTGCACAAGTTCTTCGACAAGAGAGAAACAATACAGATGATCGAAGAACAAGAACCGCAAGAACAAGCAAAGAGGAAGAAGGTGGACAGCCTAGAAGATGAGCTGTATCTCAACGTATCATGGTTATTCTCTGAAGAAGGGTCAAGTGACGAATCATTCCGCAACAAGCCTTCTGGCAGTCAGAATCTGGAGCATTCACCCCATGTCGTCTCCTCAGACCCATTTCCAATAAGCTCACCATCAGATCCACCAGATAGCAAAGACGGATGCTCTCTTTACCCATCTTTGCTTGATTTGTTCCCTTCTCTGTCAATATCTCAACCCACAACCAACCAAACCCCTTCTGTGTTCATGTTTTGTACTTCTAAAAAAGATCAAAAAAAAAAACGTCCTCTTCTCAACCCAAGTTTCATTCGAAGAAACAACCCAACTCACTCAGAAGGGTGATCCAAATCAGGAGGCCACCCGGTCTCTAATCAACCTCCTTTGCCCTTCATCAATAAACTCCACTCCATCCACCTCTTCTTCCTCTCCTTATTTACCTTCTTTTTCTTTAGGTTTAGTTTCCAATAAAAGCAAAACAAAAATCAAAGGTAGGAGAGTTCCAGAAAGGTACCTGCATCGGTTAGCTCAAAAAAGCTTAGAATGTGCCAAGCTACCGGAGTATCTAGAAAATGAAATCCAGATAGGAGAAATTCGATATGAGGAGAAAGACAATATTGATCCAACTTTAGGGGTCTACGAGGTTGTATCGGAAAAGGATCCTGACATTGAGGATGAAGAGGAGGATTTGGCTGATGCTTATGCATCCGATTTAAGAAGGTTCGAAGAACCATCAGCCACGGTGGACGAACAGACTAAGGAACTTAATCTTGGAACACCGGAAGATCCTAAGAATATCCTCATCAGTGCCAACCTCGCCCCTTTAGAAGAGCAGAACCTAATGGGGGTGTTACAAGAATACAAAGACACATTCGCTTGGACATACGAAGATATGCCGGGGTTAGATAAGTCATTGGTAGAGCATCGACTGACTTTAAAACCTAAAGCTACCCCGGTCAAGCAAAAGTTAAGAAGATTCCACCCAGACATAGCATTAAAGATGAAGGAAGAGGTCGATAAGTTACACCAAGCAAAATTTATTAGAGTCGTCCTCTATCCATAGTGGGTGGCAAATATAGTCCCAATCATGAAGAAGGATGGAGAGGTTCGAATTTGCATTGACTTCAGGGACTTAAACCGAGCGTGTCCAAAAGATGATTTCCCTCTTCCTCATATCGATGTTCTTGTTGACAACACAGCTGGATACGAAACCCTATCATTCATGGATGGATACTCGGGGTATAATCAAATCCGGTTAGCAGAAGAGGATCAAGAGAAGACCTCGTTCACTACACCTTGGGGAACCTATTGCTACGTCATCATGCCCTTCGGATTAAAGAATGCCGGAGCAACTTATCAAAGGGCCATGGTGGCAATATTTCATGATATGATGCATAAATTTGTAGAGGTGTGCGTGGATGATTTAGTGGTCAAATCTCGAACCCAAGATGAGCATGCTGAGGTGTTGAAAAGGGTTTTGCAACAAGCCAGGGAATATAAGCTCAAGATGAACCCCAAGAAGTGTGTGTTTAGAGTATCATCTGGAAATTTACTTGGGTTCATTGTCAGCAAAAGAGGCATCAAAATCGATCCCAACAAGGCCAAAGCCATTATTGACATGCCTCCACCAAAGAATCTAAAAGAGCTGAGAGGGTTGATTGGTAGGCTACAGTTTGTTCGCCGGTTTATCTCACAACACTCTCAAAGGTGCAAACATTTCTATGAGTTAACCAAGGCGAAGGCCGAGTTTAGATGGGATTCGAGATGTCAAGAGGCATTTGATGGTTTAAAGAAATATTTGTCAAGCCCACCTGTGCTCAAACCTCCTGTTCCCAGCAAACCCTTGATCTTATACAACTCAGTTTTGGAAGGATCCCTGGGAGCAGTATTGGCACAAATAGATGATGAAGGGAAAGAGCGAGCATCATACTATCTATTCAAAATCTTTGATCCTTGTGAACAAAAGTATACAACCATGGAGAAAACCTGTGCCGCCCTGGTTTGGGTGGTCCAGAAACTTAAACACTACTTTCTGGCCCACGAGGTTAATCTCATTGCTCGCATGAATCCCATTAAATTTCTTCTTGAAAAATCTATCCTGACTGACCGTTTGGCACGATGGCAGAGCTTTCTCTCCCAATTTGACATCACCTATACCCAACAGAAGTCAATCAAGGGCTATGCAATTGCTGAACACCTTGCCCATCATCCTATCCCAATCTTTGACCCTATCCAATCAGAATTTCTCGATGAAGAATTGATGTCCATTTGATCTTCCAATCTATGGACTTTGTATTTCGACGGGGCATTAAACTCCCAGGGTAGAGGGATAGGGATTGTTCTTCTATCACCCGAAGGTGTCACCATTCCACAGGCTTTTCAGCTCCATTTTCCAGCAACAAACAACATAGCTGAATATGAAGCCTTGTTGGCCGGACTGGAGGCCGCTCACTTCTATGGTGTCACTAAGCTAAGGGTGATCGGTGATAGTCAGTTGATTCTCCGCCAAGTGCTAGCCAAATACCGCACATCTCATCCCGGGCTCAGACCATACCAAGAACTCACCACCTGTTACATCAAGCTATTCTCCAAACTCGAATCCATTCACATTCCTCGTGCTCAAAATATTCTTGCCGATGCTCTCGCCTCTCTGGCATCTTCACTATCTGTCCCGCTAGGCAGGCAAGTTAGGACGATCTATGTCTGCTGACGTACCATTCTGATAGTGGAAAATGCACGATTCTTGAGGGTTAAAGAAAATTTTGAAAGGAAAGAGTACATTGAGCAAAAGGAGGAAGTATCTTTGGTTGAGTTGGAAGAATTAGAAGAGGGTGAGAAACCATGGTATCATGAGATTGCGAATTACTGTCAGGATCAGACATATCCACCAGGATCATCAACTATTTTCCTATATTTATTTGTATTTCTTTAAACCCAGCATGCATCATGCATCGTCATGCATTATCTCGTGCACCATCATACTTATGACTTTCAGGGAGGTTTTGGTCTATCCGGAAGACCCGATTTTAACCGTGTTTCAATAATTTCATCAAAACAAGAAGTTTTTCCATGTGGAACTGAGCCGGTATTGTTGAGTAAGACCTGATGAATTTGAAGAACCCAAACTTGGTTGATTACCAGTTTCATCTTTACCTCTTCGCAATTTACTTTTTAAATGCATTTTTACCGAGTCCAGCACACCATGCAGTTCGGGTCTTGGCCGATGATGCTTCTCCCCTGCATGGGATTTTAGTTATAATTTTCCGTACAATCAATCAACCAAAGGGAAGGTTCCGATAAGACAAAAGGCAACCTCGGAGTCCGGTAAAGTTTCATTCTACTCGACTAGGCTAAGGAAAGCGTGTCTAAATCTACACCTTGGCGTCACTTTTTCAGTCCATTACCACTTCATTCCGCTACACCTCACTACGTTTCACTACATCTGCCTATGCTACATCGGTGTCATTCTCCTACAAAGCCGACGCCAAGGTGAGGCACGCTGTAGACACGCAATTTTGGCCTAGTTGGAGAGTTTAAATTCTTGGAGAATATTTAAAGCAAATCGTGTTTTCCGGACGGATCAAGTTTTTGGCACATTTCGAAGGGGATCGATAGAGCAATCGGCTGGACCGAACACCCTGTATATAGGGCACCTGGCACCCTGTATGTAGGGCACCTTGCACCCTATATATAGGGCACCGGGCACCCTATTTATAGGGCACCAGGCGCCCTATAAACAGGGCACCTGGTGCCCTATATACAGGGCGTCTGACACCAAATCAAATTGATTTGACCGACTGATTTGACCCCCCACAGTGACTCGTCTTGTTGATCTGACAAACCTCATGATGCTGGCGCCCCATATATAGGGCACTATGCCGCGTGGCACTGCTTTTTGGAAATGGCCAAAGTGAAGTGCCCTCTTTTGAGCTATAAATAGACCCCCATTTGGAACTTGGGGGAGGTTCCAAGTCGGTACCATCTTAGAGCCCATCCAAGACTACGTTTCCAAGACATTCTCATCTCCCATAGCCTTTCAAACCGATCCAAAATCGTCCACCAAAAACCCGAAAAACCCTTTGTTTCTGTCACCCAGAAACATGTTTTTTCTCCAACTTTGAGAGCTTCTATCCGTCTCTCCTCTTGCATTCAGCATCAAAACCACCTTTTATTAGCTTCATTTGCATATTGTCTACAAGGAGGAGCCCCTACTTCGTCCCAGAAGCTGCCCAGCACTCCGGAGCGGCGTTGCGAAGAGGGGAAGAAAATCTGTTCGGGCCAGACTTAGTGCCCCGTATACAGGGCACTTTGACCTTGGTCAACGTGCCCTATAAGGGGGCACCTGCAGCTAGCACCCTATATATAGGGCACCAGCAGGGGCAGAAGCTCGTTTTGCCATTTTCGGAGTCCGATCGCCCGTTTGATTGAGTCTTTGTCTCCCTTTTTCATCTTAGCATTGTTCATCATGTTATTTAGCATGCATTTGTTCATTTTGCATCTCATATATGTTTAAAAACCTACCAAAATAGGGGTTGGGATTCCGTCCTGATCCGGTTAGTTTTTTCCCTTTTGCATGATTCAGAGTCTTTATCAAACATGATGCTACACTCACGCCAGAGCTAATGATCTTCATTTGTTTTTTCTTCATGTTTTATGCAGGACATTCTTAGATGAATCGACCGGAGTGAAGCTTCAATCCGATCGTAGGTGAAAGAACTCTCTAAAGCTCTCCCCTCTCAGCCAGCCGAGAAAGGAGAAGTTAGAACCAAACAATCTCCCCCCTATTTACATCCCCAAGGTACGATGGTCAAACTCCTTCTAGTTCATTTGCTTAACACCTAATCACACTTTGGAGCCTTCGGCTCCTGGCGACCACACACTTCACCTTCCACCACACACACTCTCCTTCTCCTCTTCTTCTCTCTCTCTCTCACCAACACACACGCGAGCCGAGCCGGCTCATCCGGGTGCCTACACCTCTCTTTTGAATCATTGATCAATTTACTTGATCCTTCCTCCACTGTAAATACCACCTTTCTAGCTTTGTCTTTGGTAGGTCAGGTTAGGTTAGGAAAAAGGAAAGTCACAGGTAAACAAGTTCTAAGTAGGTATCTACAACAATTGGCACAGAAACGCATAGAATGTGCAAGGCTGCCAAACTTTTTAGATCATACCTTAGGAGTATATAAGGTAGCATCAAAAGAGAGAGGATGTTCTAGCGGCTCTTTCCCCAAGCTGGGACTCAACTGCAGGATCCAGTGGAGGAAGAACAAGTGGAAGAACCCTTGCCAGGCATGACCTATGATTTGTTGAAACATTTGGATAAGACACCGGCCCGTATCTCCATACTTGTCTTGATTAAAAGATCAAAGGTGCACTAGAAAATTTTACAGCAGTATTTGCAAAGGGTCATAGTTAATGAAGATCTCCTGCCAGAAAAGATCACTATAGTGTTATCCCCTTGGAGTGAGCACCCAATGCTCACTTTCTCTTCGGAGGAGTTAGCGCATCCGTAGGTCGGGAGATATGCTTTGCATGTGGTTGTTGTCATTTGTAATATTGAAGTGAAGTTCTGCTTGGTTGACACTGGAGCTTCCATCAACATTATGCCGCCAGAAACATTGCAGTTATGCGGCATTTCTGAACAAAGAAGTCAATTCATCATGTGCCATGGTGATAGCCTATGACAACTCAAAGTAGTTTGCACATGGGGTGGTCACTCTAGAAGTAACTTGGACTATGTACAGCCACACCCGACTTTCATATCCTGGAACTGGATCCAACTTTTCGGGCTATACTTGGGAGGCCATACTTGGAAGCAATAGGAGCTATGGCTTCAACAAACCATCAGATTAGAGAGGGGTAGTATCGAAAACACTTGCCACCCTAGTAGGAGACCGTCCTGGAGGGTGCAAAAGGGTGCCAAAAGATGGACAATGAACCCCTCAGACTAGAAAAGAAAAATGATCAATCTGTCTGAATGAGTACCCAGAATAATAGTCAAGGCAAAAGGCACTAAAAGATAGGCAATGTCCCCACGGGTCAAAAACCTGCCAAAATATGTGCCACATAGAAGAGAGCAAAAAAAATAGGAAAGACCTGAAGAGGCCGAACCCCAACGAGTAATCTGGGTGTGAGTAGAGAAATCACTCTCAACATCTCCAAACCCTATCAAGGACTTCTTCTATACTCTTCCTCCTTAAACCCCTAGGGTAGGGTAAACTAACCGAATCCAGGTGAAACCCAAGCCGATCAAAGGAAGAACATTAGAAGGATTCTAGGTAGGGAACTTTATTTTGCATATGGTATCTACCACTAGAGTCTTGACAAACCCCGAAGACCGATGAACTGTCTTAAATATCAGTATTTTCTCTACAAAAAAATTAAATATTTTAAAAAATAAAAAAAGTTTGAATATTTCAAAAATACAAAAAATATGAACATTTTAACAAAAATCCCAAAAAAATCGAATATTTCAAAAATCTCAAAAAAACTGAATATTTCAAAAATCAAAAGAATTGAATATTTCAAAAAAAAAATTAAGTATTTCCAAGAAAACCCAAAAAAATGCATCACTTTTCACTTAATCATGATGATTGCCTTAGTTGCATTCATGTTTATTTTTCTGTCATGCATATTTCCATTCCTGATTGCTTGTCTGTTTTTGCTTTAATTACCTTGTTAAGAAGGCTCTTCCCTTTGACCTAAATCAAAAGTTGACCATAATAGGCAAAGGGATGAGTCGTGGTGAAGATCTAATCCCTTTTTATCAAATGTTTCAGTCATTTCAATGTAAGAGGGAAAAGATTCTCACCATGGCAGGTAAGTTTTCTCAACCCTTACCACCATTTTATTTTAGTCATTTATTTTATTCTACCTTGTTAAGAAAGTTCTTCCCTTTAACTCAAAATCAAGGCAAATAATATACAGGCAAAGGGAGGAGTCATGATGAAAATTTAATTATCTTTGCTAAGTGTTTTCGTGGAGCTGAAGAAGCAAAAGGAAGAGTCATCAGGTATATTATTTCACAAAAGAAAGAAAAAATTAACCTAGGGTGCATGTGCCCTCATCTGGGGCACATGGCCAGGTGCCCTATGCCCATGCCACATGGGCTCGTGCCCCCGATCGGGGGCACATGGACCAAAAATTTGAAAAACTTTAGAAAATCCTAAAAATAAAAATTTATTTAGAATGTTGACAATGACATTTTTGATAAAGGAACCACCATAAAAAATGTTGTTTTTACCATTAAATGATGGTTCTAATAGTGAAAACTTCAGTTGTTCATTTCAGGAACAATATGCTTCATTTGATAATTTCGTCTGTTCGGTATTAATAAAAAATGTGCAAGCAACCTTTTAAGTCCAATGGGTGAATTGGTGAGATCGGTGTTCCCAAAGGAATGTCATGCCAGCCCTGTGACGAAAAGAAAGGGAGCACCACCTAGTCGAGTATTATCATGGTGCTGATGAATCATGCAATCGATGCAAGTTGATAGACCACGCCTGAAAACTTTACTCATGCTCACATCATCATCTTGCACTTCACATCACTCCTACCATCTGTCACTTAGTTATGTTAGGTTCATTTTATGCATTGATGTTGAAGACCTTGAGGGTGAAGATGACTGGGCCTGAGATCCCCTTCAACAAAATCTACGACAGCTTGGTCATTTTTTACACTCAAGAATAAGCCAAAATTGAACATTTGAGGGATGATGGTTCCTAATCAGGTGTCTTGACCTCCAATAGACAATCTATATTTTCAACTATTTTCTACATAATTTTCTATGTTTTCATATCCATTTTCTTTTCATTCTTCATCATTACCAATGTTGTCCTACCATGTTTTACTCTCGTTATCCCACCATGCTTTATTCTCGTTATTCCACCGCGTCTTTTATTTTATCCCACCGTGTCTTTTATTTTATCCCACTATGTTTTACTCTTTTATCCTACCATGTTTTACTCTATTTTTATCCCATCGTGTCTTTTATTTTATCCCACTGTGTCTCTTATTCTATCATGGCAATTGTCATGCCATTATTTCTTTTGTCCCATCATTCTATGTTTGTTATCTTTCAATCCCACTATGGCTTGAGTCTGTTTTGTTATTGTCTGGATAACCAGGTTTTCTGCCAAAGCATGATTCACGGTTTTCGCGATACCTGAGCAATTTTATTGTGCTTTAAATGAACCCTTTTAGAACTTGAGGTTATTCCACTCACAATTAAACTGAGTATTTTGGTGAAACTTAAATGAACTTGAGATTCCAAATATGATGGATTGGTATTATTTTCATTTTTAAATCAAATTTTCTTTTTAAACTTTAGCCATCAGAGTACAACACCGCAAAGTTCGGGTTACTGGCTGATGATGTACCTACGAATTCGGGGACTCCTCACCGTGCTTAAGGTTGGCTACTTTTTTATTCTTTTATTTTTTATCTCTCGTGCCAATGGCATGTCTTTTACTAATCATTTATATGAGGTTTTGATGGAACATGAAAGTGATCTAGAATATTTAGTGAGATTCAATTTGCTGAATTGGGTAAATAAGCGTGTCTATATCTACACCTTGATGCCACCTTTTCAGTTCATCACTTGCATTCCATTGCAGTTCCCTCTGAATCACTCCGCTTCATTACATGTCATTCCCTTACAAAGCCGACATCAAGGTAAGGCAAGCTGTAGACATGCAAAATTTGCCTAATTCAGAGCATACAACTTTGTTTTATAGAGTAACATGTGTGATTGATCATATAATAATGTCGGGTACTTTTAATGTTTATTTGGAGCTTTACCAAATGAAATTAGACATTTCCAGAGTTTTTCGCACAAAGCCATAATTTCGATCAAAAGCCACACGTAAATCATGTAAACACAAAAATTAGTTTGGTGACTAATGCCTAATGATTATGCATTGAAGGTTATGGTTAGATTCATGTTTCGAACAAGTTTTATTTCATGCCGTGTCTTTTTGGTTGGATGTCGAAATGATTTCAACCGTATTGGATCTTTCATTCACTGTCCTAACTTCCAGATAAAATTTTGAATCATTGGAGAGTGAGATGGCTGATCGATTGCCATATAAAGCTTCTTTAGCCTGTTATCTTTCCAACGCAACAAACGGCATCAAATTCCAAGTTCGGGAGTCTCCGTAATAGCTTCCGAAAGAAAGACGTGCGTAACTAGTTCCATGCGCCCCGGTCCCAGGGCACACGTGCCCTGCCCCCAGGGTACGTGACCATGTGCCCCCATCTTGAGGCACATGGCCATGTGTCCCCGATCGGGGGCACGAGGGAACCAATTTTCAATCAGGACTCTATCTCTGATCAGATCAGATCAAATTTTTCGATCGGATCGGGCCATTTTTGTAGGGAGGATTGAATGCGCCTCCTCCAGGGGGCACATGCGCCCTGGGCCAAGGCACAATACCCTATTTTTTAGCTCTAGATCGCGATGTTTTTCACTTATAAATAGACTCTGATTCTAGTCATTCTATAGGCTGGTTCATGACCCCCCGGGATTCTCAAGACATCCAAACTCCCTCCTACATCGATTTTGTAATTTTTAGAGTGAGAATTTTGAGTTTTTAGAGAGAGAAAAGTCAGTTCAGGAGAGAGGAAGACTGATCTACATGTGATCTACAGGTCTCTTTTCTTCGGATTCTACAGTAGCGTGTGGACGTCTACTACCCAAGCTCTCAACATAAAAGTTCTTCTTCTCCAATTCTTCTTCTGTTTGCATTTGATGGCATGTGATTCAGAGGTTGGAGCTGGTCGTGGCGAGCGCTAAAGCAAAGTCACGCCTGGCAGATCCTCGACTACTGTTTAGCTTTTCGACAACCCAGATTTGGCCATATCTCTCTCAATTATTCTTAATAATTTTATGTTATTTTTTCTATCTCTTTGTTTCGTGATTCTCCATCCTTCTCTTATTATTTTACATTTTTTACATTATTTTTAGTCAGTTAATTCAAAAAGAAAAAGGGGTTAGAGATAACCCAAATCTGGTCATTTTTCACTCAGTTGTATGTTTTATGTTATTTTTTTACACATACTCCACTTTGTTTTATTTCTAATTGTCTTTTCATCTATTTGTTTGTCTAGTTGCACAAGAAATCAAGCACCCACACATTGAGGACTTTTCTTCATTGGCTGGCCGAAGAAGAAGAAGCTTTGACCCACACTCTTCCCGCTAAGGTACACATGGTCATTTTTATTGTATAAAGCAGAACTCGCAGCTCTTGGCGACCGCACATGTCTTAGTTTCCTTCTTCTCATCCTCCTCCCACATGACTTGAACCATCTCTTCGGTGATCGAGCGATGCCGAGGGATGACAGTTTGGGGATCAATGTGAGTGTGGGACCGAGGTGAGTTGTTTTCCGTGTTTTCATTCTTTCTTTCTCATTCCCTCTTGAGGTGGCGATCCGGATTCATGGACTACCCTGAAAAGGAGAGCCCCATTCATTTTTCAGAGTCGACACCTCTATTTTTTTTCATGGGAAACTAAACCTAAAGAATAAGAGGGAAATAAAGACGAGGAAGAAGAGGGAGTAGAATTTACTAATGGAGGTGGAGGGCAAAGGAGATCGATCAGGGGCCAGGTGGTTCCCTGGATTGGAACATCCTTTGGGGTGAGTTGGGATGTTTCTTCAATCGAAACCTGGTTTGGGAATAGGGCGTTTTGTTTTGATTTTTTCGGGGGTACTAAACATGAACACGGAATGGGTTTGATTTAGACCATTGTGGTTTATGGTGTGGGGTGAAATATCAACAAGGAAAAAAATAGGTCGAGCAAGGGTGAATAGAGAGAGTGTTCATGATTGATGTTTGGCAATTCTGCCAAGGCTACTGGAAGTGGGTTTGTAAAGGTTGAATGCCCCTGATCCTGATTGCTAGAGGGCTCATTGTGGAGAGGTTCATTGCTTGACCCTTCTTCAGTAGAAAACAACCATGATATATCAAGATATGATTCATCTTCAAGGTTGTCAGTTTTATTCTTCTTTGTTTGTCCCTGTGGTTCTTGATTTTTGATCATCTATATTGTCTCCCTTTTGATGAAGAACTTGTGCAGGCAACCATCAAAGTATTTGCAGTTGATTTTTTGACCATTATCAATCGTTCCATCATATCCAACTCCATTCCTTGACGTTGTCTTCACAAGTTGGATGGGCTCCACAATGCCTTGCAATTCTATTCTCAATCCTTGCCCTTCTTGGTATCCCAGACTTTCCATCATGCATCACTGAAGGGTTTTGGTGGCGTCCTTCTTTCTCTTCCAGATTTGCCTAGGCTGCTTTTCGACCTCTGGTAGGTCTAGGATTTGTAAAGATAGGTTGATTTGGTAGGCCGTGAAGGGGGGAAGAGGTGGTTAGGCAATCCACAGCATACTTACCACTTTGATGACCTGGCCCCTGAAAGGGAACTTGATACATTGATGATTAGTTGAGGCAAAAACTTCTAATGCTTCAAGGTAAGGCCTTCCCAAGATAGCCTTGTAGGTTGGATCCATGTCCATGATGTGAAAATCGACAGTAACAGCCCGAGGCCCAAGTTTAATATGGAGTGTGACCATACCATGAGCGGGCCTCTTTGAATTATCATATGATGTCACAATGATTTGTGATGGCCAAATATCTTCTTTAGAAATTCCACACAAATGCAATGTCTCTGGTGGCAGGACATTGATGGAAGCACCGATATCAATTAAACAGACTTGACATCCCATCCATTGATGCTGATAGTAATGCACAGTGCACACTTTCTCACTTCTGATTCGGCCAACTCTTCTTTGGTGAAAGTGAGAGTAGGATGTTCACTTCTCGGAGTTAGGACTGATGCAATCTATTTAGGAGGTAGGGTTTCATTGACTAATACTTGTTGTAGGTACTATTGAAGAACATCCTGATGGGCCTTGGACCGTTTGATCAGCTCCAAAATAGAAATTCGTGTAGGGGTCTTGTCGAGGTGTTTTAGCAGATCATATGATGTCCCTGGCATGAGCTCTTTTAGATGTTCCTCTTCTTCTTCTTGTGACTGTCCCGGTTGACCAGTTTGGGAAAAGACCCTTTAAAACATGTGCCCGCTCCTAAGTACCGTGGCAAGTTGAGGGGCTATGGTTGGGGTAGTAGAGGCGGATGAAAGGTTTAGCCGAATGATGGGAGGCCTTGGTAGGGGCGTAATGATGGTGGTTCGGGGCATAGGGGTGTAGGTAGGTTGTGATGGCATGGTTGCATGGGGCAGGATGATGATGGGTCCCAGTGGCGATGGTATTTGTTGTGGTTCGGTTCGACAGATCAGGGTCCGGCTTGGCTAGAGTTGTATGGCTGCTGGTGTTATGATGGGTCGTGACGAGACGTGGATGATGGATGGCTGGCTCCTTCCAGCGGGGATGGCTCATGGTATGGTATGGACAGCTCGGTTGACATGGTTCTGTGGGTTGACGTTTATGAAGGAAGCGAGTCCCTCGATTTTCCAGTTTTGTCCTCTATCATGAGGCTCGTCGGTGGAGATTAAAATGGGATTGACTTGTTGATTTTCCAAAGACTAGTGTAGGCACGTGTGCGGGTAATGGGTTTTGGATGATCCCTGCATCGGACTCCTGCTATTGCTGTTGTTGGATCGGTGCCTACTATTGTTGATTCTTTACTATCTTGATATGTTTGCCCATCTGCCCCCAATCGATACTCCCCTACTCGTGTAGGTCATGGATGTAATCCTTAAACAAAAAGAAATTCTCCACTGTGTGCCCCGGGTACCAGTGGTACAAGCAATATCTTTTTGTATTGGCATTTTGTGGCCACTCCAACTTCTATCTTGGCAGTGAAATCTACCCTGCCGCCATGAAAGCATTGAAAATATCCGTGAGAGAGTATGGTAATGGTGGGTAATGGTTTCTTCTGGGCCCTATTCTTCGCGGCCCATAGGTGGCAGTGGGGAGGTGCCTCGGTTATAGGTGGTTGGTTGACGTGGTGGTTGAGGTGTAAAGGTTTGCATGGCCAACTCGTCGAGGTTGCCGGGGAACCGGTGTCCGCATTGGTGGTTGGGGATGCTAATTTAGTATTTGGTGTTGGAAAGGTTGGGGTTGAACCTGAGGGCGGTGTGTTGGTTGAACTTGGCATGGATTCCTATGTTGGGGGTTTCTGTATTGTTTCTAGTGGTTGTTGGGTGGGTTTCTTACGATGCTGATATGCTTGTTGGTTACTACACCTTCGGTTATAGGCCCGATGGTAGTGGTGGCTGTCTTTTTGATGACTCGGGCTCTTGGGTCGAAGAGGTTCATGATGGGAGAGTCTCTGAGCTATGTTTGGATGTACCATTCTCTCTCGTAGAGTTTACTCATGGTGACAAGGTCGTGCAGTGCAAGCACATTTTTCAAAGCTGGAGTGGCATTAGTGATAATCATCTTGACTTCTTCTGATTCTGATATTGCATTTGTTAGCCTCTCTGCCATTGCTCTTCACCTGTCAACATATCTTATGAAGTCTTCATCGTTCCTCATCTTTTCAGCCATGAGATCTACGATAGAATAGGTGGGGCCGACTCGGTCCTGGTACGTTTGCAGGAATTTTGCTTTGACAATATCAAAATTGTTAGCTTCAAGAGGGTCAAGCGAGCAGAACCATTCCAACGCAGAACCTTCCAATGATATTCTGAATAGATATGCAAGAGCTTTCTAATCATTTTGCCACATGACAGATTCATAAAGAAAGTCCTTGTTGTGAATGAAAGGATTCCCACTTCCGTTATACCGGCAGTAGATGGGCATTTCGGAAGGGGGTAGATGGAACATGGGGAGAGATGGGAGAGATATTTCAGGGAGAGCTCTCATGTTGATCAACCGCTTGAGTTCCCTGTATTGTTCATCCATTCAGTTGATTTTGTTTATCACAAATTGATCAACAGAGGATTCCTGAGCAAGGGGAGGGGGTAGAGCGGATGTTTGATTCACCAGTATGGCCATTGGATAGGCTGAAGCAGCCAAGCAAGTAGGGTGTGCCAGGTGGTGTGTTTGTGGGAGAGCTTGATTAAAATGGGCAGATGAATTGATCGGTGGCCTAAGAGGTGTGGCATTATTTGGGTCAGGGTAGTTTAGGATAGTCACCGGGTGAGGTGAGTTTGGAGTCAAGGGTCCATTGTAGGAGTGGCCCAGTATTGGTGCACCAGGTTGATCAGTTACCAATTGGGGGGTGAAGGTATGGTGGCCACCTTCAGTGAGGGTGTGATTGATAGGTGTATTCCCATTTAAGATGGCTTCAATGGCCTATAATTGGGTTGGGTCTGCGTGAGCCATTGCCTCCCACAGAAAATCTGGATGGAGTCAAGGTGAGATAGTTTAAGGGAGAACTTTAGGTTCATTGACGGCACATACGACATCTGGGTAGGGATAGGATTAGTCATACTCCAACTGTAGTGGCTCGTATCCTTGGTCCGTCATTCCAATAACTCGTCCTAACCTCAAATTCATAAACACAAAGAGAAGGTGACGAGTAAAAGCACACGAAAAAATTTTAGTTTTTGATCTTTTTCCTCCTTTTGCTTGGACAAACAAGCTGTCAAGAAAATTAACCTCAAGCAAAAGATTTTGTTTTGTTTTTTTTGTAAAGTGATTTCACATTTTTGTTTGATTTTCATTTTTTTTGCAAACAAGTAATAGCAAAGACTTGAAATGATTATCGCAGATTTTTTTATTTCAACCTTAAATTAGTGGCTTGTTAGGAGAAATAATGTCCACTCAAATAAATGGGTAGGACCCTATGCTCTCACAATGCCGAGCAATCTAAGGTTGTCACTTTTTTCATTGTGATAGGTAATGGGTTATCTGGGTTTTGGGGTAAAAAGGTACAACCAGCCCGATCAATGAAGAGGGAATCATTCATTTCTGGGGACTTACAGAGGCCTTGATGGAAGCTACTCAGTCCTTCCGAGAGGGAATCCCCAGAGGAGGAGTTGGCAACCACCAAGAGGGGTGTTTGGATATGTGGGGCTTTGGGAGGAGAGAGCCTCCCTTCTCAGATGACCTAAGGAGCCGAAACTCCAATGCAAACTAAATGCAGGTGAAATGTCAAGAAATTAAGAAGCAAGCAAGAAGAAAATAAAAGTATGCAAGGATCACCGTAATGTTGTAAAAGGCAAGTAAGAAAGGCAATGATATGAAATTAAACTATGATAGAAGAAAACACTAGTTTTAACTAGGCACGTTATGGAAATTTTCTAAGAAACTATATCTTAAAGAAAACGGGCAAGTATGCTTAATAAGGATGATTTCTTAGGATACTAAGAGGAAATGAGTTGGTAAACAAAGCTAGCGGTTGGATTGTTATGCACTTGAAAAGGCTAACGGAAAGCAAAGAAACTAGAAGATACTAGCTGATGTTCTTAAGAAAACAAGTAAGCAAATAGGCAAGCAAGTTGAAATGCAAGAAAAGGGAAATGACTCAAGCAAGAACTAGAGTGAAGATGAGCATGTTTTCAACTGGACATTCTTAAGAAAAAGCAGAGAAGATCTCACTAAAGCAAGGTCGTCCCACCGTGGTCGCCAAAAGATGTAAACACCCAAAACTTGGCTGATGGTGGTGATGCTTTGGAGAGAAGCGTTAGTAGTCGGCAGGAGCCGAAGACTCCAAAATATAGTAGGGTGGAAAATAAATAAAACAGAGATCAAGGATGATCGTCGTACCTTTGAAAGTGAGGAGATTGTTAGGTTCTGACTTCTCCTCTCTCAGTCGGCCGAAATAAGAGAGCTTTAACAAGTACTTTGTCTTTGACCTGGTGGAAGCTCTGCCTCGGCCAGGTTTACCTAAAAATGTCCAGAGGAAAACATGGAAATAAGTAAAAAGATCATTAGTTCTGGCAAGAGTATAGCATCATGCTCAACATAAATCTTAAACATTCTAAAGGGGATGGACTAACCAGATTGGGATGAAATCCCAACCCCTATTTTGGTACTTTTAAAAATGTATGAGAGATGCAAATGTAGCCTAATGCATGCTAAATGAAATGATGATAGGATTTGAGATAAAGGAAAGGAACGAAAACTCGATTGGATGAGTGATCAGACTTTGGAAAACACAAAACAGGCTTCTGCCTTTGCTAGTGTCCTATATATGGGGCACCTGCTACAGGTGCCCCATTTATGGGGCACTACGGACTGGTTCACGCAGATCTTGTTCCCCTCTTCGCCGCGCCGCCCTGGAGTGCTGGATGGCTTCCAAAATGAAACGAGAGCTCTTTCCGTAGCCAATACACAAGTGATGCTAATGGTAGGGGATTTGGGCATTGGACGTAAGAGAAATGGAAGGTAGAGGCCTTCAAAGTTGGAAGTAAACTATATTTCGGGTGGCGTAAATTGTACGTTTTTGGGTTTTTGGAAGAGAGTTTTGGGATGATTTGAGGGCTTAGGAAGTGTGCTGACGGCTTGGATTCATAGTATTAGATGAGATGGGGGGTAGGACAGTAGCCGTAATCTCTTTAAAGCTCCAAATGGGTGCCTATTTATAGCCAAAAGAAAGGCACTTTGGTCAAAATTGAAATTTTGTCACACATGTAGACACGCAAAATTGGCTTGATTCGGAGCCCTAGACTCTTATTCCATAGGCGATATTCTTTTATCTGACCGTTATTTGATCCGGATTACCTCGTGGAGATGAGCTAAGGACATTGGTGGAGCCCCCCTTGTAAGTTGAGAATGTACCAATGATTTCCGGAATATTGCCGTAACCTTCAAGCGAGAGCCACACGTGAACTGTAAAAACACGAAGCCCGCTCAATGACCGACCTTGAATGGTTCATAATTAAAGGTCTTGGGAGTCCCGCATGTGTTCCGTAACATTCAGGGTTTCCGAGAAGTCATTTCGGTAGGCGTCGGTCAATGATGGCTTTCGTTATGGCTTTTTCGATCTGTGCTGACACGGCTATCCCGGACCACATGTTAGGCCGTTCCGTTCATCACCGGGTCTTTTCAGGTCATCCGGGTCGATTCTAGCTGAATATTTTCATCAACTGGGGCCATACATCCGGTTCGGTCAATTTTAGGGTTTCGCGGCTTTTACGGCTTTCGATTCACGTTTACCGGGTTAGTCTCAGATTTTTCGATGATTTCGGATTTTTCGGTCGTACCGGACTTGTTCGGTCATCATTTTAAGTCATCCCGAGTTGACCCGAGAATTATCGACCGGAACCGTGCTCTTTCGGATCTTCGCCCCGGGTTTCGGCTTTCCGCGAGAGGGTAAACCGGTAGAAAGCCCCGTGCGAACATCTTGGTAGTCATGCCGGCTGATTTACTGACTTGAGGAGGTGCGGTTGAAGGCCCTCTTTCTAACGCGACAAACGGGAGCCGAATCGGACATCCCGTTTGCAAGATACGGCTCGCGGAACATGCACGTAGGAGAGAGAGTGTACTGTGCCCCTGCCCCCCTTGAAAGAGGAGGGCGCGCCCTGCGCGCCCTCAATCCGGGGACGTGCCCTGCGCGCCCTCAAAGTGGGGGCGCGCCCTGCGCGCCCCCGGTTCCTTTGAAAGACGAGGGCGCGGTCAGTTTCTTTAAATCGCAAATTACCCCAATTAGCACCTTCTAAACCTGATTTTTGGAAGGGTTCCGACGTTGATTTTCGATTATTTGTACTGCGCCCCCGGTTCGGGGGCGCATTACGTATGTCAAGTCAATTTTTAGCAATTTCCGGAAGTTTCCGTCGATTTTTAGCAGTGAGACGCGAAACACGCCCCCACGCCCTTTGAAACAGGGGGGCGCACAGACCGCGCCCCCGGGCGGGGCGCGCCCTGCGCGCCCTTGGTTTGAGGGCGCGCCCTGCGCGCCCTCGTCTCCTTTGAAAAGCGGGGGCGTGTTAGGTCTAGTTTCCAAATTTTGCACCGGCTCCCTTCCCCTATAAATTGAGGGCCATTCTCAATGACCCAAGGTTAATCCCTGGTGCCTAGCTCGTCTAGAGGTCGTCCAAGCTCTTCTCCAAAGCCGTCCCGACGTCCAAAGGCGATCCGAAGTCAAGAGATCGATCCCGAGGTGAAGGAGAAGGCTCGATCCGGGTGTTCAACATCAACCTTCTTCATCTACTTCTGCAGAAAATTTGAGGCTCCTGATGCAAAAGTCTTCAACATATAAGATTTTCATCTTTTCGTCCTCTTTCATCTCCAACTGACGGCACTCAATTCCGACTTGCCGTTTGTTCGTGGCGATTGCTACACCGAGGGCGCACATCCAGGTTCTGTTTTCTATATCCGCCTACTTTTAAAATTTTTACTGACTTATACATGAGGATTTCGGTAAAGTCATCAACATAGTAACTCTTTCTCTCTGAGTCCTCTATCTACTCCAACAAACGGCACTCTATTCTGACATTGGGGTCGTCCGTAGCATCCTCTGCACCAAAGTCGCGCCAGAAGGGTGCAAAGGCTACCCGAACCGGCCTTCTTCAATCAACTCGGCTTCAACTCAAGCCGATCCATTCCATAAGCTTTCTCAACTCATTTAACTCAGTTCATTTACTGTTTTAAAGCATATTTCAGTTCATTTACATCATTTTTACATAATCAAAAATACAAAAAAAAGGGGTTAGGACTCACCCCAATCCGGTGAGTTCGATTCCAATTGCTTCTTTCTCATCTTCTCACCACAGCTTACTACACTTCTCATAGTTCTAATTATTTTCTTCACTTGGTTTATTGTACTAGTTGCACAAGGTTGGACAAGCTAGCATTGATTGGAGACTCTTCTTCATCGGCCGGCCGAAGAAGAAGAAGGTTGAACTCACATCCCTTTCTCCCACGCTAAGGTACACGGTCATATTCAATTTCTTTTATTTCTCAATTCCATAAAGCGGAGCCCGCAGCTCCCGGCGACCACATCTTTCATGTTTTAATTTCATCTCCTCCTCACTCTCCTCCCACATGACCCGAACCATCTCCGGTGCTCGAGCGACGCCGTGAGATGAAAGTTTTGGGATCAATGTGAGTGTGGGACCGAGGTGAGGAGTCTTTACCTCTTTCTGAGTGTGTTTTCGATTCACCCCCCTTTTTCCCCAATTCTATCTTTCACCTCTCTTGAGGTGCCGATCCGGAACCCGTTTTTGGAGTCGACAGCTTTTTGGCGACCACGGTGGGACAACCAATGTCTTCAACCGTGCTAGCTTGATTTAATCGTGCAACTAGTTATTTTCCAACTTGGTTCCCGCGTGAACCGGCTTGTCCTTTACTTTTTCATGTCAATTTACCTTTAAACTTGTTGTTTACTCTTCCTTTAAGATTGTCCCCCATGTGGACTTGATTTGCTTGTCTCTAATTTCAACTCGGTTCCCGCATGAACCTCTTTTCTTCTTATAAACCAGATCCCGCGTGAACCACCTTTCTTTTCCAATTCGGTTCCCGTGTGAACCAACTTACTTTCAGATCGGTCCCCGCGTGCACCACACATTTGCAGCACCTTTAGATTGGCCCCATGTGGCTCTCTTTTCATTTTGTCAACTCTTACACCGGTTCCCGCGTGAACCACCCTTTTCTTCACAAAAAACCGGTTCCCGCGTGAACCAACCCCTTTTCTAAACCGATTCCCACGTGAACCAATCCACTTTCAGATCGGTCCCCGCGTGGACCACCCCTTAGCACAACTTTAGATTGGCCCCGTGTGGCCCTCCTTTCCTTTTTCCAATCAAACAAACCGGTTCCCGCGTGAACCACCTACCTTTCCAAAACTCGGCTCCCGCGCGAGCCACTTTATTTTCAAATCGGTCCCCGCGTGGACCATCCTTTTACCTTTACTTTAGATTTGTCCCCACTTGGACACTCCATCACAAGCCGGTTCCCGCGTGAACCTCCTTTTAGTTGCTAGTTGCTAGTTATTTGTTTTACTTTTATCATTGCTTGTCTTGTTTGCATTCACTTGCTTGGTTTATTTAATAGCTTTCATTCATGTTTGCATGTTGATTGCTTCTTCTTCTTCTACCCTCCATTTTTCATTTTTGCATTAGCTTTGCATCGGGTACCGGACTTGTTCCGATCCATAGGGCATTCGAGGTAGGAGCTCTCTCTCCCAACACACCCTCACCCTCCAAACACCTTCTTGGTGGATTCTAACCTCTCTTCTCGGGGATATTCCTTCCTAGTTGATTTGGTTGTTTCCATCAAGACCTCCGTAAGTCCCCATCCGTGGAGTATTCCTCTCCGCACGATTGGGCCGGTTGTACCACTTCCCAAAACCCAAAGAACCCAAGTACCTACTCGTGGTGATTGAGTGATAACCTTAGGTCTTGAAGATTGAAGCAATAGGAGCCATACCCAATTTGAGTGAACAATTGCTAACAATCTATCTAATCTAAGGTTTCAACCCAATAATTGTCGAGTAGTCATTTTAAAACCTTGTTTGCATAACTTGCTTATTCACAACAATTGAAAAGAAAAAAATTTCCTCCTTCAAAACACCTAAAAAAATCCCTTTTAATTTTTGTGTTCATCTTGCTTGCTAAACAACCAAATTGAAACCAAATCAAATCAAACAAACAACCATAACCAAACAAAAACTCTCTTTGCATTTACACCTTTCATTTGCTTTCTTTCAACCATTTTGTAAGGATATTTGACAGGATGCCCACTCTAAGGTCCGGAAGACATGTCGGGATGTCGGACTACTATGGTCAAGAAGAGGAGTACGAGATGGGTCACTACGAGCTTCAGCAACCCATGGTCCAACCAGATGGCCATGTTAATGCCGTGATGGAACCTGAGGTCCAAGATCCCGCTCACCGATCCGCTTCACATACTATAGAACAAGCTCTCAAGGATCTATCTCTTCACCTTGATCCCGAGACCTTTGCAATTATCCAATCTGCCACTAAGGGCAAGATGCCCGCCAATCAAGCTCCGATTGAGGGAAATCAAGCCGCCTCACCACCCCAACCGGCAACATGTGCCCTTGATCATCTCTTCTCCCCGGGCAACCTTGCCGTGTCTCTACTCACCCCGTTGTGGGGCATTCACACAATTTCGCACCAGCCTCGTTTCCAACCCACCTTTTCCAACCCAATCAAGTAAACACTTTGCTCCCGTGGCTCAGAATCCAGCCTCACCTGTGCGTTAATGAACAAAATCAACCGTATGGATTAGCGCTTCGAAGAGATGAGGCATCGCCTCGATTCTAAAGCCATCCCCGAAATCTCTCGTCCCATCCTTCCCGCTCTACACCTTCCTCCTTCGTAGATACCGCCTTCCAATGTTACAACGGGACCGGTAATCCTTTCAACCATCTAAAGAGCTTTCTCTACGACTCCGCATTCTGGAAAAATGACCGCAAAGCCCTTGCCTTCCTATTCCGTTGGTCATTGGAAGGATCCGCCCGGACCGGTTCTATTCTCTTGATTCCATTGAGGCGGCGATTTCGACATCGTCAAGGCAAAGTTTCTACCAGAGGTACAAGGATCGTGGGGCCACCTCGCTCGATAACCGACTTAATTGCCGAAAAGATGAGGCCGGATGAGGATTTTGCCGTATTTGCCGATCGGTGGAGGGGAATGGCTGAGAGGCTAGTAGATACCATCTCAGAGGGGGAGCAGGTGAGGATGCTCATCGAGAACACCACGCCCAACCTTCGCAATCTCCTGATCATGCACCGCCCAACAACCATGAGTGAGTTGTGTGATAGCGCCCGCTACCTCCAAGCCCACTTTAAAGACGCATCCATGATCAACCCATTTGACACCAAGCCCCATAATACTAGAAAGCCTACACCCGTAGGACCCACCAAAGGAAGGGGTAGTAAATAATGAGAGCATCAATGCCGTGGGTAACCAGGGTGGGTACCGTCAAAGTCAATACCGTAACCCACCACCCAACCAACAATACCGCCCAGCCCCTCAACCAGCTCCTCAGCCACAGCAACAACTTGCATACAACCGAGCACCATCATAGCAACCTACCTACAACAGAGCGCCCCAGCAACCAAATGCCTACAACCGAGCACCTCAACAACAACATGTCTACAACCGACCACCACCACAACAACAAGCTTACAACCAAGTGCCACCACCAGCCAACCGACCTAGGAGGGGGGGACCCAAGAGAGAGTATTACCCTCAACTGCCATTCCCCCTCACCGATATTTTCAATGCATTGATGGCTGAATAGTAGCTAGAGCTTCCAAAGGAGAGAGAAGGATGGCCGGCGAATGTTGACATGACAAAGTACTGCGCTTATCATCGGTATCCTGGGCACACAGTGGATGTATGTTTCCAGTTTAAAGACTACATCCATGACCTTAATGATCAAGGGAACATTGACTGGACACAGATGGGAGAATCCATACAAGCGATGAAGGCACGTCAGAATCAACCACGGCGACAGCAACCACAACAGTAGCCCGGCCTAGGCATAGTCCAAGATCCGCTCCCGGTACATGCACCCGTACAAGCACCGGCACCAACACCACCAAACCAATGATTCGGCCTCGTCCACTCCGCCATCGAGGAGTCAACCCACCATTCCCAGGGTTGGCAGGTCGAGGATCAAATCACCTCCCTGCCCGCCATACCAACCCCACCTACAAACCGCACCATACTCTCCATACCGAGAGCTGCCCCCAGCCCACAAACTACCCAAACACCACTACCCTCACCAACCATTAACCCTCCACGACGCTTAATCATTAGACCGCCACCAGCCTCCCAACCAGCACCCCAACCATCACCCCAACTTAACCCACCAACCACCATTAATCCTCCGCGGCGTCTAATCATTAGACCATCACCAACACCCCAAACGTCACCCAACCCACCGCCGCCACCACTCGCGGCCCCTCATCATTAGACCATCACCACCAACACCCCAAACGTCACCCAACATACCGACCTCCACCAATCCACGACCCCTCATCATTAGACCATCACCACCAACACCCCAAACGTCACCCAACATACCGGCCTCCACCAATCCACGACCCCTCATCATCCGATCCTCACCACCCCTACCTACCATGGGCTCCTCAACCTACCGACCAACCCTACCATCACCATCATCACCACTTCCCCCTACCACGCTGGCGCCGGTACTTCGTAGTGGGAGGATGTTCCAAAGGGTTTTCCCCCAGGTCGGGACACAACCACAGGAACAGGCAGAAGAGGAGGTGGTAGAAGAACCATTGCCCGGCACGGTATATGACCTGTTGAAGCACTTGGACAAAATGCTGGCACGGATTTCAATTCTGGAGTTGATAAAGAGGTCGAAGAACCATCAGGACATTCTACAACATTACTTGCAGCGGGTCATGGTCAATGAGGACCTCCCGCCTGAGAAGATCATTACTGTCCTGACCCCGAGGAGTGAACATCCGGCACTCACATTTACACAGGAGGAGTTGGCACGGCCAGAGATCAGAAAGTATGCCTTGCGTGTCGCAGTAGTCATCCGAGGCATGGAGATCAAGTCCTGCTTGATTGACACTGGAGCATCCATAAATGTCATGCCGCCAGAAACATTGCAACTTTGCGGCATCTCCGATGAAGAAATCAAGCCTTCTGCCGTCACGGTGACCGCATATGACAACTCCCGGAAGCCGGCACGAGGGGTGGTTACGTTGGAAGTAGGGCTCGGGCCGTGTGCTGTCACCACCGAGTTTCACGTTCTAGAATTGGACCCTACATTCAAAGCTATCTTGGGACGCCCGTACCTTGAGGCAATAGGAGCTATTGCCTCCACTAATCATCAGTGTCTGAAGTTCCCATACAAGGGCCAGGTGATCAAAGTAACCAACATCCCCATTCTGAATGACGTGGATGACCCCTCTTTTGCACTACCAATATCAAAATTTGTCCAACCGTTGGTTTCCACTACAGAGCTGCCCGAGGTTATGATGTTAATGACGCCTCTAGATACGCTTGCATGGCGGATGATGAAAGGGATGGGCTATCAGCCAGAAAGGGGTTGGGAAAGGAGCTACAGTGGGGTTGTGCACCCCATTAAAGCTGAACAAAGACCAAAGAGACACGGACTTGGCTATGAGCCTAGTATCACTCTGCGGATGGTCTACCGGCCAAAAAATGCCATGGGACTCCAAAAATTCTTTATCAAAGGGCAGACCATGATGATGGCCGGGAACGAAGAAGAAGAACCAGTCAAGAGGAAGAAGGCACCAGAGCAAGAGGAGGAAGTGGACAACCTGAGTTCATCTTTGGCTCGGTTGTTCACAGAGGAGGAAGAATCAGTCGAGGGCAAGTCCATCTCTAAACAACTTGTCCACTCGAACCCACCTTCAAACAACATCCCGCGTGAGCCGTATCCTACGGTCACGTATTTCAAAATCCTCACTCTATCCCTCTTGGATTCACTTGATGGGCTATCTAGCCCAATTCCCACTTCTGGGCCAAAATGGCCACCTGAACTAATCATTGGGCCTGAGAGCCCATTCAAATCTTCTTACTCCACTGGGCTTCTATGCCCATTCCAATCCAACAACCTTGGGCCCGCGTGCCCACAAGTCGGGCCCACGTGCCCTTTAGATTTATTTTCTTGCTTTGGGCCCGCGTGCCCACCATTCGGGCGCGTGTGCCCCTTAGATTTTTTCACCAGCTTTGGGCCTATCCGCCCATTTCTTGTCATCATCGGGCCCGCGGGCCCATTTTTCTCCCATTTTCTTAAGCTTTCGGTTTCTGCTCGAGCCCCAGCGGCTCATTCTCTTTTTGTTATTGAAAATACCCAAAACACCCAAAAAAACGTCCTCTCGCAAACTCGCTTTCCATCGAGGAGACGTCTCTACTTGTCTCGAGGGTGCTCCCAACCGTGGACCCCCCTTTTCCAACTCACTGATCGATCAGCTCGATCCTTCACCTATTGTAAATACCACCTTTTCAATTCTGTCTTCTTTAGGGGTAGTTAGGGTAGGAAAGAAGAAAATTCGAGGTAAACGTGTTCCAGAGAGATATCTCCAAAGCAAATAGCTCAAAAATGCAAGGAATGTGCAAGGCCGCCTAGGTTTTTGGAAAATGCTATCCAGCCTTGACGAAATCCAATATGAGGATGAATTCAATGTAGATCATACACTGGGAGTTTACGAGGTCTTATCCGAAAAAGATCCTGATTTCGAGGATGGAATTGAGGACTTGGCTGATACGTATGCATCTGGACTTAAAAGGTTTGAAGAACCATTAGCCACAATGGATGAACCGACAAAATAATTGAATCTTGGAACACCAGAAGATCCCAAGACAATCCTCCTAAGCATAAACCTCACTCCCACTGAGGAACAGAGTTTAATTAAAATTTTGGAAGAATATAAGGACACGTTCTCATGGACATACGAGGACATGCCGGGTTAGACAACTCGTTAGTTGAACATCGTCTAACTTTGAAACCTGGAGTTACCCCGGTCAAACAAAAATTAAGGAGATTCCACCCTGATGTGCACTTAAGATGAAAGAAGAGGTTGACAAGTTACATCAAGCAAAATTCATTAAGGTTGTCCTTTATCCGCAATGGGTGGCAAACATAGTCCCTGTCATGAAGAAAGATAGTCGAGTTCGGATTTGTATAGACTTCAGGGACTTGAACCGAGCGTGTCCTAAAGATGACTTTCCTCTACCTCATATTGATGTACTGGTTGATAACACTGCTGGATTCGAGATGTTGTCATTCATGGATGGCTATTCTGGATATAATCAAATCCGGTTGGCCGAAGAGGACCAGGAGAAGACCTCGTTCTCCACACCTTGGGGAACCTAAGGCGATGACGTCATGGCCTTTGGACTGAAGAATGCTGGTGCTACCTATCAGAGGGCAATGATGGCTATCTTCTATGACATGATGCATACCCTTGTAGAGGTGTACGTGGACGACCTGGTCGTTAAGTCCAAAAGCCGAGAAGATCACCCGGAAGTGTTGAGAAAGGTCTTGCAAAGGGCTAGGGAATATAAATTGAAAATGAACCCAAAGAAATGCACGTTTGGAGTATCCTCAGGAAAACTGTTGGGGTTCATAGTGAGTAAAAGGGGCATAGAGATCGACCCAAACAAGGCTAAGGCAATCATTGGTATGCCTCCTCCGAGAAATATGAAAGAACTTTGAGGATTAATCGGGAGGCTACAGTTTGTCTGCCGGTTAATCTCACAACACTCCCAAAGGTGTAAACCTTTCTATGAGTTGACCAAGGCGGGGGCCGAGTTCAAATGGGATTCGAAGTGCCAGGATGCATTCAATGGTTTGAAAAGATACCTGGCTAGTCCCCCTGTGCTTAGACCACCAGTCCCTGGCAAGCCCTTAGTGTTATACATCTCGGTTTTGGAGAATTCTCTTGAGGCAGTCCTTGCACAAGTGAATGAAGAAGGGAAAGAGAGGGCAACTTACTATTTGTCAAAGATCTGTGATCCATGCGAGCAAAAGTATACTGTAGTGGAGAAGACCTGTGCTGCACTAGTTTGGGTAGTTCAGAAGCTTAAACACTATTTCTTAGCTCATGAGGTCAATCTTATTGCCCGCATCAATCCCATCAAATTCCTTCTGGAGAAAACTGTTCTAACTGATCGGTTAGGTTGTTGGCAGAGCTTCCTATCCCGCTTGATATCACCTATGTCCCCCGTAAGGCGGTTAAGGGCTATGCCATTACCGAACACTTAGCCCATCACCCTATACCCCTCTTTGACACGGTCCAGTCGGAGCTCCCGGATGATGAACTAATGTTGATCCGATCTTCCCATCTTTGGACATTATATTTTGACGGGGCTCGAATTCTCACGGTAAGGGAATAGGAATCGTCCTTCTATCACCTCGAGGGTGTCACCATTCCACAGCATTTCAACTTGACTTCCCGCCTACCAACAATATAGCCGAATACGAAGCCTTGCTGGCCGGGCTGGAGGCCGCTCATTTCTATGGTGCCACGGAATTAAGGGTGATAGGTGATAGCCAACTGATCCTTCGCCAAGTCCTAACCAAATACCGAACTTCTCATCCAAACCTCAAACCTTACCAAGAACTCACCTCTTGCTACATCAAACTCTTTTCCAAACTCACTTTCGTTCATGTCCCTCGAGCTCAAAACATCCTTGCTGATGCCCTAGCCTCCTTAGCTTCATCTCTATCAGTCCCGCTAGGTAGACAGGTGCGGACTATCCATGTCCGTAGGAGGTCGATGCCAGCGATTAAGGATGGTCGATTTCTAAAAGTCAAGGAGAGATTTGGCAGAAGGAATATCTAGAGCGAGAAGAGGAGATTTCTCTAATCGAGTTGGAAGAGTTAGATGAGGGTGAGAGGCCTTGGTTTGATGAGATTGCAAGGTATTGTCAAGATCAGACATATCCACCTAGATCAAATGCAAAAGAAAAGAAGACCATCAGGAGAGTATCCCAGAGGTATACCATCCTAGGAGGGGTGCTCTACAAGAGGAGCCTGAGCGGAATTTTATTGAGATGCGTTGATGAAGAAGAGGCAGAATTGGTGCTTAAGGAAGCACATTCTGGGGTCTGTGGGGGCCATGTCAATGCTCAAGCTCTTGCCAAGAAAATCATCAGGCAGGGGTATTATTGGCCAACCCTAGAAGAGGATTGCTCCATCTTTGTCCGGCACTGTCATTCTTGCCAACTCCATGCCGACAAGATCCATTCACCCGCATCTTCCCTTTATCCGATTCATGCCCCATGGCCCTTCGCCATGTGGGCTTTCGATATCATTGGCCCTCTAAGTGATCTTAACTCTGAAATCTGTTCCAAATCGTTTATCCTGACGGCAACAGAGTACTTCACCAAGTGGGCAGAAGCGGAACCGTTCGTGGAGATCAAGGCATCAACACTGTGCTCCTTCATCAAACGCAACATCATCGCCAGGTTCGGGATACCCAGCGACATTATCACTGACAACGGCCCGCAATTTCTCTCTCAAGATCTGCGTGATCTTTGCAACAGGTACCGCATTGCATTGCATCATTCATCTCCTTATTACCCCGCAAGGCAATGGTCAAGCAAAAGCCACCAACAAAACTTTGATTAAAATCATCAAGAAACCCTGTAAGTCTAGCAAGTTCGCAGACCGGCCGTATAAGCTTGTAGATGCCCTATGGGCTTATCGTACTTCTGTACGGACCCCCACTGGTCAAACCCCGTATGCTCTCGCATATGGGATGGAAGCAGTGGTCCCGTACGAAGTACTCCATCCATCACTCCGAGTTTAACTCGATAGGGACATCCCTGTCGATGAGAGGCAAGAATCTCTCCTTGCACAACTTGAACTCCTAGATGAAAGAAGGTTGGCCACCTCCGAGCATGCCCGGACTTATCAGAACAGATTGAAAAGGTTTTATCAAAAGAGGGTGGTAGAGAGAAAGTTTGAAATCGGTGAGATGGTAGTTAAACATATAATCGTTAAGCCGGATGGTCCCCGCTCCAAGTTGCAACCTAACTGGGAAGGGCCTTTTGTTATAACTGAAAAATATCCTCGGTAATGCATATGAGCTAACCAACGCCGATGGAGAAAAATTGAACCATCCATGGAATGGCGTTTACCTCAAAAAATATTTTCCTTAGAAAAGAAAATGGAGAATTTCTGGTATGATATCAAGTCATCGATCCAAGGGTGTTAGCTAGAAGTCAAGGGTAGACATCACCCTGCACACACAACACCTCCCGATCCAAGAATCCAGGATAGCCCAACACTCGAGAGAGGCAAGGCAGAACCCTGAAGGCAGAAAGAAAACCTTACCCTATTCTCTTCTATTCGGTCCAAGATAGGTGAAGGGGACTAGAGGAGGATAGTATCGAAAATGCCTGCCGCCTTAGTAGGAGGCCGTCTCATAGGGTGCAAAAGGGTGCCAAAAGATGGGCAATGAACCCCACAAGTTTAAACAAAATATGGGCCTATCTGAATGAGTACCTGAAAGAATATAAAATGAAGAAAAGGCACCAAAAGATGGGCAATGACCCCACAGGTCAAAGACTTGTCTAAGTAAGTGCCACGTATAGAAAAGATCCGAAGAGGCCAAACCCCAACGGGCAATTTGGGCATGAGTAGAGAAACCCTCCTCAACACCCCCAAATCCTATCAAAGACTTCCTCTATTATTCTTCCATCTTAAAACCCCTAGGGTAGGGTAAACTGCCCAAGCTCAGGGGGAATCCAAACCGATCAAGAGAAAAGGGCAAGAAAGATTTTGTGGAGGGAACCTTATTCACACGTGGTGCTTATTGCTTGAATCTTGATCAACACTCAAAGATCGATGAATGGTCTCAATACCGGCACATTCTCTACAAAAATCTAAAAAAAATAAATATTTTCAAAAAATCCAAAAAAAATCAAATATTTTCAAAATTTCAAAAAAAAAATTATTTTCAAAAATCCAAAAAAAAGTTGAATATCTTCAAAAATAAAAAATGAATATTTTCTAAAAAAAATGCATCATTTAGCTTGGCATAACCTTGATTTTTTGCCTTTGCTAGCATTCATGTTTATTTTTATGTCTTGCATGTTTCATTTCTGCATCGCATATTTATCTTGATTAATCACCTTGTTAAGAAGACTCCTCTCTTTGACCTAAGTCAAGGTAGACAGCAATAGGCAAAGCGATAAGCCATGGTGAAGATTTAATCCCCTTCATTAAGCATTTCAGGATTCTGAGATCAAGAAGGGAGCGACTCTCGCCATAGCAGGTAAGCACTCTTAACTTTTACCTTGTCTTTCATTTTCTTTTTTTTTTGCATTCTACCTGGTTGATAAGGCTACCCCCCTTGACATATAAGCAAGGCAAGATGACAATAGGCAAGGGGGTAAACCATAGAGCAGAATTACATCCTCTATTAAGTATTTCAGAAAGAAACACAAGTCAAGGAGGGGGGAATCTTGCCAATAGGAATTGCTCGCGAAACGTAAGAATGGACATGGGAAACCCCCATAACTTGCCGACTAGCATATATGTCGCTAGTCATGTGTTATTATCTTATGCATTATTTGTTGAAGACCATGAGCACGGAGAAGACTTGACCCGAGATCCCCTTCATCAAAATCTACGACGGTTGGGTCATCTCTAATGCTCACGGATAAGCCAAAGTTGTGCTGTGAGGGACGATATTTCCCGAATGGGTATCTTGACCTCATAGACAATCTATATCTTCAACTATTTGTTATACAAGTTTTGTTTTATTTTCTTGAGCCCAACATGCATCATGTAGTATTAATTGCTTTACATTTTGTTTTGTCATTGCATACATCATTTCCTAAACTTCACCTTCTCACTCTCTCGATCATTCTAAATCCCACCGTGTCATTCTAATCCCACCATGATCTCTAGTCCCACCAACCTCTCTAATATCCCACCGTGTCTATTAATCCCACCGTGTTCGGTAACCACTTTGTGCCCTCAAATCTTTCAATTCTTTTCACCACAGAGGCCATTGCAACTTCTTTGCTATTCATCCCACCATGGCAGCCAATTCATCCCGCCAAGGGCATTCTATTCAATCAGAACTTGCACCATCACTATCTTCACGGTCTATGCTTAAACATTTGCCTTTCTGAATCTGAGCTCATTCCATCCCGAATCCAATCTTATCTCTCGAAAGACTTAAATGAATCCGAGAGCCCGAATGTGCTCGATTGGTATTCTTTTACTTTTTCAAAACAAATCTCTTTTTAAACTTTAGCCCATCACAAAGACAGAACACCGCAAAGATCGGGTTACCGACTGATGATGAACCTACGAACCCATGTTTCGAGGACTCCCCACCGCGTTGGGGGTTGGCTATCCTTCTCTCGTGCCAATGGCACATATTTTACCAATCGAACATAGGAAGACTTGATGAAACATGGCGGTTAACCAGGAGACTTGAGGAGATTCGTCATGCCGAATCTGGTCGTTAAGCGTGTCTATATCTACACCTTGATGCCACCTTTTCAGTCCATCACCATTTCGCTCCACCACATTCCACTATGATTCATCTCGCTTCTCTACGCTTTCTACGTTTCACTTCGCTCCGCTACATGCCATTCCCTTGCAAAGCCGACATCAAGGCGAGGCAAGCTATAGACACGCCAAATTGGCTTGATTCGGAGCCCTAGACTCTTATTCCATAGGAGATATTCTTTTATCTCGACCGTTATCTCGATCCGGATTACCTCGTGGATATGAGCTAAGGTCATTGGTGAAGCCCCCTTGTAAGTTGAGAATGTACCAATGATTTCCGGAATATTGCCGTAACCTTCAAGCGAGACCCGCACGTGAACTGTAAAAACACGAAGCCCGCTCAATGACCGACCTTTAATGGTTCATAATTAAAGGTCTCGGGAGTCCCGCATGTGTTCCGTAACATTCAGGGTTTCCGAGAAGTCATTTCGGTAGGCGTCGGTCAATGTCGGCTTTCGTTACAGCTTTTTCGATCTGTGCTGACACGGCTATCCCGGACCACATGTTAGGCCTTTCCGGTCATCACCGGGTCTTTTCAGGTCATCCGGGTTGATTCTAGCTGAATATTTTCATCAACCGGGGCCATACATCCGGTTCGATCAATTTTAGGGTTTCGCGGCTTTTACGGCTTTCGATTCACGTTTACCGGGTTAGTCTCAGATTTTTCGATGATTTCAGATTTTTTGGTCGTACCGGACTTGTTCGGTCATCATTTTAAGTCATCCCGAGTTGACCCGAGAATTATCGACCGGAACCGTGCTCTTTCGGATCTTCGCCCCGGGTTTCGGCTTTCCGCGAGAGGGTAAACCGGTAGAAAGCCCCGTGCGAATATCTCGGGAGTCATGCCAGCTGATTTACCGACTTGAGGAGGTGCGGTTGAAGGCCCTCTTTCCAACAGGACAAACGGGAGCCGAATCAGACATCCCGTTTGCAAGATACGGCTCGCAGAACACGCGCGCAGGAGAGAGAGAGTGCATCGCGCCCCGCCCCCTTCGAAAGAGGAGGGCGCGCCCTCGCGCACCCTCAAAGTGGGGGCGCGCCCCTGCGCGCCCCTAGTTCCTTTGAAAGACGGGGGCGTGGTCGCTTTCTTTAAATCGCAAATTACCCCGATTAGCACCTTCTAAACCTGATTTTTGGAAGGGTTCCGACGTTGATTTTCGATTATTTGTACCGCGCCCCCGGTTCGGGGGCGCATTACGTATGTCAAGTCAACTTTTAGCAATTTCCGGAAGTTTCCATCGATTTTTAGCAGTGAGACGCGTAACGTGCCCCCGCGCCCTTTGAAACAGGAGGGCACGCAGACCGCGCCCCGAATCCGGGGCGTGCCCTGCGTGCCCTCGTCTCCTTTGAAAAGCGGGGGCGCGTTAGGTCCAGTTTCTAAATTTTGCACCGGCTCCCTTCCCCTATAAATTGAGGGCCATTCTCAATGACCCAAGGTTAATCCCTGGTGCCTAGCTCATCCAGAGGTCATCCAAGATCTTCTCCAAAGCCGTCCCGACGTCCAAAGGCGATCCGAAGTCAAGAGATCGATCCAGAGGTGAAGGAGAAGGCTCGATCCGGGTGTTCAGCATCAACCATTTTCATCGACTTATGCAGAAACTTCGAGACTCCTGTTGCAAAAGTCTTCAAGATATAAGATGTTCATCTCTTCGTCCTCTTTCATATCCAACTGACGGAACTCAATTCCGACTTTCCGTTTGTTCGTGGTGATTTCTACACCGAGGGCGCGCATCCAGGTTCTGTTTTCTATATCCGCCTATTTTCAGATTTTTTACTGACTTCTACAAAAGGATTTCAGTAAAGTTATCAACATTGTAACTCTTCCTCTCTGAGTCCTCTATCTACTCCAACAAACAGCACTCGATTTTGACATCGGGGTCGTCCGTAGCATCCTCTGCACCAAAGTCGCGCCAGAAGGGTGCAAAGGCTACCCGAACCGGCCTTCTTCAATCAACTCGGCTTCAACTCAAGCCGATCCATTTTATAAGCTTTCTCAACTCATTTAACTCAGTTAATTTACTGTTTTAAAGCATGTTTCAGTTCATTTACATCATTTTTACATAATCAAAAATACAAAAAAAAGGGTTAGGACTCACCCCAATCCGGTGAGTTCGATTCCAATTGCTTCTTTCTCATCTTCTCACCACAGCTACTACACTTCTCATAGTTCTAATTATTTTCTTCACTTGGTTTATTGTTCTAGTTGCACAAAGTTGAACAAGCTAGCATTGATTGGAGACTCTTCTTCATCGGCCGGCCGAAGAAGAAGAAGGTTGAACTCACATCCCTTTCTCCCATGCTAAGGTACACGGTCATATTCAATTTCTTTTATTTGTCAATTCCATAAAGCGGAACCCGCGGCTCCTAGCGACCACATCTTTCATGTTTTAATTTCATCTCCTCCTCACTCTCCTCCCACATGACCCGAACCATCTCCGGTGCTCGAGTGACGCCGTTAGATGAAAGTTCGGGGATCAATGTGAGTGTGGGACCGAGGTGAGGAGTCTTTACCGCTTTCCGAGTGTCTTCCAATTCACTCCCTTCTTTTTTCCCATTTTCCATATTTCACCTTCTTATCTTGAGGTGCCGATCCGGAACCCGTTTTCGGAGTCGACAACACACGGCAAAGCACCCCATATACTAGGTGCTAGCATCATGAGCAACATCGCCCGATAAGATTGACATCAGAGATGGGTTAGATCGACCGGTCAAGTCAGTCTAACCGGGTGCCAAGCACCCGATATACAAGGCACCTAGTGCCCTATTTATGGGGCGCCCGGGTGCTCTATATAAGGGCCCCTTTGACCCGGGTCAATTCCTCTTCAGTCTTATCCGGAATGCATCAAAACCTCCCGAATTTTTAAAAAACTCAATTCCCTTGAAAGGATACTCAAATATGCTTCATGAAAACAAGAAGCTAAACTCTCCAACTAGGCCAAAATTGCATGTCTACGTACACCTCGAAGCTCCCATTTGCATTTGGTTCATCTCCTCGACCTCTCTTTCGAACATTTTACATTAGTTTTTTATTAAGCTCAATGCCGATAATTTCTGCATGGCCCTGGCATGGCCAGCTTCTTCCATTTCTCAAAATGTACAATATGATGGGGATTGTAGATGGTCAAGTTCCTTGTCTATTTGCTCATTCCTTATCCATCCGATCCTTCAACTTTTGTTCCCAATCGGGAGGTTATGGTTTGGTAACAATATGATGGTCTGGTGATGACCATCAATATTTCTTCTATAAGTGATTTAATACTACCAATGGTAGTTGGATATGAAACCACATCGGAAGCATGGAAGGCTATTACAAATGCCTATGGTTCTTCATCTAAAGCACGATTACTTAAACTAAGGTTGCAACTACAACAATTGAAGTAAAAAATATGAGAATTAATAATTTTTATAGAGGATCAAACACCGTCTAACACCCTAACAATGGTCGATGATCTCGTTTCCACTAGTGAAGTTTTTCTTTATGTACTAAATGGCTTAGGATCAAAGTATGATCCGTTTGTGACAACCATTACATCTAGGACTGATTTTGCTTCACTAACTTTTGATGAGTTACAAGGAATGCTTTTCAACAATGAGATTCTTCTACTTCAGTGTCAGCAAAATATGTTTGAAATTACAGCCAATCTAGCCCGCACCAATTTGAACAATGAACATTAGCAGTTTAATAACTACAATGGTAATTCTGGCAGAGGAAGAGGTAGAGGCAGGTCTAGTGGCAGAGGAAGAAATGATCGCAATGCACAATATGAAAATGCTAATAAATCTCAAGTGCCACCAACTCAAGGAGACAGACAATTCACTAACAGTTATGGATGGGTGGGTCAATATGGCAATTCTAACTCAACCACCATGTGCCAATTGTGTGAGAAGCGAGAACATACTATCCTTACTTGTTGGAAGAGGTTTGATGTCAGCTTTATCCTTTTTAGAACACCTATGGCTCAACCATCATTATCAACTAATGTGGCTAGCACTAATAATTCATGCTTTGGTGCTGACAAGTCTTGGTACCCAGACCCTGGTGTGAATAATCACATGACTCCCAACCTTGCTCTACCTCAAACACCAACAAACTATCATGGTCAAGACAAGGTGCTTGTTGGTAAAGGAGAAGGTTTAAACATAAATCACTTTGGTACCTTAGGTTACTTGCATTTCAAACTCTCCAACATTTACATGCTCTTTTACCAAAATAAAAACTTATTTTCTATCTCCCAAATCACCAAAGATGATAATGTATCTTTTGGAATTCTTTTTTCAATATTGCCTTGTCAAGGACATCAAGAGCAAGAAGGTCTTGGCCCAAGGGCACAATTCTAATGGCCTCTTTCTCGCTGGATGATGAAGTTCCTCCTTCTCCAACAAAGGCGGACCACCGAAGCATCAACAATTTGGCACCGCTCGGCCGGGACAATCGGCATTCAAGACAAGATTTACTATCAGCCTTGAAACTAGCCTTAACATAAATTCTCATTTAGACAAGACATTCTTTTGTTCACATTGTGCTCTTGCTAAGAGCCACAAACAGAATTTCCCTTTCTCTAATTACACTTCCAAGTTTCCACTTGAACTAATAGCTTCGGATGTCTAGGGTCCTTTCCCCATTGTTAGCTTGAATGGTTTTCGTTATTATGTGACATTCATTTATCAATATAGTAGATTTTGTTGGATATATCCCCTTGTGTTGAAAAGTGATGTGTTTCGTGTATTTCATCAATTCAAAAACCAAGTTGAGAACATGTTATGTAGAAAGTTACAATATTTTCGCAGTGATTAGTGAGGAGAATTTTGTGCTTTGTCAAAAATTTTTATGAACCTGTGGTATTTTTATAGAGTTGCATGCCCTTATACCCATCATCAAAATGGGCTAGCCAAAAGGAAGCACAAGCACATAATAGAAACCTTCTTGGCACACGTTAAGCAATGCTAAGCTTCCTTATCGCTGATGTTGTCACACCGTGCTACCTACCTCGATCAACAATTACCCACCAAGGTTTTGTAGAATGTATCCCACTTTGAGAAGCTCTATGGTAAACCTCTTGATTACAATTTTTTAAAAACATTTGGCAGTGCATGCTATCTCCACTTACGACCTTACCACAACCACAAATATACATTCCTACGGTCGAAAGTTGTATTTTCTTAGGCTACGTAGCAAACACAAAGGCTATAAATGCTATTCACCTATTACCGGTAAGACTTACATTGATGTGCATATTACCCTTTGATGAGCGGACCTTCCCATATGAAATTCTCGTCAAGAGCAATACTTCCCAAAGAAGAACCTTTACGTTGTGTATATCGGGTCCTATTGTTAATTCTACTTCTTCCCACCAAGTTTAATTACCCACCGAACAACACTCTCTAGAACTACATTCATCCAACAATGCCGCAATTGATGTAAACTTTCTAGATGATTCCAACCCCCGCACTTCATCTATACACTTCACTTTAAACCAATCGAGTTTGAATAGCTCCCGCTCGCAATGTCACCCACGGTCTCTAGTTCGGTCTACAACCTCTCCTACAACTACGAGAACTGCGTGAATAGTCATCCACCTAAGAAGTTCAAGTCCTTCAAAGAAATTCTTGCTACCACACAACCTATGGTTCCTTCTACAACCAAGTAATCTACGCAATGCATGTTAAGAAATACAATGAGGTAGAACCACCTTGCTTCACCATAGCCAAACAAATTTCCTCACCGGAGAAAGGCCATGTCGATGAGCTTTTGGTTTTTCAAAGCAATGGAACATGGACACTTCAGAAGCCTCCTCCAAATGCTAACATTGTCGGTTGCAAATGAATCTACAAAATTAAGAAAAATTCAAATGGCACGTTGGCACAATACAAGGCTAGATTAGTTGCTAAAGGGTACACATAAAAACATGGTATAGACTTTGATGAGACCTTCAATCTTGTTATCAAACCTGCCACCATTAGGATGGTTCTCTTTGTGGTTGTATGCTCTAATTGGCCAATTAAACAACTTGACATCAACAATATGTTTCTTCATGGTACACTAGTTGAGGAAATCTATATGTCCCAACCAACTGGATTTATGATAGGTCATATCTCGGATTATGCTTGCAGGTTATTTAAGTCTTTATATGGAATCAAACAAGCTCCTAGAGCATGGTTTCAAAAGTTGTATTCCCACCTGGTTTCCCTTGGTTTCAAAACCATCTAATTGCGATCCTTCTTTGTTCATGATTTAAGCTAATGAGGTCTACATTTATCTATTAATATATGTGGACTATATTATCTTAACTAGGAACTACATCAACACTATTACCTAACTAATATCTAGCTTATCAATCACCTTCTCTATCAAAGATTACAGGAGATCTAAGCTACTTCTTAGGCATTGAAGTTCATAGAAATAGTGCATGGATACATCTTTCTTAAA